>CAMZMU010000097.1:1212483-1645569 GCA_947311845.1 Poa pratensis | reverse complement strand
AGTTTGATGAAAAATATGTTCAAGGGGCTTGCATAATATAATTTTATACTAAAGTTTTATACTTCAAACTTACGTTATTATATACTAATTTTGTATATGTCTAATTTTTATCGCAACTAATTATTTACACCTTCTCGCTCTATCCCTACAACACAACATTTGAGCTATCCGTCGCGATCCATTCAAATTAGTAATTATATTTTTGTACGAAGTCCACTTGATGTTTAGTAACTCGCTATCACCATGGCCGCCAAATTGTTTTCAAATGTACATTATCTTTCAAATATTCAAGAGTTGCGAGATATACTACGGTGAGCTATGAGATGCAGTGGTGTATATGGTATGATTCCCCTGCTTACCATGCGGATTTCTTGATTTATAAGTGTTTTTGACTGAAAACATAAACATATGTGTTAATTCATGGCAGTCATTTCATGTGATAATATTACAACATGGATGTTATGCACTTAGATGTCCTATATATCATGTGGATGTTAGATTGTACATGAGTCTATCAAATATCTTAACAAAGGTTTGCATACGTCATGATGAGTTATAAGTGATAGAGGTTCAAGAACGTACAATGTTTATGCTCTTGTACTTGCTACTCCCTCCGTTCACTTTTATAAGGCACATTACCTACCATTTCCATTTAACTCACATACATATTAAAATGAGTGAATCTATGTATAAATAAGTCTTGATTCACTCATTTCAGTATGCATGTGGACTAAATGGAAAGGTTAGGCAGTGTGCCCTATAAAAGCGAACGGAAGAAGTAATTGCAAGTCCGCGTCTGTTCGTTCTTTCTTGGTCAATTTTTTATTTATGTCCTTTATTACTTGATTACATCTTCTCGATCACTCAAATATTATTCAACTAAAATTCTCAACATGGATATTGACAGTAGGATATCTTTATGTACCATATCTTTATGTACGCCCAAGGAAAAGTACCAACAAACACAGGGTGAACCAAGTCAAACATGGTGTCTTAACGAGCGCATGGTGGCCCAAAGTTCATCATATGAGTATTTCTAACAGACGCCCAAAATAACCCGAGCGCGAGAAAAAACACCATTTTAGTGTGCGTGCGTGCTAAAATGTTTCCCGTGTGCTGGGAAAAGCGGCAGCGCACGCGCTATTTAACCTGCGCCGCTTCCATCACGCTGGATAACGCGTGTGTGGCTGCCAAGTACTAACTACTTTTCTTCCCTGCCGCGCGCTGCCAAGCGCCAACAAAGCCCGACTGATCCACAATTTACAACAGGTTCCAACGAGCGTGTGATTCATACCATCAATACGTGATATACTATCTTCATATGTGTCTTTTCTGTTGTAGTGTCTTCAAATATCTAGATCCAAAAAATGTTCATAGAGTAGGATTGTGTAGCTTAGATTTAAAACTTTTATAAATAATACGTAATTCTAAAAATTATCAAGCGGTCAACAGAAGCTTTTGCGGGACACGATATTTTGGTTTTGATTTGGAGAGAATGCAAATTGGCTACGGCCTACGGCAAGTCACGCCGCTCGTCGATACTTAACCACACTTTCTCTCATTCTCATGAATATGATATGGCAGGAAATAACCATCATCGAAGCAGCACACCATGCCATTGCCCAATCGGCCCGCTAGGATGACAATGAGTGAGTGCACAGGGCTAGAGTAGTTGTTTTCAGAAATATTAGCAGGTAAACGAGTCAGCCATAGCTGTCGGAGAGTGAAAAAATGTCTCCTCTGTAACATTTTAAAGTTTCCATAAATTCGAAAACAAATTGGAGGTTGATAATTATGAGATCTACTGGCGTGCAAAACATAAATCAGAAATTTGTCGTACTTTTGTCTGAACGAATATGACAAATGGATAAATCTGGTATGATGAACAGTGGATATGTAAAAACTTCAAAATTTGTCAGATTTGTCATTTTTGTGTAGACTAAAATATAATCAAATTTGAATTAATATTTTGCACGATTATAGAGTTCAATGTTATCTACACCTAGAACTTCGTGTCTAATTTTTCTAAAACTTGCAAATGACATTTTCGAGTTTTTCGAAAAACTTGTGTTGACTGTCCCTTTGGACGTGTCTAATGTTATAGAGCCATTCTTGGTTTCCGATCGATGGAGGCCTTTGGGTGTGACTGTCCCATTTCTTTTGTTCTGGGCTTTTCGTTTCCTAGCAAGCCTATTCATTCACGGACTTGTGTTGTAGAATTGCTTAACAAAAAACTTATCTTCTCTACTACTACAGTATTAAACAAGAGAACATTTTCTTTTCTACAACCACCCCATAAACGTACACGGGAAGGTCAACGACGAATCTCGTCCGTCGGACGGACGAAACGGACGGCCCAGGTTTCCAACAATCGCGCAGCTTATCTTCTCTTTCACACAAAGACATGACGAGTAGGCATCCGTCGCTCAGACGTAGTTGCGTCAGCGTCAAACGCCGTGGGCTTCAACACCCGCGAGAGTCGCATGACACGACTGTAGCAGCCACCCGTCCGCCAGCGCCACTCCTACGTCTGAATGCCGTCGGAGATTAGCACGCCGTGCGCGACGGCGACCATGCCGTCGGCGAAGAAACCCTGGATCTATGGCCTGCGCGGCACCTGCGACCTCGAAGAAGAAGCCATCAATGGCGTGCACCCAGGGCCCCGGCTTTGAGGACGACTCGGTTCATGGCGTGCACGAAGGCGACCCGACGGCGTTTGCGGTTGCACCCTGGACGCCGCCGTGTACTTCAGTGCCCTCGACACATGCACAGTGAGGTCGTCCTCATAGTATGTCCAGGGGTATGTCTGAAATGGTACTTTTCTAAGCAAGTGGGGTTTTCAACTTTCTTAAAACATATACCTCCGTGCCAAATTATCAGACATTTGGTAGTAGGTCGTATTATGGTAGGTTTCGTTATGGTCGTCCTTCATCGGCTGGAACTGACCGCCGGTACCAGCGGCACCGGCAGCGTCGTGTGTACTCGTAGGGGAGCCGGTGATGCCGCCCAGGGCCGTCCATCAGGGCGTGCGAGGTGGGCGACCAAATTTTAGGGGCCCCCAGATAATTTACATGCAGTAGCCATGGATCTGAAGCTGAGCTGTTCGTGCCCGGCCACCGGCTTGCCGTACTTCTCGACCTTGTTCGTCGCCTAGCCTGCCCGTGCTGCCCCTGGTACTCCACTGCTGCTATACACTGACCCATATACAGGTGAACTCAGCAGTTTCGCGGTATTGAACTGTTGCGAGTTGGAATGCAGAGAAGAGCAAGAGAAGTAGTTATTTTATAGTGACGCTAGCTTGCAGTTGCAGGTGTAACTGTGAGAGGGGAACGTGCTCATGCACACGTATGGGTGCGGTCATGTATATGCATCAGTTGATGCAGAGGGGCTGAGCTATGCCCCATTTTGAAGAAAAAAAATGCACACGTACAAGTCCAGTTATGTTATGATGGAGTGGTTATCCCGGAAAGTGCCAGTGCTCCCAGCTATTTAAAAAAAAATCACAAATCATTATTTGTGAGTTTCTAAAAATTATGAAGAAGTAAGGATGTAGCCAATGATATATCCCACGAACGTGTACATTTTCAGTTTTAAATACTTTATATTTTGCGCTACACAAAAATAAGAAATTTGACAAAACTTGAGATTTAAAAATACGCGTACTCAGATCTACATTTTTGTTATTTTTCTCTAGCTCAAAATACAACGTATCTGAAATTGATATTTTACACGTTCATGGGAGGCAAAAATCTCCACTCTCAACCCCGAAAGTGTCATTAGATCTCGGGCACCAATGCTTCCTGCTATTTATTTATTTTACAAGCCACGGCTTTGTCAGCAGTGCCACGTACGGCGGCGTCGGTCTCTCTGGAAGGACATGA
This sequence comes from Poa pratensis, assembly GCA_947311845.1. Classification (NCBI taxonomy): domain Eukaryota; kingdom Viridiplantae; phylum Streptophyta; class Magnoliopsida; order Poales; family Poaceae; genus Poa; species Poa pratensis. The sequence goes on along the minus strand of CAMZMU010000097.1, from coordinate 1,641,688 downwards.
CTCATGGGACAAGCATTAAAAAATGTTGGGTAAAGTGTGTGTATGTGGAAAATTAATCTATTTTGCTTGCGCCTTAAAGATGATCGATCATCGGACATGTACCAGTTTTTTGACATGTACCAGTTGCAACACGGCTATTCCTTAAAAAAGACATTATATCTAGAGGGAATTAGAAAGAAGTTGACACCCAAGCTGTGACCAAGCACTGAAGCAAGCAACTAGTCAAGCACTGATACTGATACTGCTATTAAAACAATTGATAAAGCCTTGATTAAAAAATTATCAAGATTTGTTTAAAAATGACTAACTAGGTGAAGATTTACAGTCATCCAATAATGTTGCTAATATACATGTTGCAAACTCTCATACTTAACATTTTTTCTTGCCTGTATCAGAAATTTGAAACTAACACCTAATCGACACACAATAATATTAATGACCAGGCTACATCAATTGTGCATCTAGATCTTCGACGAAACTTCCCCGGTCATAAATATAATTTTATACTAAACTTTTATACCATAAACCTACTCCGACTTGCTTAATTTTTCACCAATGTTGTATCCTTTGTAGTTTCACCAAAACTAATGGATTACAATGTCTCGCTCTATCATCCCTACAAAAACATTTGAGGTTGTCCTTGTAATTCATTCCTATAGTTCATTATGTCGTCCTAAAAGTCCACAACTTTTTCAGTCACTCCACTTAACCATCACCGACAATACTGTTTTCAAACAGAGATTTTCGTACAAACTATATAAGAGATACAAGATGTAATGTTGCATGGGATGAATCCCTTGATTACCATGCAAAATTCTTGATTTATAGGTGTTTTTTTGTTTGAAAACATAAACCCATGATTCAATTCCCGGCTAGCCATTTTATGTGAGAATATTACCACATCGATGTTATGCACTACATGTACTATATGGAATGCTTACACATGTTCATATTTATTTTAGTATATTGAAATATCTTCATACGGATGTTAGATTGTACATGAGTCTAACAATTTTTTTAACAAATGTACGTATGTCATGGGTTGTAATTGGTAGACTCTGGAATGTGTTTAAGGTGCCTTCTCGCGCCTTTGCTAGTTGGCACTATTCTTTTTTTTTTGTTCTTTCTTGGTTAAACATTTTATTCATATCCTCCATTGATTATAACTGATCACATCTTCTCAAATCTGGATGGTCGTCTATAAATGGACTCGGTGTCTCCTGAGATTCTTTTTGCTCATGTTACCTTTGAGTACATGTTTTAGGTTATAGTCATTATGTATACATGTGATATGCATGAATGGGAAAAATGTTCGAATAGTCACACTAAGACCACAGGATAACCAGCCATTTCACTGAGGAAGGAGATTTGATATTTACAGTAAGCTTGAAGAAAATCATCAAGTCGTTTCACTACCAAATAAGATTTCAGATTTGAAGCAACCTTAGAATAATATTACCCAGTCAAAATACTGAGCTTTTCTCGTGGATGAAGACATAGAATCGAAGGTTAACATCAACAAACTGCAAGTATGAAAATGAGCATGTACAGTCTGGAATGGAAGTAAAACCTATTGTTTTGTGACAAGAATGAATCAATTCAGCACCTCTTTTTTATTACCCTTTGCCAAAATAGTTTGGAGAATAGTGCAAATGTCTTTTAACCTGACACCACCACAAATGTTACAAATAATTTTGGGAATTGGCTAAGGGGTGTTGCTAAGAAGGACTTAAAACAAATTTGGGTGGGGTGTGTGCTGCTTTATGGGCCATTTGGGATGTGCGAAATTATTTTATTTTTAACAAATCAAAATACCATCTTTTTTGCAGGTTATTCCCTAGTTATCCATTGGATCCATATGTGGTCTTATCTTCAATCAGTGGAGCAGCGACATTCCATGCATTCTGGGCACAATATGTTGGAGATGGTCGCAAGAGATTTATTCAACCAATCATGTTGGGGGTTTAAGAGTAGAATCACTTGCTAAATGTATTGATCATGGTTTTTCTTTTAGCCTTTATCAGTTGTTGATCCATGTATCAACCAATTTGCGACATTTGAGATAACTCTTTGTTACAAACTATGCAATAATGAAAAAAGGCCAAGGCCGTGACCTACCCACATTTCTTTAAAAAAGTAGGAAAATACAAATGGTGGATGTCTCCTGGTGAAAGACAAGATTCGGTTGGATCGGCATGAAAGGCGACGTCTTCGACGTCGTCCCTCCGTTGGAAGCATCGCACTTGGAGACACGGCTTGGGATCTTGTCATCTGCCTCCGGCGCACGCCTGTCCAAGGTTTATGTTCAGAGGCGCTATGGACGTTGTCGCCGGTGAGTCCAAGGAGATGCCTTTCTCGGGAACGACCAAGTCTCGCCATCTACCTGCCACCTCCTTTGGCATCAAGGGTTGATGATCGCATCGACAAGGGAAGTTCGAGCGAAGATGTCGACCTTTGGAGGTGACCGGCTTCGGGCAATGATGCTCGGACTAGGACGTGCTCTCTTTTCCTTTGTATCCCGAGTTTCGGTGGTGGTTGTCTTCCAATTAGCCGGATGTGGAGTGCGTTCTACGCTTGTGTTATCGAGTTGTAGACGTTATGCTCTGCTGTATTTGGTTGCTTACGGTGGTTTTATCTCTTTCTTGATCTTGTAATATATTCTTATCTATCGATGCATCGAAACGCAAGGATTTTGCATTTTCACGAGAAAAGAAGAAAAAAGGACAAGTCATTGTGGTCGGTGTAGAAGGTAATCGACGAGTTTGAGAAATTTGATGGCCCCACCTACCACATGTTCGGCAACCATTGCCTCTATATATAGTCTTCCTAGTTCTGACCGTGATTCGGGACCTCTGGTTGTTTCGTTTGTGCCACTACGACCCAACCATTGGGCTACTGCCATGTTCTCAAGATAATTACTAATAGAGCAAATATTCATTTTTGATTATGACTTCAGCGCGTGGCTGGCCTTGTGACCATCCGATGACTGCAGCATGAATGAAACTATTGATGAGAAGAACTTGAACGCCGACAAGAACAGACCTAACGGTCTGGTTGACGTCGACATGCGGTTTGTCATGTTGAATGGTGCGTTTGGCAAGGAGCATCTGTCTTGGCTCAATGATGTAATGCGGCAGAGCGCCAGCAGAATTTCATACTCCCTCTGTTACTAAATATAAAATGTTTAGATTTTTCTAAATTCACATTATTTACATGTATCTAGACACATTTTAGTTTGTGTGTTCACTAATTTTGGCCCGTATCTAATCTAACATGTGAAACACCTATAACATCGTATATTTAGAAACATAGAGAGTATTATGCAGTCATCTCCCAATGGATTTTTTTTGAAACATAGAGAGCATCACCATAGCTCTCATGTGGTTTTTTTTTTTTGAACCGAACGGCCAGGAGCTCTGCCTTTGCTTTATAGATTTTGGGGGGGGGGGGGGGGGGGGGGGGGGGAGGGGAAACAACAAGTGTTGCTACAAATTTTCAGTCAAATTGGAAAAAGTAAAACTCTCTGTTGCCAAGAAACAAGTGTTGTGCTCAATCATGTGGAATTATGATAAGGTCATGACCATTGTTCAGTTAACTGTGTCAAAGCCTGCTTAGCCAGACACGAACACAAGGGCGGCTACTCTGCCGATTCCCACGACGTCCACCATTGCACTCTGGATGCTGCATAGACGTCTAGGGTAAATTTGCTAGGGCCGCTCACAAAGAACTTTCACGAAACTACTTCGGTCTTAAATGCATTTTAATACTAAAGTTTTTTGCTTTGAACTTAATTCGAACTTAATGTTATATTAATTTTGTTATATTTACACCATAACTTAGTATTTAAACCCTCTCGCTCTATCCGTACAAAATACATTTGAGCTAGTTGTCGTGATTCATTCAAATTAATTCATTATATTCTAAATATCAGTGACTCTCCATCACCATCACTGCCAAATTATTTTCAAGCAAAGACTATCTTTGATCATATGAAGATCTGTGAGATATCCTTTCCGGACAAACTCTACAAAAGATGATCATGATGTAATGTTGTACTGGATGATGCTCTTGATTACCGTGCAACATGTGTTTTTGTTTGAAAACATAACGACATATGTTTATTTCCCTTCGTGTCATTAATGTGATAAAATTATAACCTGGATGTTATGCACTTTTTTTGCACAGACCACATAAAGTGTCATTTCCTTCCGAAATTTTGCACGGATGTTGAAAACTTTCATATGTTTGTGCCCAATTTTTTTTCAGATTTGTTCAGTGTTTTCATATTTTTAAAATTTTGAAAACTATAACAGGAGCATATGCACCCAGGTGCCAAAGTGAATTTCTGACTATATGGCATGTTTAGATATGTTTGTATCTATTTAAATATCTTCATCGATGTTAGATTCTACATGAGTCTAGTAAATATCTTACTCCCTCCGTTCACTAATGTAAGTCACTCTGCCTAGTATTTCAATATTGACTACATACATATTAAAATGTGAATATATGTACAAAAAATTCCAGATAGATTTGAATCAAGAAAACAATAAAATGCCTTATATTAGTGAACGTAGGGAGTAAGAACATTATAATGGGTTGAATTTGATAGACTCTGAAAGTTGGCACTGCTCGTAGTTTCATCTTTCTTGTTCAAGAACCCATCTTATGAAATTGGATAGTCGTCAATAAATCAATGTTTTAAATAACGGGATATAGCGATCCTATGGAAAGTGTCCCACTACAGCTTCGCCCTTTAATTGCTAAACTTTATTGGATTATATCAAGCTTTACTGGAATAAGAATATTAGCAGGTGGATGAATAAGCCATAGATGGCGGGGAGTGTACAAATGGCTCCCGAGCTTGCAGGGAGCTTGTTTTTCAGGGAAAACAATCAAAAATAATATTTTAAAGTTTCCAAAAATTCGGGAAAACATCCTGGCGGTAGATAATTATGAGATATACGAGTTTGCAAAAACAAATCGGAAATTCGTCGTATTTTAGTCCGGGAGAACATGACAAATGGGTAAATCTGGATACGATGAACAGTGGACATTTTCAAAACATCAAAATTTTCTCAGATTTGTCATGTTTGTGTAGCCTAAAATGTAACGAATTCTAAATTGATATTTTGCACGATGGTAAAGTTCAATGTTATCTACAACTATAATGTTTGTCCCGATTTTTCTACAACAAGCAAATGCCTTTTAAAAACGAGTTTTTTTTTTTGAAATTTGCCGTGACTTTATTGAATTATAACAAGATCGTTTTGAAGTACATGAGTAAGAAAAATTGGTACATCCTCAAACCATGCCTCCCCTGAACCATGCGTAACACCTCGGCGAGCCAACTCATGTGCAGCTTGGCTAGCCTCCCACAGTGATGTAAATCCGCTCTACCTAGAGTCATCAGTAACTCTCGGCAATCATCGATAATCACTGCTCCAGTACCTCTCTAATCATTGGGATTAATTACAGCCTCAACCACCTCCATTGAGTCAGATTCAACAGTGATAGACCTTCATCCGAGACCCTCTGCCAGTCGAAGACCTGACGATAGCGCCCAGGCTTCAATTGCATGATGCTTGTAATCACATGATGCAGCTATGAAATTTCTGCCAGAATCACGGATGATCGCTCCCATAGCACCGTCACTTTTGTTTGGTGAATAGCCATCGTCAACATTCAGTTTCAGAACTCCACTCACCGGTCTTACCCATCCATTACGTTTGGGGACAGAATGAGACCTTAAATTTTCGAATTATTGGCAACAATGCCCCTCATACTCAGCGCTGCCCTCCCGGATTGGGTACAACTTCATTTTTTTAAGAGATAAACGCACCATTGGTCACTGAAATTTAATTAGATGAGCACATTGGTCACTGAACTCTCAACTTGTTACAAACTGGTCACTGAACTCTCAAAAGATGAGTATATTGGTCACACTTTGTCCAGCGGAGCTAATTTTGTCCGATGTGGCATGCTGACTAGATAGTTGACCAGTTGGGAAGACCAATTTTCTTGCAGAAACCCCCCTGAACATCTGGAGAACACTGCCGCGGACGCGCACGCTGCCGCTGCCGCTGCCACGGCCTCGGCGAGGGCCCCGGACACCTCGGCCTCCTCAGCGCTGGTGGACACGGAGAGGATCGTCGACGGGAACTTGGCCGCGGTGCGCACTGACGCCGCGAGACGAACCAGGTCTTTCTCGGCACGGCGGAGAGATCGGACGGTGGAAGAGAGCCTGTTGTCGTCGCGGCGCCTGAGCGCGGCCTGGGCATCGGATGCGTGGGCCCTGAGCTCGACGGCAACCTCCTGGAACGCGCCATGCGCGTCGGCGAGGACCAGGAAAACCGTCGAGGAGGTAGGTTGCGGTGGCGGATTCGTGGCACAGCAGGCGCTGCTGCAGCACCACAACCTCGCGCTCCAAGAACACGCGCGCGAGCACGGCGGCGCCGCGGCACAGCAGGCGCTGCTGCAGCACCGGCGGTCCGAGTTCGCCGCCGACGGAGCGGTGGAGGCCAAGGCGGGTGAACTCGCGCACGAACTGGATGGTGAAGGCCATGCCGACGAAGGCGGCGGTGAGGAGCGAGACCCCCGCGCTCCCGGGGCCCACGCGACGGAGCTATGCCAGGAGGTTGCGGCGGTGGACGCGTCCGTGAGGACGCGGTGGAAGATCTGGTCTACGAGGAGCAGAGCGGAGAGCCCCGCCAGATCGCGGGGGCGGGGTCCAGTTGGAGAAGAGAGGGGGGGGGGGACGGAGGCGGAGGGGAAGGAGAGGGCGCAGAGTTGCTGCTGGAAGTGGCGCGGAGGGGAAGGTGATGGGGAATGGCGTATCGGTAGGACGAAGGAGACTCTGCCTCTCTGGTGCGCTTCTCGGAGCTGGACTTCGGGCGGCGCGCCCGCCTCTCCGACGGCGAGGTGGCTAGGGGGTTCAGGTGCCTCCAGATGTTCAGGGGGGTTTCTGCAAGAAAATTGGTCTTCCCAACTGGTCAACTATCTAGTCAGCATGCCACGTCGGACAAAATTAGCTCCGCTGGACAAAGTGTGACCAATATATCATCTTTTGGGAGTTCAGTGACCAGTTTGTAACAAGTTGAGAGTTCAGTGACCAATATGCTCATCTAATTAAAGTTCAGTGACCAATGGTGCGTTTATCTCTTTTTTTAATTTGTCGCCTCATCCACCATATGTAAAAACAAGAGACTAGGATAGTTTCCATACCATCACCAGTCTCTGTATTACCTGAACACAACAGTGCTTCGAGGACCGACGAACCAGCCCTGTCGACCTCAAGGGCTATGCTGATCCGATCATGGAGATTAAGCTCCCTCTCCATACCTCTGCTGCTCTCTCACACCGGAAAAACATATGTTTCAGATCTTCTGGATCCACGTTGCAGACCGGATAGTTAACAGCAGTACCACTGTGCTTATTTGCAAGTGTACATAGGCAAGGAACTATGCCATGCAGCACACGCCAATTGAATATCTGAACCTTGCGTGTCACCTTTACAGTCCAGAACTTTTTCCAAATTTCATGGGGCGATGATCTAGTTGTTCCATCACCTCTCTGAAGTCTCCTGCTATACATTGTCTTCCATTCCTCATGATAGGCAGGTCTAACCGAGAAACATCCTGATTTGTTGAGGTGCCAAGCAATAAAGTCAGGTTGTCCATTATTTGGTAGTGGAATTTGTAGGATTCTCTCCACGTCTATTGACCAAAAAGTGTTTCTAAGGAGCTCCTCGTCCCAACTGTCAGTCACTGGATCAATGAGTTCTTGTACTGTTGACAAGAGGCAAGCTCCTTTTGGTGTCATAACCTGACGATTAGGGCTGGAAGGCACCCATTGGTCAGACCAAATGTTGATCGTTGAACCATCTCCTACCCTCCAAATGCTTTCCACGCTTAAAAGTTTTCAAACCTGACATGATGCTCTGCCAAGTATACGAAAAACGAGCTCACTGTGAGCCATTCGTGATTTATGATAGATGACCGCCTTTGGATGTGACCGTCCCTTTTCTCTTGTTCTGGGCTTTTCGTTTCGACTCACAATAACAATTTACAACGGGGGATTCGCTCTTGATCCAAAGTGAAGACTAATGACGAGGCAGAGGCTGGCGGCTGGCTGCTCCAAACTCCAAAGTGACTGCAATCTCACATAACCTGGGAGTATCGATGTACCTGGCGAATCCTCCTGCCTATGGCCACCCCGACGTCGGCGGGGAGCGGCCGCCGTTCGTCCTCATCGAGCCCTACGCCTACTTCGCCGCCTGCGAAAATACCACCACCGCCACCTGCCAGATGACCGGCTTCCACGGGACCTTCAAGGTCACCTTCTGCACCACCCGCCCGCCGCTCGTCTCCTACGTATGCTTCCACGCCACGCACTACGACCACGCCGCGTTCAGCGTCGAGCCCCATATCCTCGCCGCGGAGACCGACGACGGCCGCGTCGTCTTCGGTAATCATCCATCCGCGATCATGTTCCCCAACAACCGAGAGTACCTCGTCTACGACGCAGGCGTCCCCTAGCTCGAGCACCTCCCGCACCCGGTCGCTTCCTGTTCAGTGGTGACTCGCTTGCCTTCGTGCGCAAGTGCACCCTGCATGGAGCCAGCAGCCTTGACTGCCGTAGTAACTGCGGCTACGTCGTTGCTGCACACTCCAGCGGGTTCGTTTATTCAGAACCTTCTGACCTCTATCTGTATCACTCTGATTCGAGAACCTGGGAGGAGAAGCAGCTGGTACAAAAGAAGCCATCGTCAGACCCAGTCCTATACCACTCCACGTGCAAGTCAATCACCATTGTTGGCACGACCGTGGCCTGGGTTGATCTCTGGCACAACATCATCATCTGCGACGACGTGCTCGCCAAACGCCCCGAGCTACATTCCCTACAACTGCCGCCGTACGTCGGTCTCGCCGGAAAATCAAGCACAGGGTGGCAACTGGCAATCCAAGGTCTCTTCGGGACATTGCCCTCCTTGATGGCTCATTCAAGTATGTCCAGATCCAGCCGGGATCAATCACCTCGGGTCACCGGGAGTGGGAGGTCATGGTATGGAGCCTCAAGACTAGTACCTCATCGGCCAAGGATTGGGTCGCCGAGTGCAAGCTCAAGTCCTCTGAGATACCCGAATCGTCGCTGCCCGAGCTGCGGGTCGATCCCGGTAGAGCTCAACCAACCTTGTCCACCCTTCACATTGGCCTGCCCAACCTGAACTTACAAGATGCTGGTATTGTTTACTTCCTCTCCAAGCTTGACTACCGCGACAACGACCATGTTGCGTGGGTGCTTGTTGTCGACATGAGAAATAAGACTATACAGAAAGTCGGCGAGTTTTGCGCCGCGAGAACCCTTGGTTTAGCCAAGGGATACAATGCAAGTAGAATCTCAAAATATCTAAAAGGTAGCTGATCCTATTTTTATTTAGTTTTACCGCTAGCTGGCTCCCTACCTCTCTGTCGGTTACCTTCCTGTACATGAAGTTTTTCCAGATAAATGCATATTTTTATTTGTGTAGGCCAAAGTTTTAAATAGCGGGCCATAGCTTTGCTATAGCGGTGCTATAGCATTTTCTGCACCATGCCACTAAGTAAATTAGGACGCTAAAAGGTACCAAAACTCTTAAATAGCGGGCTATAGCGGCGATTTAGCAGCGCTATAACTTTTTTCGCAGGTTGCCGCTAAATGGCTTAGCCCGCTATTTAAAACTTTGGTGTAGGCGGTATGGTACCATCATATATATCACACCCATAATGTAAGGTTTAGTTCAACAGAAATAACATATGATGGGGAAGAAGATACCTAGATATAGTCTGCATGGGATGGAAGCAGGTCTACAGCCAATATTCTGAGTAAAATGCCAGACATTTTGGGAATTAGTTTTTTTTTACATTGTCACAGTGAAACTCTTCTCGACAGGACAATAAATATAAGGAGTAAGGAAAAAAAAGGAGATTTCCTACTGTGACACATTTCACTTAGTTGTTGCTGCATTCTACAACTATACTTTATTTATAGATCTTTTCATCTTTATCTAGTTTGTTCTTTTGTTCAGTAGTCGTTTCACATTGTGGAAGTGTAAAGTAATGGTTATATTAGGGCTAGTTGTTTATGGGTCAGTTTTTTATCTTCCGAAATATTACTCAAGACATGCTAAATTTGATATGCCAGGTACAAAGCAAAACCTTTGCTGAAATCCTCTAGCAAGAGGTATGCTGGAACCTCCATGGTTATTTAGTTTTGGGTGCCGCTGAAGTGCAAGGAATAAGTATGCAGGAGCTAAAGGGGAATAATTTTGTGGGTCATGGAGGGGACTGGACTATCATGTTTCACTGCTTTGTCTAGATTATCCTTGCTTTTATCGATCATGCAGGGCAGTGAATTATCATGTTTTGTTGTTGTTATTCTAGATTGTCCTGTTGCTTTATCCATCTCTTATTTATTTATGGCTTATGGATACTAAGGATCATCTAGATCCTGTCCACTTTTTTTATTGTCTCGCCACTTTCACTATGAGTTACATGTTGCGCATGCTTAGTAGCAGTAGGGCAAAGAATTCAACTGGAAGTTGCAAAGAATTGTCAGCCATGTATGTAATGTGCAAAGAACAGTAGGGCTGTTAAGAAAACAGAAGTATACAAAATGTTCAATGGAGCTGCATATGAAACAAGAACAAAGAGAAAGGCTTCCTAACCAATCTTTGAAAGGAATAGTAGACTGCCATTTACGTCTGTGTAAACTGTAAAGTTGCTTCCATTCTGAAGATTTGGCTCATTCTGAAAACAATAAAGTCACATGTATTTGAATCTACAACAAAGCTCGCTCCGGTGACTGAAAACACATTTCAGTATCAGCCATTCCATCAGAACCTACAAGCAAAAGCTTGTCAGGATATGCTTCGATATGTCCGAATGCGCTGGTGCCAGGAGGACACTCCAATGCAGCCTCGAGAGTGCGATGGTGCACACCATGGGAATCGACAGAGTGGCCGCCCCTGTGATCGTGCCCAGCAAAGCAGGCTTTTACACAGTTGTACTGGCGAACAATGGCCATTACCTCATCATAATTCCACATGAGACCAACCGGCAATGCTGCTTCAGGGTCCATTGGGAGATGACTGCACAAGATGACATTCTGCCGGCGCTCTGCTGCATTCCGTAGGACATCATTAAGCCAGGACAGCTGCTCCTTGCCAACAGCACCATTGAACATCACGAACCTCTTGTCGACACCAACAAGACCCTCAGGGCTGTTCTTATCGGTGTTTGGGTTCTTTTCATCTAGGAACTTCATTGCTTCTAAAGTCACTGGATGATCACGAGGCCAGCCAAGCACGCTAAAGTCATAAGCATCCAGAACGACGAATCTGTATTCAGGACACGGCGAGAAGTCGTAGTACGCACGGTTCGGCATCTTCAGCAGCGCCACAAGCTTGCTCCGAGGAAGGTTGTAGAGGCAGTGGTTGCCGAACATGAGGTAGGTGGGGCCTTCGAACTTTTCAAACTCGTCGATGACCTTCTGCACCGCCCACAATGACTTGTCCTTTGGGCAGAACCCGTCGACGATGTCACCGAAGTTGATCGAGAACTTGATGCTGCCTTGGCTGTTCCACGCGCTGACGGCCCTCTGGAGGACGCTGATGCTGTGACGGTAGTAGCGTGGGATGCCGAGGAAGGAACGCCCGTCTGGGATGTCGGCGTACTGGACGTCAGCAATGACGCCAAAGGTAAACAGGGGCTTTGCTGCAGATGCATTGACAACTCCGTTTGCCGCAGCCATCATCTGAACTTGGCTGTCAGTCATGATACCTCTGGAATCTATCTTCTTCTTCTTTCCGAGGAACAGGACCTGGGACTGGGAGATCAACCCTCGAAACGCAAACACTGGCCACTGTCTAGAACCTACAAGAGAAGCCAAAAAAATATTTGTTCAGGATTCTGAAACAGGTGAGAGGATTAGTACAAAGACAACTCTGTCACAGTAAAGACAAAAGCAAAGGAGCACACTGGACATCACGAGCACCATCAAAGTCCTTTTGTTTTTTCTTTCAAAATTTCTAGTCCAGAGTTTCATCACACCAATGGACAAAGCCTACTGAGCCCTCTAAAACAAGAAAGATCCTAACATTTTCAGTAACAAGATGAGACCAGTTCCAGACGAATATTTTGTTCTTGGACTTGGTAGACTCATATTCTTTTTTTGCGAATAAGGTAGACTCATATTAAATTTGCTAACAATACTGCTGACTCAATCATTACCAGCGATTTGGCCTACCCCAAACTAAACTATTGATTCCCACGACGCAGGAGCTGTCTGTGATTGAAGCCTACCTACTGCTGAGGAACAAGGCAAGCAAACAGGTACAGGGATCGTGCAATCGATCGGCCACGGTCGCGCGGAGGGAAACGCGGGATTGCTCACCGGCGCGAAGAGAGAAGGTGGGTGGCAGCGTCTCCCCTGGAGCGGAGCGGACTCCGGCGAGCTATCCCTCGGGCGCTCCGGGCTCGCGGATCGGATGGGGCGAAAGAGTAGAGGAGCAGCAGCTGGAGCAGAGGAGTTTGGATCTTGACGAAAGCTGCTCCTCGCCGGTTGGGAGTCGAGAGACTCGGGCTGACGCCCGGGTGGGCCGGCCCAGCTAACTCGCTTCCATAGCTTTCTCGTTCCTTTTTTTTCCTGTTGTTCGAGGGAAAACAGCTCCGGTTTTTTCTGGTAGTTTTGAAAACATTGGTGAAAGTAAAAATTTCCATATTTCGATTTATTTTTCAAAATCTGAAAATTTTAGAATTTGAATAATTTCAGATGTGAACAATTCTGAATTTGAGTAATTTTCTGATTTAAATAATTTTTAAATTTGAACATTTTTAAAGTCTGAATATTTTTCAAACTCATAAAAATGTTACGAAAACATAAAACGAAAAAAAAGAACCGAAAAGAGGAAAAAATCGCCAGAAAAAGAAAAACCATGAACCGAAAAACCAGGACGAAAAGTTCTAGAAAGTTCCCAAAACCAAAAAACCAGTGGCGGAGATGGTACATGGGCCGGCCCTCTTACCGCACCTAAACCTAAAAAGGGGTACGCTCGGGAGCCTAGAGGATGCTAAAAGCGTCAAATAGGATTTACCACCCAAGTAACTGGGAGGTCTCCTTGGTCGCGGATCCGGTGCTGAGCAAGTTAGGGTGCTACCTTGGGGCTGACGTCGGGAAATGGTAAGATGAAACATTTAATGACAAATTGTGTACCAAAACCCGAATATATTTGGAATGTTGTTTTGGTAATTAGGAATAATAATAATATGAAAATGGAATTCATTTGGATGTGTAAGCTAACAAAAAAGGTGTTTCGATGAGTTGTAACAATTGCAAAAGAAGAAGGAAAAAACAAAACAAAAGTGAAATTGGCAACCCTCAGCCTTGTGCTAGAGTATCCAGAAGTTAGCATAGCGTGGAGAGGCCCAAAAGTTAACCCATGCTAATCATATTACACATCGCAGACAAATGCTATCTTCGTGAGGTTAACATCTATGGCATAAATTGGGGTAACCACTATTTGTACTAAATATTTTTACTTCAAAATGACACTCTGATAGTAATCTAAATTACAATTTCATCAATAAAATCATAGGCGTGTAAATTACCTACTATTTATTATTTACATGTAACAAATGTCATTCCATGCAATATTAAATCCAAATGCTTACGATCTAAATGTTAAATGTTTATCATTACAATAGAAATGTTACATAGTAGACATACTTAGTTTGCTAATATAATAATGTTGTTTTACTTTTACAAAAGAAATTGGTATATGTTTTAACAGATCATTTATAAATCTAGGCAAAATATGACAAGAACCAATTTCTCAAACAATTTTTTCGGTGCCATTTATATGGACTATAGTATCCGCTTTAGAGAGAGGCGTTTTGGCTCCCGGGCTCATATGCTCCCGTTATGAGCAAAAAAAATTCAAAATTTGAAAACTCATCAAAAAAATCTGAAAAAAATCATGCACGTACATGACCATGGTACGCACCACCGTATTTTTTTTCGCGCCGAAATGACATCGTATGCGCCCTGTACAAAAATGACAAATTTTCTGTCAGAAAATGAGATTCAAATTTTGAATTTCTGACAGGAAATTTGTCACCAAGTCGACCCGATAGGATGAGAGTGAGTGAGTGCACAGGGGTAGAGTAGTTGTTTTCAAAGATCAACCGTGCCAACGGGTGACCGTCATCAAGCAAGCAGACCCCTTGTCAGGAATATGCCTGCGGACCACGGAGTATATTCCTGCAGATCAAACTTAGCACGAATCTTGGCGCCCCCGGTCTGGTCAAAGTCAAACCCGTACCCGATTCCCAACGAACCAACCGCCCATATCATCAACCGGCCTCCACTTTCCTCTTCGCGCGTTCCTCTGCTCTCGTGCTCCCAAATCCCCAAATTCAGCGTCCACCGATGGCGACCAAGTGCGCCGCCGCGGCCGATCTGCCCGCGGCGCGCCCCCGCAAGCGGGCCCGGCACGGCTGGGACGTCGCGCCACCGGCCAAGGTAAAGCGCGCCCCCATTTCCTCCCCTCCCTCCCTCTGATCCGCCGATTTGGAGGAATAGCATGATCAGGATGAGACGTGGTCCGTGATTCGGTGTTGATCTAGCCTGTGCGAGCTGTGTTTACGGGGAATCGGTTGATTTAAGTGCATATGTAACTTGTGAGCCGTCGTCGGTTTCTTGGGAATATCGCCACCTGTTGCTTGTGAAATTAGGATGTGTGGACCCAGTTGCCCCCGTAATTGTTTGGTCCTGTGGTCGGTTGGGTGAGTTTGAGTGCTTAGTTTCGTCCAACTTAGCATGATATCCTTGATTTTAACAACATATGTATGCGTACTGCCGGACATACATGTGAAATACTCGGGTGGATCTTCATGGTTACGGTGAAACTTAACTCACTTCCTCACAAGACAACTACCAATGTCATTTTGTGAGTTTGAGTGCTTACTTTCGTCCAACTTGGCATGATATACTTGATTTTAACAATATATGCTTACTGCCTGAGAAATACATGTCGGGTGGATCTTCATAGTTACGCTGAAACTTAATTCACTTCCTCGGAAGACAACTACCAATGTCATTTTGACGATATGTGGCCGTGCACTTTACTTGGTGTTTAATTTTACACTACACATAAACATGTCGAATATTAAGCGTCTTTTGCTCCCTTTTCCATGTGCTCTGGTATGTGGCTGGGATTCAGTTAGTGAGTGTTATCACCTGTTTCTGTTTCATGTATTCTATGTACACGAGTGCTCCCAATTTAGTTATCCTATATGCTGCTGACATGCTATAGATTTGTGGATGATGCTATGCCATGCCCAATTGCACGATCCATTTAGTTTTTATTCTACCACTTCATAACCTTACCAACATATGGGGATGTATTTATTATATTGTTTTCTGCATGAAAAAACATGAGTGATCGATGTGTGTAGGCTCAGATTACTTTTTGTGGGCAAGAAGTTGGCGATATCACCAGCTGGGTATTGCCGTCACAGCCTCCGGACTATGCTTCCTTGTCTCTGCTCTCAAAGAGTGTTGCTCGAAATGCTTCCCCTCCTTGGAGACAAGACGATAAAGATGGCCATTATGTATTTGCTGTCGGAGAGAATTTGACCTCTCGCTGTAATTACACTTGACCATCATTATTCTAGCATAATCACTGCATTTGTGATCCTTAACTTGCTGGGAGCTTTATTTTCCCATCTTCTTATTTATTTTCAAAAAGAAAATGTTTTGTGGCTACTCGTTTAAACTTATGATCTTCTTCCAGATGTTCTTTGAAATCCATGATATAATTTGTTTTAAGGTTCACACAGTTAGGTTTATTTTAGCCAAAATCTGTTTTTCTTCTTTGATATAATTTTTTCTTTGGATTTCCCTTTCTATGGTCTTGGATTTTTTAATTTTGGCTTCATTTTTACGAGGATTTCTATGTTGGTTATTTCGTAGCTGAAACAAATGATGTTACTATGTTTGTGTTAATGCAAACATGTTTTTGCAAAATATTTGCTAGTTATATAGTTACTTTTAATTGCAAAATTTTCTCTGAAATTGCTGAACTCCTTAGAAGGCTCTGTTCTTACACACCTCACTGTTTTTGCAGATAAAATATACAGAAAGATACGAGAAGGTTAGTATTTTTTTCTGATCACGACTGTAAATTCTTCAGTTAATCAATTTCTGACATCAATGTTGTCGGATCCACCTGATATTGTTTCCTGGTCACAACTCCAGGAAACTTTTGTTTCATTTTTATTATACTAATCGGAGTATCTTTGTTTGCTTAGGTACTTTTGGTCAAGTACTGGAATGTTGGGACAGAGAAAGAAAAGAAATGGTAGCTATTAAAATTGTCCGTGCTGTAAATAAATACAGTGACGCAGCAATGATAGAGATTGATGTGCTGCAGAAGCTCGCAAGAAATGATGCTGCAGGAAAACAGTAAGTTTTACATCTACCTTCTCCCCCTCCAAATGAAACAAATCAAAAAGCTTGGGATGGACTAAATTGTAATTTGTTTTCCAAGTCATGTTTCTACTTCATTGAAGGAAATCACATATTGTGAGTTTTTTGCAGCTGTGTGCAAATACGGAACTGGTTTTCCTATCGTAACCATATTTGTATTGTAAGTACATGGTTGATTCATCAAATTTCGCAACTTGTCTTGTTGTCTTAGGGTAGTCAATCAATAAGTTTCGATGACTCAACAGGTCTGCGAGAAGCTTGGTCCAAGCTTATACGACTTTCTGCGGAAAACTGGCTACTGCCCATTTCCAATCGACCTAGTCCGCGATCTTGGAGAGCAACTTTTGAAATCTGTTGCATGTGTGTAGTGACTGCTCTCCTCAAATATGTTATATTCATTATCTTTTCGGCTTACTTATTCTTTTATTTTTTGCCTTTTTATTGCGTAAATGTCTTACCTTAAACTGATTACTATGCCACTTTAAAAAGCAAATGAGAATTTGTCCAACTTATTTAATTTTTTTTTTGTTCTTGTTGATAGCTTATCTGCGTTGTGTGTCTTTGCATACTCATATTTTCGTCTAATATAATTATGTGTATTGTATCTTAATACTTATCTTTACCTCATTGCAGTTATGCATGGTCTGCAGTTAATTCATACCGACCTAAAACCAGAGAACATCCTCCTTGTTTCTTCAGAGCATGCTAAGCTACCTGAAAACAAGGTATACATATTACTGTTTTCATAGCACTGATTTGATTACAGGAAGAAGTTTCTTATAAATTTCTCCATGTCCGCATAAGTTTAGCACCGTGTTCAATATGGTTCCGTGTTAAATATTGCATGCTGAGTTATTTGCCTTAATGTGTACATGGTTTAAATCCAGGATGGATCGTTTTCAAGGAAGCTGCCAAAATCAAGTGCCATCAAGTTAATCGACTTTGGTAGCACAGCATATGATCACCAGGACTGTAGCTACATTGTCTCCACTAGGCACTACCGCGCTCCTGAGGTTATTTTAGGTATGACTAGGGACATAACTGGCTGTTAGTGTCATACATTCTTTTGATTGTTTATCAAGCACTGGAACTGAGCCTTTGTGTTGTGTGGTAGGGCATGGATGGAGCTATCCATGTGATATATGGAGCATTGGTTGTATACTCATTGAGCTTTGCTCGGTATGTGTTTGCCTTCATTCTTGTTGTCTCTGTCCCTGGGAAAGGTGCAAGTATTGACCCACTGGGCTCTGATTTGCTTACAGGGTGAGACATTATTCCAGACCCATGAGAACCTGGAACACTTAGCGATGATGGAGAGGGTTCTAGGTCCTCTCCCACGGAACATGCTGGAAAGAGCCGAGTATGTTCCTATTTCACTACTTGTGATATTGCAATCATTAAAGCTTAAATGCCACCTCCAGATTTGTAATCTGTTCTGTCCTTTTTTTCTCGTCTTGTGTACATGCAGCAAACACACAGAGAAGTACATCAGAAGAGGAAGGCTGAACTGGCCGGAAGGAGCTACGACAAGGGAGAGCATCAGAGCTGTCCTCAAACTGCCTCGCCTCCAGGTAAAGGAGACTAGTGACTTATGATTCCTGACACATCTTAGTTTTACCTGTGTTTATCTGCAGCAGCAGCACAGTATGGCTTACTCTGTCGATTGTTTTATAATCGCCGCTGTCTTCCATTCTTGTGACACAGAACCTGGTGATGCAGCATGTGGATCACTCTGCCGGGGACCTGATTGGCCTACTGCAAGGCCTCCTAGCATACGAGCCATCGTCCAGGCTGACCGCCCAGGAAGCCCTGAGCCACCGCTTCTTCACAAGATACCGCGAAAGGCGGTCATTATGACCCCCGATGTTCTGTATCACGGCTAACCGAAACACTGATGAAATTAGTTTGCGGAGTCGCGGTAAGCAAGTATATAAGATTGAGATTCCTGATTCTCCCTGGATATAAAACAACAGGGAGCAGTAGCAATAGTTAAGGTTAGAAGAAGATTGATGTGTTGTGCCTCTGTGTATGTATTATAGCTGAAAATACAGAACTCATTTGTACCCTCTTATTGCAGCTCTTGTATTGTTCCGTTGAAATTGAAGCGGGGGGATTTAATTTGACCGTCAAAGCTGTGTAACCCTTTTTTTCAACTTAAAGGACCGAATGCTACATGTTTCATTTGCATGAAACTGGCAACACAGTTTCATTGTCGGGAACACCTGACTACAACAATAACATATTGTCAGCATATTTGCTTCAAATGCTGTTGTGAAGGTATTATCTTTTGTTTTGTACAGGCAAAATGACTTGATAATATTCCCTCCATATCAAAATATAAGTCACACTTGATCATTACCAACCATATGTATGATAGGTATGATAGGGAGTATGACGTACGCAGTTGGTGCTGACTGCTGAGCCCTGGAACAAGCTAGATATGCACGGGATGAAATAGGAACTCGCCTTGAAGTGCCATATTCGTTTGTTCGCACATGAATTTATGTTTCTATTTTTACAAGTCTGCACACAAAATCTGCATGGCATGAAACTAAAACAAAACAAATTTCTTGATACACAATTTAATCTTATATTATTCCAGAAAATAGCATGGATGCATTGAGAGTGGATCGAGAGCCCCTTCTTGAGAACGGTGTCTATCCTATAACCCGGTTTCCCAGTAACACCATGAGACCGGTAAAATAGAAACCCTATCAAGATCATACCTTTGCCTTGCGCATTCCACTGGAGCTAGATGATGACGATCTTGTTCTCTTCAAGTGGACAACCTTTCTTGATTGCGCTTTACTTCGTGAAGACTCACATACCTAACCCACAAAGATACTCCATGCACATATAGATCATGGGTTAGTTCACAAAACTATATGGACAATTACTTACCATACCATTGGATCACATGATCCACATGGTGCATCATTTAGCTTTTTGTGTTGATCAATTTGAATCCACTCTTTACACTTACCCTTGATCAACCGTGTATCTTTTATCACTAGTGGAGACAGGGCCTCCTGTCCCGGGCCGTGAGAGGCTTCTGTCCCGGGTCGAGAACCGGGACAGGACAGGCGGGACTAAAGGGCAAACCTTTAGTCCCGGGCTTGTTACCAGCCGGGACCAAAGGACCACCACGTGGCCGCCTGCGGAGCGCGCTGGGGGCGAACCCTTTAGTCCCGGCTGGTATAACGGACCGGGACCAAAGACCCACCACGTGGCTGCTTGCGGAGAGCGCTGGGTGCAACCCCTTTAGTCCCGGCTCGTATAACGGGCCGCGACTATTAGTTTTGTTTTCTTTTTTTAATTTCTTTAGGGTTTAGGGTTTAGGCTTTATTTGTTTTCTTTTATTTTCTTTTTTCTTGTTTTCTTTTAGCGGTATTTCTACGCTATCACATACCGTACACGTTCGTGCATATATAAGATAACTTGTCTTGCGATCGAGCATACAAATATATACAATTTTGATAGTTACATGGAGATCACAATTACCGGACTAGAGCCCGTATATTCGATTACACGGCCGGGGATCATCAGAAGCGCCTATTCACACTAAATTCTCCGGCGTCGTCTACCATCTCGCTCAACAAAAATCCCGCCAGCTACTCAGCAATTGCTAGTACGCGTTGCTCTGGTAGGATCGATCCCGCATTCTGTCGAACTATATAAAAAAGAGATCAATATGAACATCAATCATGATAACAAAAAGTGACGGTAATAAAATAATGTTGTGAATGTATTGCTTACGTCGACTCTATAATCATTGTGCTCAGTGGTAAACGCGCGAATGAACTCGCAAACGTAGTATCCACATAGATTCGTCCCCTGTGGCTGCCTCGCGCACTTTACGAGAATAAATTCAATCAAAATAACAATCTAGCATCATAATTGTATTGAAACTAGAAGTAAAGAGATGCGTGGATATATCTCGTACTACTTACCGGGATCGGAGTAAACGTCAGCTTCTCACTCCAGGAACCCACCACCACATCCTTGAACCGGATCCAAACCCTGCCCGGCAAAGAAAATGAATTAATGAGTTATTCATTACCTGATATCTCATGAAATCAACGAAAGAGACCGATATAGCGCGAAAATTACCTCTGGAGCATGTCCTGCATGCTGCGGAACTCTTCAGGGGTCTCTTTAATGGGTCCATGACTTCAACTATTCCCTTATCAACTCGAATGTTTAGCAGAATCCAGTGGAACCTGCACACGTTTATATATACATCAGTAACTCATCAATTACAGTTAACATCGAGTAAGCAAAAGTGATGTGTACAACATAGTAAGACCCTGACCCGAAGTTGTAAGGAAACAGTATGTGGTCACAGAAATTTTGCTCCGCTAGAAACCTTAGAAGGTTTTCCTCCGTCTCGTCGGGTTTCGTCGTTAAAGAATACAGATGTACTTTATCTGGGTCAATGAACCCAACACTATAGATCTTTTTTTACATTCCCGGATCTTCATTCTGCATAATAGAGTACAAAAGGATATAACGAGGATAATTAAAATGCAATGAACTGAACAACTGAAAAACTGAACAACTTATAAGTAGACAATGAATTCAACAACTTACAGACAGTAGCAACTCATGAGACATTTGTCGAGGGCGTCGAAATTGTATAACTGGAAGAGTTCTGAAAAGTCAACATGGACCTCGTCTTCTCGGAAGTAGTACTCATCTGGGACTTTCGCCACGATCATTATTCTGCCCTTCTTTGCCTCTTCCATGTACCAGTCATGCAATTTCCGCATTGTGTTGGCAGTTCTTGCCACTTCTCTCTGCTGACCAATTCTGCCTTTGGGGCATATTGAGGGACTACAGCAGCCTTGGGTATACTGTCGTCTTGGTACCAAGCAATTCCGCAACAGTCACACCCATAGCGGCCGCCAACTTCGCAGCTTCTTCCATATCCTGTTGTCCCGCCTACAGGGGAACGTCTCTGGATAACACCTTGAGGGGTGGGATCGACTGTTTGGCCTGTTCTCCGAGCTGGGGAACGTCCCTTCTTTTCGCACTTGCACCTTTACTTGATTTGCTCCCGCTTCCACTATCACCTGATTTGTCCTTCCGCACTTCGGTCCGAAGTGTGCGTAGATAGTTATCTGGCTTATGGTGCAAGTCATATTGCGATCCTGTGTTCAGAAAATCACGTGCATACGCTTTTTGCTTCTCGGTGTATACCGGGGCGGCCTTGGGTTTCTTCTTTGCAAAATGCGCATCTTTTTCGGCCTTTGCGATCGCTGCGATTTCCTCGTCGGTACGGTCGTAAGTTCTGATAGGAAGATTCTTATGAGGTACTCTTGGGAGGGGTGACCTTTGTCGTTTTGGGCTGCTGCGTCGGTTAGTACTCATCGACGGATCACGCCTCCGCTTATTGTCCTTAGCGGGCAAAGGCGGCGGCGAAGACGGCGGATCCAAGTCCGGCGGCGGAGATCGAGATGGACTCGCGCTGTGGTGGTCGTAGTCATGGGGTGGGCTGCTTCTTGGAGGTGTAGGTGACCTGCGACGACTCGGAGGCGGTGTTGTCCTTGGCGCCGAGCCTGGAAGCCTGATGTTGTTCTTGTCCCATAGAATGACAGCACCCACTACTTCTCCGAGTGTCCTCTCATCTTGCGGTCCAGGGATGTCAAGCAACATATCAATATAGTCCGGTAGTACTTCATCCACCCGACTTTAGCATAGCCAGCTGGAATCTCACGGCCATTCCAGCGTGCGTCAGGTGGACAAGGTACAACATATCCGACCGCCACCTTCATGGATATGTTCTTCAATTTCTGATGGAGCTCACAAGATATTGAATCCTTGATTCCATCCACGGGGTAGCCAGGACCGCCTTCTATCATTCGCCGTGCATCGTCAGCCGGGGCCTCCGAGTCACCCACGCTGCTTTTACGCTGAGACGGGCCGGCGGTAATATCGAGTGCATGATCTTGCTGGCGCACTACTCCTCTAAGTTCGTCAATCTGCTGCTGCTGGTTGTCAATTCTGGCAAACAACTGGTTGAACTTGTCTCCCACCTCTCCTCCTGTCGCCGCTTTGCTCTCGATCGGCTTCTGTAAGTTTCCATGTCTTTGGCAAACCCCATCCACCACGGACAACTAGGGCCAAAGCCTCGTGTTCGTCCTCCCTTTTCATCATTCCCGAGGACCAATGTCAGCATGTCTTTCTCTCTATCGGGACGGAACTTTAACTTCCCCTCTTTAATTTCTTTCACCACTTTAAGCCAATTGTCCCTGGGTATCCTAATCCCGTCACTGCAAATAAGGTCCCCAGTTGTTTCGTCGTATGTACTCCCATGCGCAAGGAACCAATTTCTTGCCCTCATTTCCCATTCTTCGCGCAATGGTTCTGGTTGGATCCCTTTAGCAAGCAGTTCTTGCTCTTTTTTATCCCACTTTGGCATGGCAGTCTTGTAGCCCCCTGGCCCCAATTTATGGTGATACTTTTTCATGTCAGCATTTTCTTGTTCTTTTTTGACAGCTCCTTGGCATCTTCTGACTCCTTGTACTCCTTAAATGCGTTCCAGTGATCCGCTTGCTTCGCTAGATAGCCTTCGAATACTGGAGCAGTCTTTTTCTTCCGATAGTCTTGCCATAATCTTTTCTTCCACACCCGGAATAGTTCGGCCATCTTCGAGAGAGTCCACCGCTTGACTTTCGCCCTCAATTTTGCAGTGTCGGAAGGATCCTCCAATTCTGGCAGGGTGAAATGTGCCATGAGGTCATTCCAAAGACCCTCTTTGTACCTTTCGGCGACATACTCACTATCGTTCGCCCCTTTGCGATGATTCCAGTCTCGAACGCTGATCGGGATGTGATCCCTAACCAGAACTCCGCATTGTTTTTTAAATACATCGGCAGCCTTCTTGGGTTCCTTCGGTTCGCCCGTAGGGGATATGACCTCAAATGTATAATGCGTAGATGGGGCCAACTTTTTGGTCGGGCCTCGTTTGGAAGGTTTGGTAGATGTGGAGGCCTAAGAGAAGAAACATCCGTCAATTATATACATACAATTCAAGTAGTGCATCTACAGATCGCCGAACTTCATATATATACCTCGCCGGACTTCGTTATGGATCCACCGGTTTCTCCATCATCGGAGCTATCGCCTTCTCCATCATCGGAGCCGTCGGCTTCATCCTCACGTCGGTCGACCTCCATTCCATCCCCGGAGGGGTTCAGATACGACGACGGAGATTCGGCTGGATCAGCATCTGGGGCGTAGTGGATTATATCCTCGAGAATTTCTTCCTGTACTAGGTCTCTGCGGATTGGACTAGGTGGATCCATAGTTTCTGCAAAATGCACACAATATTATTTCAAAATGCATCAAATAAAATGAGTATCAATTGTTATAAATAATTACTAAAGCAATCAATACAAGTCACAATATATCCACTACAAATCAATTACTTAAAATTACTACAAATCAATTAATACAAATCAATTACTTCGTATTTAAATATGCAAATAGATCATCTTTTTTGCAAAACAGTACTACAAAATATGCAATAGATCATCTTTTTTGCATACAATTTTTCTGTAACAACTAAAATTAACATCTAATTTTTTCTAACATCTAATTTGCATCTCTAACAACTAATTTCATAACTAAAATTAACATCTAATTTTTTCTAACATCTTATTTGCATACTCACAAAATTTGAATCTAAAATTTGCTAATTTTGCTAACACCTTAATTCGCTAATTTTGCTAACACATAAATTTTGCTAACACTTTAAATATTCTTAAACAAGCTATTTCTTAATTTTTCCTAACACAGTACTAACAATTCCTAACATAAATTTTTTTCCTAACACAGTAGTAACAATTCCTAACACAAATTGTTTTCCTAACACAGTACTAACAATTACTAACACAATTTTTTTTCCTAACACAGTTTTTTTTCCTAACACAGTACTAACAATTCCTAACACAAATTTTTTTCCTAACACAATTGAAAAAAAGTTTGCATTTTGACATAGACAATTACAAGCACACAAATTCAATTAGGACAAGCAAATGACATAGCTTTAATTAGGATAAGAAAATGACATAGCAAATATTTTCAAATTTGATTTTTGTCAACATTTGTTTTTTGTGCAGACATTTTCAATTTTCTTTTTTTGCAATCACACAATTATTACAAGCACACAATCACACAATTTTTTTGCAAGCACACAATTACAATCTTTTTTGCAAGCACAACTAAATTAAACATCACAATTTTTTGCAAACACTCAAATTTGCCAACATTTTGCAAGCACATTGTATCAAATTTGAAATGAACTCAAATTTGCAAGCACTTAAACATCACAACTCATTTATCAAATTTGAAATGTGATTGCAAGCACTCAAATTTGCAAGCACATTGTATCAAATCAAGCACATTGTATCAAATTTGCATGCACTCAAATTTGAACATATATTTGGCAGAGAGCAAAAGGCTCTCACCGAGGTGGCCGGGGGAGCTTCTGGCCCGGCGGCGGGGCTCGGGTGGAACAGCGGCGCGCGGCGTCGAGGGCGGAGGGCTCGGGTGGAACAGCGGCGCGCGGCGTCGAGGGCGGAGGTCTCGGGTGGCGCGGCGGCGCGCGGCGTCGAGGCGTCGAGGGCGACGGGCTCGGGCGGCGCGACGGCGCGGCGTCAGGGTCGCCGCAGACGGCGTGCGGCAGGGGTGGGGCAGCACCTCGGGGTAGCGGCTCCTCCGCGGCTGAGCGACAGATCGACGGCGGATTTTGGCAGCCTGACGGCGTCGCTCTGCTCCTCGCGCTTGGTCTCCGATGAAAAATGGCTAATGACCAACCGTGCCGCTTAAGTACTGGAGGGACCTTTAGTCGCGGCCCGTGTCTCAAACCGCGACTAAAGGGGAGTCTTTAGTCCCGGTTTGAGCCACGGGCCGCGACTAAAGGGGTTGGAGGGCTTTTCGCGTTCCCGCGCGCTACCCACACCTTTAGTCGCGGCTCGTGGCACAAGCCGGGACTAAAGTCCCAAAAATAGCGCGCGCAACCGAATTCTTTTTTTCTCAACAGAAACAGGACCTTTTCTAAAGCATTTAAACATTTGAATTAAGCAGTTTTTGCATATTTTCGAATCTGACAAAACTTACAATATGAAAAGTGTTTGAATTTGAATAAGAAATTCAAAACCATTTTCTGTTTTATAAAATAATTACTCTAAATATTCTAAATATCGTTTTTTTTGTTTTTCGATTGTCAAAAATGACATTTTTTATGAAGCAAGTACAACAAATATGGTGCAAAATGGCACCCATCCAATTATCACACAAAGTAGACCATATTTTATGGACAATCCACAAATATTGGTAATTTTCTCGGTTTCTAGCTAATTTCGACTACTTAAACGACTTTATGTCTATTTTCCGAAAGTAATTCAAATTTGAACTACAAGTGTGTAATTCAAATTTTCTCGGTTTCTAGCCCTACTCTCCCGCCATTTTCCTCCCGCTCTTCTTCTCCCGCCATCTTCTCTCCCGCTCTTTTTCTCCCGGGTGAGCCTATATTCTTTCCCGCCCTTTTTTCCCGCCATCTTCTCTCCCGCCAAATTCTTTCCCGCCATTGTATCTCCCGCCTGTTTCTCCCGCCAATTGTTCTGTGCTCGTTCTATAAAAACCCCGGGAGGAGATGTCGAGTTGGTAAGCATAGTCCACTCACTCGAACATGTCGAGTTTTCCTTCAGATGGTAGTTTCCCGGGAGAATGTCGGCACTAGTTTTGCAGTTTACGGTCGATTTCAAGGTAGACAATAAGAAGATCCCATTCGAAGATATTGTTAGTCATCCACCTTATCTCCGTGAGCTATCAGTGAAGCTAGTTAGGCATGGGTGGCCACGAAGGGATTCGAAGGAAATAGAAAAAGAACTTGTGAGGCTGTATGCTAGGTGACAGAAGAAGAAACTAGCATATAGGAGTGGAGCAGATATGTTGGATGCTTTTCGTAAACCAATTTTATGGGTCGAGGAGAGCGAGGATGAAGATGATATCTTCATGCCGACTGAAGCGAGCAAGAAAGCTGCAGCAGCGGCGGCGGCGTTGAAGGGCAAGGGTGCGGCGTCGTCGAAGGACAAGGGTGCTGCGTCGTCGAAGGGCAAGGGTGCGGCGTCGTCGAAGGACAAGGGTGCTGCGTCGTCGAAAGGCAAGAGTGATGCGGGAGGCTGCGTCGATGGTAGATGACTTTTCTTTTTCTAATTTGTAAAGTACCATGTATCTTCAATTTATGTTGTGTTTTCGCTACTACCGATATTTTGTTGTCTGTGTAATTTATGTTGTCAATGTAATTTGCATGGTTTGTTTAATATCAATGTGAAAATTAGTCACCCATCAATCTTGGGTACATAGACAAACCATAGTTTTGGATAATTCGACCCCTTACAATGAACTACAAGAGATAAAAAATATATTTTACACGATCGTCGTCTTAGCTAGACCAGAAGTAGTTAATGACAACAATCTTGGGTACATAGACAAACCATAGGTTAGTCATACTCCTGCCTAGGCCTATAATACTCGTCTTCGTAGTCGTCGTAGTCGCCGCCGTCGTCGTCGCTGTCGTCGGGCGGCGCTGTCGTCGGGCGCCTGGACTGGAAGTGAAGGTAGCGCAGGCGGGGGTTATCGCCGGCCGTGATGTAGTTCATGACGCTCTGGAGAGTCCGGCCGCTCCACCACAGCCGACGGCCGGCCTCGTTGAAGTTCGAAGGAGGCGGGCCATCCTCCTCGTACCTGGCGAGCGCCCTCTCACGCCGATTGATGAAGAAGGCGTCCCAAGTCGGGCGGTAGTCGGGATGCCAGCGGGGATCCATCCGCTGCTCTGGAGTGAGCTCGAGGTAGTAGTGGTTCGTGATGGCCGCCCGACGCGCCAAACCTTGAGGGACAGGAGAGACCGGCACGCCTCCGGTGCTCAGCCTCTAGCCGGCGGGGACGTCGTAGCTGGGCGGGCAGGGGTAGTTCGAGCGACCAACCGGGACTAAAGGGGCTTATTTGTTCCCGCGCAATTTTACCAACCGGGACTAAAGGGATTCCCACCAATAAGGAAGAAGCACACGGATCGTGTGTTTCTTTCGAGTGCTTGTGAGCCGTTGGATCAGGGGTGTGTTTCTTTTGAGCGCTTGTGAGCCGTTGGATCAGCACTAGCACAACCACTTTGTGAGCCACCAACCGGGACTAAAGGGGCTTATTTGTTCCCGCGCTTATTTGTAATAATCATCTCTTTATTTTAAAAACATCCTTAACAACATCCCATACAGTGACATGAAAGGTTTAATACATTATTACACATCACTAACAGTTACATTACTACATAAATGGACTTGTTGCTCGGAGGTCGTAGCATTAGGGGGAACGGCGGGAGGAGCCAGCCCCGTTCCTGCCGCCTGGTTCTCGCGCGCACGTTTGCGGCGGTGGGCACTAGCCATGGAGGATGATTCTTTCAACGCCCAAGCCAGCTGGGAAGCCTCCTTTGCCTTGAGCTGGCAGGCAGTCTTGGCTCGCTGAACACGGTCGTCGCATATGGACTGCAAGGAGGCTTCAATGGCCTCCTGCATCTGCGGCCCACCGCCCTCTTCCCCATGGTCGCTCCAGTCGAAGTCGTCGTCGTTGTCCTCCTCCTTGTCGGGAAGGACGGCGGCGGCTGGTGGAGGTGCGGCGTCACCTAGTGGAGAGCTCGTGGGCATACGACGGGATAGGCTCCCGCGGTAGCGCCCAAGTCCAGAAGGCGCTGCGGCGGGCGTGGCGGATCCATCTCGTGGATACTTTGTCTTCGTGGCCGAGGGTTTACCCCATCGGCGACAATACTACATATAGATCTGGGGTAGGACACGTACGTGACCAGGGCAGTGCTGGGGTAGGACACGTACGTGTCCAGGGCAGCGCTGGGGTAGGACCCCGTGGCTTAGGACCCGACAAAAGTTAGTGATATTATTCGTGATGTATTATGGTTAAATAAAAATAGACCCGAGCTATGTATTATGGTTTTCACCAACATCAGTTATATACAGAGATTGTATTGGGAACTATTCAGAATGCTCGGGAACCATGCATTACATATGGTCACTTGTTTTCACATTACTACACATCACATAAAGGTTTAATACATTACATTACGTTTAACACATCACCAACATCCCTATCTAGTGTTGTGGTTTTCTTCTGCGCCGTAGCCATGGAGAATCTTCATCATTTAACAGGATGGATGGGTCAGTTTTCACAGTGAAGGGCGGAATTTCATGAAACTTATTATAATCTTCTGACAAGTCTGTCTTGTCATCCACTCCCACGATGTTTCTTTTCCCTGAAAGAACTATGTGGCGCTTTGGCTCATCGGATGATGTGTTCTTTTGCTGATTTCTTTTTCTCGGTTTGGTAGACATGTCCTTCACATAGAAAACCTGAGCCACATCGTTGGCTAGGACGAATGGTTCGTTCATGTACGCAAGATTCTTGAGATCCTCTGTTGTCATGCCGTACTTTTGGTCACATCTACCCCGCCTCCTGTCAGCTTGACCCATTTGCACCGAAACAAAGGGATCTTAAAAGAAGGTCCATAGTCAAGTTCCCATATCTGTTGTATGCAACCATAATATGTGTCCTTTGTCCCATTGTCGTTTGTTGCATTAAATCGGACACCACTGTTTTGGTTAGTGCTCTGTGCTCTTTTTATCTTGGGTTTTCGTGTAAAATGTATTCTCATTTATCTCGTACCCTTGGAAAGTACATATAGTCGAAGATGGTGACCTGGCCAACAAGTACAGCTGATCTCCAACAGTGGTGTTATTCATGAGATGTGTCTGCAACTAACTGCCGAAAGTCGCCTCGTGTTTCCCTTGAATGCAGGAGTCATCCTTCACCGGGTTTTCGGAGCGTAGAATATTCTTGTGTGTCACGATATACGGAGCCACCACGGTAGCATTGTGTAGAACTGTGTAGTGTGCTTGAGTGAAAGAATCCTTGTCCATACATACCGTTGCTTTCCTTCGTAGTGTGCCTTTTCCAGTCAGCCTCCCCTCATACCGAGATTCAGGAACACCAATCGGCTTAAGGTCAGGAAGAAAGTCAACACAAAACTCAATGACCTCCTCTGTTCCATAGCCCTTGCAGATGCTTCCTTCTGGCTAGCACGGTTATGAACATATTTCTTTAAGACTCCCATGAACCTCTCGAAGGGGAACATATTGTGTAGAAACACAGGACCAGAATTCTAATCTCTTCGACTAGGTGAACTAGGAGGTGCGTCATAATATTGAAGAAGGATGGCGGGAACAACAACTCGAAGCTGACCAGACATTGCACCACATCAATCTGTAACCCTGATAGACTTTCTGGATCGATTACCTTCTGAGAAATTGCATTGAGGAATGCACATACCTTCACAATGGCTAGTCGAACATTTTCCGGTAGAATTCCCCTCAATGCAACCGGAAGCAATTGCGTCATAAGCACGTGGCAGTCATGAGACTTTAGGTTTTGGAATTTTTTCTCTTTCATATTTACTATTCCCTTTATATTTGACGAGAAGCCAGACGGGACCTTGATACTGAAAAGGCTTCAAAAAAGATTTCCTTCTCTTCTTTGGTAAGAGCGTAGCTGGAAAGCCCTTGAAACTGCCCTGGATGCATGTCGTCTCGTCCTTTATGACGTTGCTGGTCCTCCCGTGCTTCCGGTGTATCTTTTGACTTCCCATACAAGCCCAGGAAGTCTAGAATATTCACCAAAGATTTTTCGTCAGGTGTATCACGTCGATTGCAGAGCGGACCTCATGGACTTCCCAATAGGGTAGCTCCCAAAATATAGATTTCTTCTTCCACATGGGTGCGTGTCTGTCTGCGTCATTCGGAACAGGCTGTCTGCCAGGACCCTTTCCAAAGATTACATTTAAATCCTTGACCATACCAAATACATCAGCACCAGTACGGGGGACAGGCTTCGGCCGGGGTTCTGCCGTGCCATTGAAATGCTTGCCTTTTCTCCTTAAGTGATGCATGTGCGGAAGAAAACGACGATTATACGGGTACACATTCTTCCTACATTTATCCAGATATATACTTTCAGTCTCATCTAAACAGTGCGTGCATGCATAGTATCCTTTGTTCGTCTGTCCTGAAATATTACTAAGAGCAGGCCAATCATTGATGGTTACGAAAGCAACGCTCGTAGGTCAAATTCCTCCTGTTTGTGCTCATCCCAAACACGTACACCTGGTTCGGCCCACAACTGCAAAAGTTCATCAACTAATGGCCTTAGGTACACATCAATGTCGTTGCCGGGTTGCTTCGGGCCTTGGATGAGCACTGGCATCATAATGAACTTCCGCTTCATGCACAACCAAGGAGGAAGGTTGTAGATACATAGAGTCACGGGCCAGGTGCTGTGACTGCAGCTCTGCTCCCCAAAAGGATTCATGCCATCTGTACTTAGACCAAACCATAAGTTCCTTGCGTCACCTGCAAAGTCCGGGAACTCTCTCTCGATTTTTCTCCACTGCCGACCATCAGCGGGGTGCCTCAACATCCCGTCTTTCTTACGGTCTTCCATGTGCCATCGCAACAACTTGGCATGCTCTTTGTTTCTGAACAAACGTTTCAACCGTGGTATTATAGGAGCATACCACATCACCTTGGCAGGAACCTTCTTCCTGGGTGGCTCGCCCTCAACATCACCAGGGTCATCTTTTCTGATCTTATACCGCGATGCAGTGCATACCGGGCATTTATCCATATTCTCGTACTTCTCACCGCGGTAGAGGATGCAGTCATTAGGGCATGCATGTATCTTCTGCACGTCTAATCCTAGAGGGCAGACAAGCTTCTTTGCTTCGTACGTGCTGGCGGGCAATTCGTTCTTTCTTGGAAGCATCTTCTTCATTAGTACCAGCAACTTTTCAAATGCCGAGTCAGTCACACCGGTCTCTGCCTTCCACTTCAGCAATTCCAGTGTGCTACCCAGCTTCTTCTGGCCATCTTCACAAGTTGGGTACAACAATTTGTTGTGGTCCTGTAACATCTGCTCGAACTGCAACCTCTCCTTTTCTGTGTCGCAACCTCGCCTTGCATCAGAAATGACCCGACCAAGATCATCAGCGGGCTCATCTGGTGCCCGTTCTTCACCCTCTTCTTCTTCTTCATTGTCTTCCATTTCGGTATCAGCGTATTCAGGGAACATGGATCGGTAGTTGTCATCATCGTTCTCTTCTTCATCGCCGTCTTCCATCATAACCCCTCTTTCTCCGTGCTTGGTCCAAACATTATAGCCGGACATGAAACCGGACCGAAGCAGGTGGCTCTGAATGCTCTTGAGGAAGTGTGATCCTTCTCATTCCGACATTCAACACATGGACAAAACATAAAGCCAACCCCATGCTTGTTCGTCTCGGCCGCAAGGCGAAAAGAACGCACGCCTTCTCTGTAAGCGGCAGAGCGTCGGTCACCGTACATCCATGGATGGCTCATCTGCATCATAGAACTATATATCAAACGCAATCACGATGCTAAAATTACTACCGCGCGGTCTAAACGAGAAAATAGTTGCTAACCTTTTAGGACACTTGGAAACAAAGAGGAGGAAGCTTAAGTGTGGCTCGGGCACCTCATATCATGTTTGTCTTGTGTGAAGTCAAGTGGCATCGCTCTAACAGGCATTTCACCGAACACCTCTAGTGCATATAAAGAAAAAAAAACTAGCACCAAACCTACTCCACCTCCACCAGGAAAAAAAACAGGAGAGTGGGGGGAGGGGCTGCCATATATATAGGGCCAGCCCTTTAGTCCCGGCTTGAGATTCAAACCGGGACTAAAGGTGGCCGCAGACCTTTAGTCCCGGTTTGTATCTCAAGCCAGGACTAAAGGTCTTTTCTTCCTGTTTTAGCATTTTTTTCGATTCATTTTTCAATTCGGTGTCATATTAATTCGTTTTCAATTCATTTTCAATTTCAATTCGGTGTCATATTAATTCATTTTCATTTTCAATTCGGTATCATATTAATTCACATTTTCAATTCATTTTCAATTTAATATGGATTAAGTAAGATTTACGATTAAATAATAATAATTATTAATTCATTTTCAATTTCAATTCGGTGTCATATTAATTCATTTTCAATTTCAATTCGGTGTCATATTAATTCATTTTCAATTCATTTTCATTTTCAATTCGGTATCTTATTAATTCATTTTCAATTTAATATGGATTAAGTAAGATTTATGATTAAGTAATAATAATTATTAATTCATTTTCAATTTCAATTCATTTTCAATTCGGTGTCATATTTAATTCAGTTTCAATTTAAATTCGGTGTCATATCATATTTCAATTCGGTGTCATATCATATTTTCCATCATGTTGAATAAAAAGAAAATTCAAATTGGCTCCATCCAAGTTGAATAAAAAGGAAATTCAAATTCATTTCCGGCAGAAATTAAAATTCACATGTTTATGCACATACAACTAGAGACACAGACACCCATCTACTCGTCCTCCGAAGAATACTTGCGGTACAACTCGAATGAAACGTATGCATCTATTGCTGCATAATCAAGGTTGATTCTGTCAAGTTGGTTCTTCTCCCATAACTTGTGCTGCTTATTGGGGAATTTTTTCTTCATACCAGCGTACTCCGGGTCGATCAAGACGGCTGCCATATCAGCCATCCCAGTCTTCTCGGGATACCGAAACTGGATCAAGTCCTGGAGATCAATGTGGCAGTCAGCTGGTATCTCAATACCCCAGGTGCTCATCATCTTGATCTTGTCATTCGTTATATCAACGCTACAAAAATGTATGCCGCTGTTGACAAGGAAATCCATGAGTTCTGGACAGTGCTTGACACTACTGCAACAACAAAAATGGAACAAATGGAACAAATGTTAAACATCGCTGCAACATTTTGCTATCCTATATGAATCAAAAGAAGCTCTCTCCTATATAAAAAAATGGATTCAAATGGCCACACGTACGTTGCTATCCTATACAATTTTGCTATCCTATATGAATCAAAAGAAACTATTTTCCAATAGGATTCAAATGGCCACACGTTGCTATCCTATGAAATTTTGCTATCCTATGAATCAAAAGTTCTCTTTCCAATAGGATTCAAATGGCCACACGTTGCTATATATCCTATGCAATTTTCCTATCCTACAAGAAGTTCGTGTTACCTTGACCATTGGAAGACCATGACATGGTTCTTGTGAGCAAGTTGGATGACGGCAACATCTCATCCATCGGCTGTGTACTCGAGATCAAGGCCAAGGAACTTGTGTTCATCCTCGTCATGCCATCGCTTCAAATCGGCAAGAAGACCCGGGACCCTAGCGCAGTCGTTCGTGTAGGCGACATCGAGAAGGGTCTTGCATGGTGTTGTCACATCAGTAAACTGAATACCAATTCGATTCATGGTGGAGGATTGGGGAAGAAGAGAGGAGAGCAAGAGGAAGAGAGCCCGTACTGTAGCAAATGTCTCTCTGTTTCCCCTCCTGATCAATTAGAACAAATTCCAAAGCGCGCGGGAGGCAAACGGTTCGGACTTTTTGTCCCGGGCCATATTACGACCCGGGACTAAAAGGTCTCGCGCCAGGCGAACAGTTGCCAGAACACTTTTAGTCCCGGTCCGTATTACGACCCGGGACTATTGATCCCTAACGAGCCGGGACCAAAGGGTGCCGTACCCTTCAACGTTTTCGGGGCGACGTGGCCGGACCTTTAATCTCGGCCCAGGCCACAGCCGGGACTAAAGGGGCCGAACGAAAGGGCAGTTTTCTACTAGTGTATTCTTCTTGATCATATCAAATATGTCCATTATAATCGATGATCTCGATGGCATACAACCTTGAATTCAACACATGGAGTTCAAGCAATGCCTATGGACAAACCTATAAGAATATCTCAATATAAACATTAGTACATAAAGATTGTCATTAATTATCAAAACCTCACATGGGGACACCATGCACTTTCACCAATCTTTCCATTGTAACATACTGTGACTGACATCGCGACAGATCAAGCCCTTGAGGCCCATTGCGTAAGATGTCATCACCATAAAAGACACACAATGTGTTCATGGTACCTAAACTAAATGTTACAATTTTGTAAATCACATAATTAATTACACAATAATAGACAATTTATGCTCCGTCTCAAATTTAAATAGTTAATAAACTCACACGTATTAATAAACTAACAACTAATTTAATACTATTTTATTAAATTAATATATCTATACTATTAAAGTGTACACAATCATTATTTATATTAGAACATATGCGTGCGCCAAATATATTTTAAATATTACACATGCAATAACAGTGCATGTCTATGGTCTTATGAGATAAACAACTTGATCTCAAATTTAATTAGCTAATTACGTCCTAATCAAGACACTGTGAACTCTGCTAGAACATGCATGTATGAAAAAAGGCACGCACAGCAAAGATCTTACCGATCTATCTTTTATTCCACCACATCACTTCTCTTAAAAAGAATCAGTTAGCAGCGGTGGTCATGCACATAAAAAGACGTGTGGGTGGTCATGTACAGAAAAAGCATAGTATATCTATACTATTAAAGTGCAAAGCAGAGATTCCATCGCCGCGCCTGCGCATCACGTCGCGTCGATGTCGCGCAGAGTAATCTAGGACCTGCGGCCGATGTGCTGCGGCTTCTAGTGCCAGCAGTCTGTACTAGTGGCGCTGCTACATGTACGCACATGCCATGCATTGGAACTCTCTCGACCAATCAGAGCTAATGACGCGGATCGTGTGTTTGTTTTGAGACGCTAGGAGCCATCCGATCGCGCACGAATCTCCAGTGGGCAGTCCACATTTATCGTCGGTGACATTAGTCCAATCAGAACTGCTACACCGCGTGCAGTAAATTTACTGGTGCATGAATCGGATCAGAACTGTTACCGTGTGCGTGCGTGTAGCTAGGATAAGATTTATGTAGCCTTGGGCTGTTGCTGCTGTGGTAGGTGAGGATATACGAGTAGCTAGCGAGTGTTTCCTTTTCTTTCTGGCGTGTTAATTGCAAGGCCACGCTGATACTGAATCAAGTATGCCAAGGTATTGAATCAAGTATGCGACTTCATACGGGGATGTCTGTTCGAGCGCTCGCATGGATATTTTTAAAAGTATTTCATCGGCGGAGAGGAAGAGGACGGCCGCCGTAGCCACCCTCGTAACCACCGTCGGTCGAACCGCCGTCGTCCCCGCCCGTGGTCTCGCCGTCCTGCCCTGCCTTGATCTACGTCTCCGCCGATCCGCCGTCGCCCCGGGCATCCGTCCAACCTCACCCTCTTCCGGTAGTTGTCCAGGCACTGGTTGGCGCCGACGATCGGGTCGAGGCTGATCGTCTTCCATGCTTCGGCGAGAAGGACATCTTCCCTGGACGTCCACTTGATGCGAGACTCGACGGGCGGCTTCGGCGCCGCCTTGGGGGCCTTCCTGGGACGGCGGCCGTCCGTGTCGCCATCCTTGGCCGGGCCTTGTGCTCCCTCCGCAGCTGCAGGCGCCGTCTCCTCTCCTTCTTCCGCCTCCGCCTCCTCCGTGCCGCCACCAGCACCAGACGCACCTTGGCCCTGATCGCCGCCGTAATCCCCGCCGCCCTGCGAGAAAAACTCCCCACCTTGCGAGAGGAAGCCCGGGCATGCCGCCGTCGCCGCCGAGCCGGTGGTGATGATCTCGTCCATGAAGCTGCTGTCTTGGGGCATCCCGCCCAACAGGGACTGCGTGGCGAAGGGGAGGGAACGGCGGAGCGACGGCGAAGATGCGTAGCCCGGTGAGCCGACGAACATCATCGGCGGATAGTAGGGGAAGGTGAGGTTGGGGTTGAAACTACCATGGGGGTCAGCGTCGGCGTACCCAGGGGAGTAGTGCAGGGGCGCGTTCCAGCGCGGCGACGGCGATGGCGAGGCGACGGTGAGAGCATCTCCAGGAGCTCATCCAAATTTGGTCCTCTATATCTCCATATAGAGGATCATCTATAAAGATTCCTTTTTGGATGTCCCCTGTTTTCCAGTAGAACATCTATATTCAGGACATCTATATTATCTCTCCTATATTTTAATAGTATCTTTATAACTACCATTCAACAGCTTTTTGTGTCACCGGTTCCTTCATTCAGCAAGTTCAGAAATCTAGTGTTGTCCATCTGTGGTGAATTGTCCGTCTGTATAAGAATATAAACAACAATTCAGTATGTATCAGTCATGGAGAAAAAAAATCAAATAATCTATCTACCAGCACGCACAAATCGAGCAAATCGTCTAGCAGTACTGAGTAAAAAATCAAATAATCTATCTAGCAGCACGCACAAGCAGCACGCACACGCAGCTACCTCTCCGCACAAGCAGCACGCACGCGTCCCTCGCGGCCGAGCTCTCTCCCCGGCGACCACGCGCTCCCTCGCTGGCCACCGCCCTCTCCTCTGCCCCTCCCATTCCCCAGCTCCACCCCGAGCTTGCCGGCCGCTGCTCTCTCCTCTGCCCCTACCCTTCCACAGGACGCCTCAAATCGAGGAAAACCAGGACGGCGGCCGCCGCCCTCTCCTCTGCCCCTCCCATTCCCCAGCTCCACCCCAAGCTCCCTTGTCGGCCGCCGCCCTCTCCTTTCCTTTCCTCTTGCCCAACACCACCCCGAGCTCGCCGGCCGCTGCCCTCTCCTCTTCCCGGATCAAATCTGGCCGCCGCCCTCTCCTCTGCCTGGATCGAATCCGGCGGCGCGACCCAAGCTGCCTGGATCGAATCCGGCGGCGCCCCACATCCAATTCTTGTCTCAAATCGAAAAAGGGCAAAAATTACCTCGGGACGGCGAGTCGGGGGAGTCGCACCGGAGTCCTTCTCGTCGCCTGCAACCTCCAGATGCGCGCGGGACGCGAGCGAGCGAGCGAGCAGTTGGTGTGGATGATCCTGGCTTCGTCCCCCAAATGTGGATGAGGCACCCGGGACGGAGGGGGACATCTATCGATAGATGACGATATAGATGGGCTGGTGGAGACAGTTTTTGGGCCTCGGTCCTCTATATTTGCTATAGATGCTATAGATGTCTATATTTCCTCCCCTCATCGCACCCTTCTCTGAAGAAGAGATTAGCAAGGCGGTTTTCCAAATGGAGCATAATAAGGCACCCGGGCCTGATGGATTCCCAGCTGAGTTCTACCAACATTTTTGGGAAACCATTAAGTCTGATTTGTTCGAGTTATTCGGTTGTTTACATGCTGGACAACTCGAGCTTTTTCGCCTAAATTTTGGGGAAATCGTCTTGTTGCCTAAGACTCAGGCGGCTGAGAGGATACAACAGTATCGGCCAATATGCCTCCTGAATGTTAGCTTCAAGATCTTTACAAAAGTGGCAACTATTAGGTTAAATTCGGTAGCAGATCATGTGGTAAAGCCTACCCAAACTGCTTTCATGCAAGGGAGGAATATTCTAGACGGGGTTGTGGTTCTCCACGAAACCGTACATGAGATGCACACGAAGAAACTTAATGGGGTAATATTTAAAATCGACTTTGAAAAAGCGTATGACAAAGTAAAGTGGCCTTTCCTACTACAAACTCTGAGAATGAAAGGGTTCTCCGATGAGTGGTGCGAATGGATACATAACTTTGTTGCCGGGGGAAGCGTGGCGATAAAAGTCAATGATGACGTCGGCCACTACTTCCAGACAAAAAAAGGTTTAAGGCAAGGTGATCCTCTATCGCCTATACTATTTAATATAGTGGCTGATATGCTGACCATCTTGATTGAACGGGCTAAAACGGATGGCCAAATTGAAGGGGTAGTCCCACACCTTGTTGATGGGGGTCTTTCTATACTTCAATATGCGGACGATACAATTCTTTTTATGGAACATGACCTAGATAAGGCGACGAATCTGAAATTGATATTGTCAGCATTCGAGCAATTATCAGGCTTAAAAATCAATTTCCATAAAAGCGAATTGTTTTGCTTCGGCGAGGCACAGGACGCAGCTGCTCAGTATGCCGAAATATTCGGTTGTGAGCAGGGTCAATTCCCTATAATGTACTTGGGTATACCAATACATTATCGGAAACTGACTAATGTGGAATGGAGGCATGTCGAGGAGCGTCTGCAAGCAAGGTTGTCTAGTTGGAAAGGAAAACTGTTGTCCCTTGGTGGGAGGTTGGTTCTCATTAATTCGGTACTTACAAACATGGTACTGTATATGATATCCTTCTTCCAGTTACCAAAAAGTGTCTTGAATAAATTGGATTACTTCCGATCAAGATTCTTTTGGCAAGGGGATGTCGAGAAAAAGAAATATCGACTGGCTAAATGGGATGTTGTTTGTCGACCTAAAGATCAAGGAGGGCTGGGTATTCATGATCTTTGTATCAAGAATTCAGCCCTCCTAGGGAAGTGGTTGTTTAGACTGCTAACCGAAGATGGTATTTGGCAAACTCTTCTTAGAAGAAAATACATTGGTTCAAAGGCGGTATCACAGGTGTATTGGAAACCTGGTGACTCCCATTTTTGGGCCGGCCTAATGGCGACTAAGAAACATTTCTTTCGCTTTGGTGTATTTAATATTAAGGATGGCACGGAAATTAGATTCTGGGAGGACAAATGGTTAGGTAACACCACCCTCCGGGAGCAATATCCGGCTCTATACAATATTGTACGACATAAAGGGGACACTATAGCCAATGTTATGCAGTGTTCACCACCCAATGTGTCGTTCAGACGAAATTTAATTGGTCCGAGATTAGCATCTTGGAACGCTTTGCTGGCACGGTTGGATTTAGTTCAACTCACACAAGGCTCTGATGAATTTCGGTGGAATTTATGCGGGAACGGAAAATTCTCAGTAGATTCCATGTATAGGGCGCTTGTGCATTCCGACATTCCAGTCGATGACAATAAAAAAATATGGCACATGAAGATTCCACTTAAGATAAAAGTATTTACGTGGTATCTTCGTAGGGGTGTCATTTTAACCAAAGATAACCTTGTCAAACGGAATTGGCATGGAAGTACTAAGTGTGTGTTCTGTCCTAAACAAGAGACAATAAAACACTTATTCTTCGAGTGTAGTTTCGCACGTTCTATATGGTCATTCATCCAAATAGCGTCTAACTTATATCCACCCAAGTCTGTGGCCAACGTTTTTGGTAACTGGTTGCATGGGATAGATAAAAAGATTAGAACGGTTATTAGGGTGGGAGCGATTGCCGTTATATGGTCGCTTTGGCTTAGTAGAAATGACAAGGTTTTCAATGACAAAGATGTTTCTCTTTTGCAGGTACTCTACCGTTGCACGAGTACTCTCCGTACGTGGTCCACCTTACAACGCGTGGGACATCGAGACCTCTTTACGGAGGCATGTGCAAGACTGGAGGAGGTGGCAAGGGACATTTTCTCACAACATGGGTGGCCGCTTGATCGCCGGATTGGACCTCCATAGGCTGATGAGCTTGCTATGTCATAGGCGTTTTACATTATCCTGCTGATTGTAATTCGTCTATCGTTGCACTTTCTACTTTATCGGTTGGATTGCGGCTGTGTGCATTTGTTATGCAGAGGCCGGGTGTAATACTTAAACTTTTGAGTAATAAAGCCCTTTATCTAAAAAAAAAATAGAGGAGCTCCTGGAGATGCTCTGATTTGGCTCCAACCGGCGAACTGAGGATGAGAATGAGGAGAGAAGCCGACCCTTCGCTTGACCGGTGGCGCCGCAGACGCAACCGGAGTTGGCGGCTCATCCAGCACCTCCACCCCCTCTTCCTCTTCTTCTTCCTCTTCGACGGCCTGGCCCTCGGCCTCCGCCAGTTGCGCGGCCAGGAGCCTCTCCCGCTGCGCCTTCTCCCTCGCCCGGCGCTGGATGTTATACGACTTCCGGCGCGCCTCGTCGGCGATCCACTTGGCGTTGCTCATGCCCGACGGCCTCTCCTTCGGCGCTCTCGGCTTCCGCGGCTTCTTCCCGGTCATGGAGGTGACGGAGGACGCGGGGACGGCGACGACGCGGGGTCCTGTGAATCAGGCGGGAGCCATGGCGACCAGATCTGGGGAAAATGGCGGGATCGGGCGGGAGGAAGAGGTATATGTGGGGGAGAAATGGAGGGAAAGATCAAAATTATGGAGGGAAGAGGGCAAATTATGGAGGGAAATCGCCTTCCCTCGTCGACAAGTCTGTCCCGCGGACGCCTTTTGCCCCCCCAAGCGGAACCCGGCGCGCTGGGTTTGGACTAGGTTCGCCGGCGCGGAACGGCGCTAAAAATGGCGCTAAGCGGCGCTAAATCGACTTCTGGGGGCGGCTGGTAGAATTTCCTTCGCGCCGGCGCTAAAAATGCCTCCTGGGGGCGCCGGGGGACGACTTCAAATATGCATTAACACTAGGAAAAAATAGACACTACTATAAAAATCCATGAGTATTCACGTCGTATCATGGTGTAGACCCTAGACAAAGATACTCCTGCATGTGATGTACATATGATGTATACTACCAGAAAACATTATTATTCCTGCATGTGTACATTTCCTCATGAGAAAAACAAATTTTTAAAAGGTAACTAGATTTGAGCGAGGAATCTACACCAGAAAATCCGTGCCCGGAGCCACTAGGATAAAATATAATCGATTGGGATCATTGCATTTAATACGAAAAATAACAGCAATTTAAGTTACTTAAAAAAATGAAAGAACCGGCAAGCCTGCACTGTCTTGTCAAACAACAGAAACGGAGAACTTCATGTTGCCTTGTCCTTAGCCCTATGACAGCCCATGTGTGCCAATAGATACGAGGCTTTTATTTTCTTGCAAACAGGTCAGTAGTAATGTAGGACCTGTAGGCACATGCCATGCATTGGAACCCTCTCGACCAATCAGAGCTAATGACGCGGATCGTGTGTTTGTTTTGAGACGCTAGGAGCCATGCGATGGCGCACGAATCTCCAATGGGCATCCCACGTTTATCATCGGTGACTTTAGTCTGATCAGAACTGCTACCGCGTGCAGTAAACTTACTGGTGCATTAATCGGATCGGAACTGTTACCGCCTTGGGCTGTTGCTGTGGTAGGTGAGGATATACGAGTAGCTAGCTAGCGAGTGTTTCCTTTTTTTTTCTGGCGTGTTGATTGCAAGGCCACGCTGATAACCAAAGCCATCTTGCATATTAGAGTACTCCTTAATTGTCCATATCTTACTACTCCCACACGGCATTGCACACGATCCACTCATAGTTCATCATCTATTCACAAGAACACATAGATGTAGACCTCCAGTTAGCTACCAATTAATCCAGGCATTGAGAGCGACCAAAAAGAGAGGCATGGAGGTGACGGGTGCCATGGGAAGCTTGCTTCCCAAGCTTGGCGAGCTGCTCATGGAGGAGTACAAGCTGCAGAAAGGTGCAAAGAAAGACATTGGATTTCTCCAGAAAGAGATGAGGAGCATGCACACTGCCCTTACCAAGGTGGCCGAGGTTCCATGGGACCAGCTCGACAAGCAGGTGAAGATCTGGGCCGACGATGTCAGGGAGTTGTCATATGACATGGAGGATGTCGTTGACAACTTCTTGGTGTGCGTCGAGGGCTCTGGTCCTGCTCCCGACTCGAACAAGCTCAAAGAGCTAACTGAGAAGATGTTAAACATCTTCTCCAAAGGCAAGGCTCGCCATGAGATCGCTGACGCGATCAAGGAGATCAAGGAGCGTGCCCATGAGGTAGCTCTTCTGCGTGAAAGATACAAGGTCGATGACGTTGTTGGTAACCAAGCTAGCATAAACAACGTTGACCCTCGTCTGTTAGCTCTGTACAAGAACCAGAAGGATCTCGTTGGCATTCAAGGCCCAAGGGAGGATCTAACTGAGAGGCTGAAATGCGACGAAGTTGGCGTTTCCGAGCAGAAGCTCAAGATAGTCTCAATTTGTGGAATAGGAGGACTTGGCAAGACAACTCTTGCCAAGGCGATGTATGATAGGCTTCAAGCACAATTTGATCGTTCTGCATTTGTTTCAGTGGGTCGAAACCCTGAAGTGAAGAAAATTTTCAAGGATATTCTCTTGGATTTGTTCCTGCTTATTGATGCAAAGCTGGCACTGCCGGATCTTTCGGAAGAAGAAAAATTTCTCTTGAAGCTGGACAAGAATGAGGATAGGGGTGATCTAGCCACATTGGATGAAAAACAACTCATCGACAAACTCCGACGACTACTTGAGAATAGAAGGTATGAACCATTCACTTTAATCCAGTATTTCCTCATCTCAAATTACCATGTGTTTTAGCTTTGGTCAAAGTAAAAAAAATATGGTATGCACCACCTTAATCCAGTATTTCGTCCATCTTAAACTGCCATGCGGGATCCTGCATGCTCGTATGACGAGTGGCAAAACTTGCTAGGCTGAAGAAGTGGGGTTCAGCGAGGAATAGGCTAGGTCGATGTTTTGCAGCCTAGCCAGTTCTACAGTCGTCACAAAGTGGCTTCTGTCGCGCTGCCCGCTGGTGGTTCGTGGGCATGGCCGAGGGCTCTTGCAGTGCGATTCTATTGTAACCGAGTACATTTGCTTTCCCCTAAAGCTTAATCCACTTGCTCGCAGATCTCCTGCCAAGTTCTAAAAAATATATTTTTTTAGAAATAAATTCTAAAAAATATATTTGGTCAAAGTCAAACTTTGTACCAAGTATATATGAAAAAATTCAACATAAACACTAGCAAATTCATATAATAAAGTATATATATTCCGTGATGGTTGCAACATTCATTTGATATTGTTGATGTTGATATTTTATATATGTTGTCAAACTTTATAAAGTTTGACTTTAAAATAAAACTTAAACACGAGGCAATTTGAGATAGACGACCTATATATACTTTAAAAATGGTATTTTAGCTTATTAATCATCCCAAACTATAGAGGTTCAACTTGTAAATATCATCCAGCATGATGATATGACATGTACGTAGAATCTAAGGCGTTAGAAGAAATTACATAATAATGTCAAAGTAG
The DNA here is from genome assembly GCA_947311845.1 of Poa pratensis. Lineage (NCBI taxonomy): Eukaryota > Viridiplantae > Streptophyta > Magnoliopsida > Poales > Poaceae > Poa > Poa pratensis. Next base: position 1,598,176 of record CAMZMU010000097.1, on the reverse strand, counting down.
TCCCATGATGAGCGCTCCGGCGAACGCTTGTTAGGCAGAACAGTCAATTATACGGGAGTGTGGTGCACGTTGCTAAGAATGCAAAGTACGATACACACAGTTGATTGTAAATGGAGTATAAATTAGACTTGGAGTGTGTTTGATAGCCTGCATCAGTTTCTCGCTTGCTTACAACATGCCCCGCGAGTGCCCGTCCTAGCAAAAGTAGTCTATGAATCATGTTGTGTCACATGATTGGTTGACTAAATTGGCCCTGGTTTCGTTTGGTTGGCTGCACATTTTGTTTTTAGCATATATTTGAGATAGTTTTACTATCTAATTCACGCATCTTGCACTATCATGGGATAGGTACTTCATTGTTATTGATGATGTATGGGATTTAAAAGCATGGAAAATAATAGCATGTGCTATGGTGAATAACAATCATGGAAGTCGAATTATTATAACCACTCGTATTATTGATGTCGCCGAGAAGACCGGTCATGTTTACAAGCTAGAGCCACTTTCTCGTGATTCCTCTGAAGAATTGTTCTATTTAAGATTTGGTGGTAAGGAGAAATGCCCTTATGATCAACAGACTGATATTATCAATAAAATTCTACGTAAATGCGGCGGTGTGCCATTAGCTATCATTACAATAGCTAGTTTGTTGGTTGGTAAACCGTTGGAGGTGTGGCCCAAGGTGTATACTTCTATTGGTTTTGGAGATGGAGTTAACACATATGTCGAGAACACGAGAAAGATATTATCATTTAGCTATTATGATCTACCTTGCTATCTGCGGCCTTGTTTGTTGCACCTGAGCATATATCCTGAAGACTCTGTGATCATGAAAGATTCATTGATATGGAAGTGGATAGCCGAAGGCTTTGTTCCTGAGGAACAAGGGGCAGGATTATTTGAAACCGGAGAGGGATACTTCACTGACCTAGTAGATAGAAGTATGATTCAGCCTGTAGAGGATGAAGAAAATTTTGTCATATGTGGCTGTCGTGTTCATGATATGGTCCTAGATATGATTTGCTTATTGTCAAAAGAACAAAATTTTGTTACCATACTCGATAGTAATGGGAAATGCTCATCTGCACAAGGCGATACTCGTAGGTTGGCCGTCCAAACAAGCGTTGAAGAGCAGGACGACCATTTGGCTAACACGAGCATGCCAAAACTGAGGTCATGCTATGCCACCATGTGTAATCTCAGTGTGATGCCACCACTTTCAAGGTTTCAAGTGTTACGTGTTCTGGCTATGGAAAACTGCAGTTTTGAGACAGGCCGTCCTTACCATCTTGAGCATCTTCGGTGGTTACCTCAGTTGAGATATCTGAGTTTCGAGAATACACCTATTAGTGAGCTCCCAGAAGAAATAGGATATCTGAAGTTTCTGCAGACACTGGACTTGAGGAACACCAAGATACTAGAACTGCCGCAGAGTATTGGTTTGCTAAGGAAACTTAAGCGCCTGCGCGTTGATGGGGACAATGTTTGTATAAGATTGCCGAATTGGATAGGAAACCTGACATCCTTGGAAGAGCTATATTTGCGTATTACTACTCGCGATCAAGAGTCATCTATCTTCCAACTCGGCAAGCTGACAGAGCTGAGGGTGCTCATCTGCCGTTTCACTTGGGAAGAGTTGAATCGGGAGTCGGAGAAAACTTTTGTGGAGTCTATATGCAATATGCGGAAAATCCAAGTCCTACGACTTCCTGGCCTGTGGTGGTCGAAAATGGATGCAGATACCTGGAATAGCTATGAGCCCCCTCCATCGTGGGAGCGCGTTACTTGGAGGAGCAGGAGGTGGTGGCCCTAGGGAGGATGACGGAGCTGCGTGTTCTGCATGGCATCGTGCAGATGCCGGCGGGCATGGAATTCCCTGATGGTGCGTTTCCCAAGTTGAGGGCCTGTTTCATCGCTGCACCTTTCAGGTTTCTGCAGGGAAGTATGCTGGACCTTGAATCCATTATGTTCAGCGTGGTTGTGCGGGACTCGAAGGATGCACACACTGGCTTTGACTTTATTTGTAGCCTGGGGAACCTCCCTTCGCTTCGGAAAGTCAAAGCTGATATCTACTGCTCCGGTGCCAGTGCTAAGGATGTGGAGGAGGTGGAAGCAGCTGTGAGGCAAGCAATCGACACTCATCCCAACTGTCCCACCCTTGATCTTAGGAGGTATGAGGAGAATGAGGTACGGTGTACTATTACCCCTCCATCTATTATAGACTGCTGCAGTTTTGGATTTTTATCTAATTGACTATCTTTCTTCCGTTTACCATTATTTCTTTTTTTTACATAGACCGTCGAGGCACAAGAAGCTAGAGTGTCCTACAAGAGGACGGCGAAGGCTACTGAAGCAGAGACCCGGCCCACGGTCGACGACAACGGCGAAGCGGAAGCAGCTAGAGCGTCCTACTTAGAGATGGCTGAAGCAGAGACCCAGCCCACAGTTGACGACGGCGAAGCGGAAGCAGAGACCCGTCCCACAGTCGACGACGATGAAGCGGAAGCAGCTAGAGCGTCCTACTTAGAGGTGGCTGAAGCAGAGACCCGGCCCACAAACGACGCTGGTTCGCCTACTGCAGTCCCGGCGAGACGGACGTGGAGAGAGTGGGCATGCTTTGCTTGCCTCACGTGTTCTGCTGAACCTCCCACTTCAAACTAGTGTGGTGCTTCTGGGGAGAGATCAGGGTGAGGATGAGAATGAGATTGCCCAGCTAACCCTGAATGATGCGACGGTGTTACTGCTTTGTGATTGATTATAATGTCTTTTTTTTCTGGCACTCTTTGAACTTGTTGGTATTTGGATTGTAATAGGATAGTATAGGTCGCCAGGTTTTTTGCCCCGTAGTCTATGCTCTATGGTCGAAATCAGTCATAGACAGCGGGTTTTCCTGGGTTGCGTGAATCTTCTTTTCCATTTACTGTGCTATAAGACTAGTTCTTTCCGTTATAGTTGCCTATAGTATGTCCGATTCAGAAAAGAAAAAATTGACATTCATTAATCATGAAATTTTTACATTCATTAGTCATGAAATCTAGGTCTCTATTCATAGAGACCAGATTTAATGACTAACTGTGCTATAAGACTCAGTTCCAAAAGATTGATTCCAAAGTCTAAACTTGAACTGAATCTAGCCTCAAGCAATGTTATAGCAGAAATATAGCAGGGCAAATACACATACACTCTTAATTAATTCATGGTAATGATAGCAGAAATTTTAAGAAATTCGCCAATTGTCCACCGACCACACCGCCAATCAGTACTTCCTTTGGTATTGTGCGCCTAGCAAATAATAATCCTTTTTTGTATGTCCAAACACAAGACGTTTAGATCACGTACTACTATTTTGTCAAACCGCCTGGTTTGGCAGATTTGGTTCGCACAAAGAGACGCAGTTGATTTGGTTCGCACAAAGAGACGTTTAGGCCAACCGTAGTACCTACGAAGTACCAAAACGCACGGCTAAAAGCAGATTGATCGTTCTCTCTTGGATCTGTTCGACGGATTAGCGTCCGGCATGACGGCCAGCCTTGCGCCGGCAGGGTGGGCTGACCTCCCGCTAGACCTACTCAGCAACGTCTCCGACCACCTGGGCGACGTCGCCGATTTCGTCCGCTTCCATGCGGTCTGCTCGCCATGGCGCGACACGGCGGCGTTGACACCGATCCGCCCAGCCTTCCTGCCGACACGGCCGTGGATCCTTGCGCCATGCGACGGCGTCATCTGGCAGCGCCCCTTCGTCAACCTCCGACGTGTGTCACCGGAGGCGGCGCCGCCGACGAGGCTTAGCTGCCACCGCCGCAGATACTACATGGATGCTCTCCCGGGCACATCATCCACAATAAGGGCCGGTGACAGGAACTGGGTGCCCAGCGCGGATGGCACTGCCATCTGGCTCCTCACCGGGAGTCCCGAGCCAAGACTTGTAGACCTTGTCACCGGAGCCGTCAGGGCTCTGCCTCCCTTACCCGACGACGATGAGATCAAGCGACCAGGCGAGAAACCTCGAGGCGTCGTCTACGGCGACGGCACTGTCATGTTGTACAGGTTTTGCCCTCACTTTTACTATGGAAACCAATTCACGGTGACGGCGGTCATCATCTTACATCCCGGCGACACCGCGTGGACGGTGGTTAAGAAGAGATTGCATGGGGCGGGAAGCTACTGTTTGGGCAAAACGTATCATCGAGACGACGAGAAATTACTCTTGTGGCTTGGCAAGTGCTGTTACATCCTGACGTTAAATGTGGAAGCGAGGAACATCGGCGGCGTGATCAGTGAGGACATGCTCAACGTGAAACAGTATACAGTTGAAGTTTACAGACGCAGGCACATCCACGATTGCAGCTACTTCTTCGTGTCCCACGGCAAGCTTCTATGGGCGTCCGTCCTGGTCGAGCAAGAGTGGTACCATGGCTACATCCACGATGACCCGCCACCGGGCGCGGTTTCCCTGGCCGTCTACGTGCTGACACGAGCGGCCGGCGGCGGCAATAGGATGCAATGGGTGAAAAAGGACGGCCGGAGCCTTGGTGATCGCGTCATGTTCCTTGGGACGCCTGCCAGCTTCACCGTGGACGTTGCGCCGCTTGGTGTGAGCGGTGGGTATGCTTACTTTGTCTTCAAACGAGGGGTGTACAGCTGCAACCTCGCCGACGGCAAGACCAAGCTTGTGACTGAGCAGCAAGAGAGGCTGAGTCCGGACTGGGGCGCTGACAAGATATTCATGTGGCTCCAACCCCAGCCTACCATTGCTCCAATCCAAGAAATCAGAGAAAGGCTCGAGGCTTCAAAGGAGAAGAATGATTTTTGCTTACTTTGTTAGTAGCATGCAAACATTTTCTAGTAGAAAACAACAGGTCGACTTAGAGAGTTAGAGTGCCCTCGCGTAGGGGGCTACTATTCTTATTTTCTTTCTACCACATTTGTCCAAATTAGTTGACATACATCCGTGTATTGACAATTTGCGTCAACTAACCAGGACATAGAGAATAATTTTGTATTTTATTCATGTTTTCTCTTTGTATAAATACTGAAAAAACATAACCTTCAACTGAATTTTGATCACAACTAAATTAAATTATCCATGCTTGGGGTGTACAACTGCAACCAGTGTTTACATGTATTTCTCTCAAACTAATTTCCGAAAATCAAATGAGCCATGAACCAGGTTTGTTTCCAGAATGAGAGTCTAGAGTATGTGATGTTAATCTGCAACATTTGAGAAACATGAAAGTGGTCCGAACTTGTCCATTATTGTTTTTATATAAATATACTGCTAAGATAAATAATTTACGTAGCTGGTGAAATATGTTCAAGAAATAAAAATATCATTTCATTTCTATCTCATTATACCCTACTATATCAAAGGTCGTGGGATCCCTGCAATTTCAGCGATGCACTTGGCCTTGACCTCTCCCGTGCGGGCACGTTGGTGTGTTAGTCCTCCTTCCTTGTCTTCTGATTGGTTCGTCAGTGGGGCCTACGTGCAGATCGCCGTTCCGTTTGCCTCCAGCAATCGCTGTTTTGTGCCTCAGCCGGTTGCACCTTTCTTTCTCTCTTGGTTCGCTACCGGGTGCCTTTCTTTTCTCTTCTTATTTCTGCCGGTAGCTTGTGTGCTCTTTTTTGTTTCCTTTAGGCTGTTCCCGGTTGCCCAAGGCTGTTCCCGGTTTCTTTTGTTTGTGGGTTGACTATGCGTGTTGGCTGGACAGATGCATGTGTTTTTTCTTCTATTGCAGTTGGTTTGTTTGACTTTTGTAGCCTTTAGTAGGTTTCTTTGTCTCTTTCTTGTATACTACATGGTTGACTTCATGGTTGAGGTTTTCTATGTGGCTTTGCTTCTTCCACGCTTGGTTTTTGATTCATTTAGTGGCTTCCCTTTCTCCACGTATATATCGTTCTTTTTTATTGCTACATGTCTATCCTCGATTATTGCTGCATGTATATCGTTGCCTGGTGTTCTCTCTGGTTTTGCTGCAGTTGCTTCTTCTTCCTTGTGTTCCATGGACCCTCCGTTCAATTCTGATCGACCTGCTGCCACTCTTGCTGAGCATCGTCGGGCGATTCGTCTTGGGAAGCGGCCGCAGGAGGCAACTGTTGATTTTGGTTTGTGCTGCTGTCGTTCTTGATATGTTTTGGAATTTTGTGTTTCCGGTCGTTCACGTGCTTGTTGTTTGTAGGTTCATCTTCTGCAGCGAATTCTGCACGGTGGACTCGTGGGCGTTCTTCGTCGTCTATGAGTTCTTCTTCGGTTGGTGGCGAGCATGGTGCGTTTGTGCTTCTCCCGCGCTTGTGTTTTTTCCTTTGTTGGTACTCTCTTTTATCTCCGTTGTTGAAAGTGTTTGCTATTTGTTTTTCTCTGTTGTGTAGAGTGCTTGCGATTGCTATGTTTACTTATTGTAGTTGTTTCTTGAGTATCTGTAGAAAACTCCTGCGGCGACTTCTTCACGGCGGGCTCGTGGGCGTTCTTCGTCGGCTAGCCGTCTTTCTATAGTTGGTCATGATCATGGTGTGTTTCTGTTCTTTTCCATTTGATAAATTTATCTTGAGACTCCTTGTTTGTTCTTCTTGCGAGTGTGTGTGATTGTAGGTCTATTTCATGCAGATGTTTTTGCGCGGCAAACTCATGGGTCTCTTTCTCTGTCTGGGCATTCTTCTTCGGTGCATGGAGATGGTGGTATGTGAGATATGATTTTTATTTTTCAGTAACTTGTTGTGGTTAATTGTTTTTAGATGGGCTCATAAGTGGTGCCGTGGTTTTGTTTGGGCCGAGCCAGTCTCATTTTTCTTTTGTCATGTCAGGTGGTAGTTCTTCAATTGCTCATGCTTCTGCAGCTGGTACTTTTTAGCTTACAGATGATTAAAATTTATACCATGCGCTTCAGCCGTGATTTCTATTGGTGATATTTTCTGGTTTCAGATCGTTTTAACCAAGATATTTTGGGGTGGGCAGTCTTGTGGTTTGTCACACGTACCAACTGTCCTTTGGAATAGTCGGCGAACTACTTGGTTAATCAGGTTAGAGTGAACCTTTTAACTAAGGTGTGTTTTACAGGTGCGCCATTACTACATCATATATTGAACATCATCATTCTTTGAATACTACACGACACATGTTTTTGGCAGTTAACTAATGCCACACCATTCTGATGCATACAATTTTGGAAGTTGAGACTGAGGTAGAAGGACACCTGTGGGACTATAGCCTTAAGAATTTTTTTTCCTTAGATTTCAGCTTATATTGAGATTGGACATTCTTGTCCAATGGAGTATCTATAGGTAGATTAATTAGTTGAATGTTAATTTTTCTTGTGTGTCTTGCTGCCTTAATAGAATTGTCATCTTACTATAACATGTTTAATATTGAACATACTAATGTTGTTTCACTAAAAAAATATTCCAGGAAAAGGAAAACAAGATAATGCCGATGCAGTACAGCAATAAAGGGCAGTGGAAGTTGAAAGAAACAAGAGCTTGGACCTAAGCATTTGAAGTCCTGTTGACTAAATAACCAAAAGGGATATTGTATTGCCTGGGATGGGAACATGGTAACCATGGCGCATGCTCAAGGGCGACCAAGTGCATGGCTATACAAGCATGTAAGATTATGTTTTGTAAGAATGAATATTTCCTCAAATTACTTGGTCTTACTTTTTTATATGCAACTAGATGGGGATAATAAGTCAATGCCTAGGGGAATTTAAAGCAGCACTAGAAGGAACTAAGGCAGACGATCAAGTTACATAAACTTGAGGATCTTACCAAGAACTTACTTCACTGCTAGCCTGATTTTCGGATCAGTATGAAGCATCTGTCCAACCAGATCGTTACCATTATTAGAAACATGGGGCCAAGGTTCTCTCTTCAAATCTATATTTCCATTGAGTATAGCTTCTGCAACTCCTTGTCCAGTCTCTGCAATAGAGCTACGTAAGACCATTTGCACTAGACCAAAGCTAAATTAGAAAAAGATTTGCATAGAGAAAAGGCAAAGTACTAACCCAAAATGGAGGCTGCATAACAATATATGTAAGATAACACCAACACTCCATATGTCTATTTCAGGTCCATAGTTTTTCTTCAGTACTTGAGCCATTTAGTAGGGACTCCCCACAATTTCAGAAAACTTTTCACCTAAACATCACAGTGGCATCATAGTATGTACGATACATAATGTTTAAGTATACAGCATACATATATCTCACAGGGAACAATTGGGGCATGTGACAAAAAGCAAAGCAAGTCATCAAACCATCAATCTTCCAAATGATTCGAATAATACACTGAACCAAAATAATAAAGTGATATTTGCGATGCCTAAAACCCACAGCGAGCAACAACAAAAAAAGCATATATCTACTTCCTTTTCGTTTAAGAAGTTACATGTACGAAGGTACTACAAGATACAAGTCCATACTTTAGACTCATTTTTCATGATATTTTTCATATTTAAATAAGGGCATTGGTACTGAAAATAATTATAATTCCACTCTGGCACCAGTAAATATTGCGGGAGCATTCACCACTAACCACTAAATATTGCATGAGTATAAACAAGCAGTGCAAGCTGCAGCAGTTTCAGTTTCAGTTCACAGGAGTATTTAAGTCTATTTAAGCAAAGTGAATTTTACTCCACAGTGTTACTGGAATTTCACTTAAGTTTCAGCATTGCAGGTGTCTACTATTCAGTTAAATTTCAGTTAGGTGTTTGCAATCAGAACATACAAATATTTGGTCTAGAGATACTACAGGTTTTCAGCTCAATGTGTGATCATTTAACTGAAAAATTTGAGCAGCAGATGAGTCATTTTACGAATAATTGAGCACAAGCTGAGTCATGTTGGCAGTGTTGGGGGAGAGGGACATGAACTGGAATACCTTAATGTGGACGGAGCAGTGCAGCAGGGAAGAATGTGCTTCTCCGATTTGTCCACTCATCCGGCCTCTGTGGGAGGACTTGATCCTCCAAGTGCAGGTGCGATGCAGCACAAGCAACAACGGAAGGATCGTCCATCCTGGAAGTGCAGCAGCGGCATCTGGAGCTGCGGGTGGTACGATCAGTAGCATGTTGAGCGGAGGGCGGAGGTGACTGCAGTGAGCAGAATGAGGTGCTGCTAGACGGAAGGACGGACGCGGCCTACTTGGGCTGCAACTCAAGAAAGAGGAAGAGTCAATTTTTGCGGCCAGGTGAGATTTGAGGCAAGAGGATTTGGATTTGGGATTGGGTGAGCGCGTACCTTGAATTGAGCTGGGATTCATGTCTACCCCCTTCTTCTTCTCCCGTAGTCCTGTGTACTTGGAGTAGCAAGCAGCACAAGGGGGAAGCGAGCAGGGAGGGCAGTACCGAGAGGCCGCCGCTTGGAGAAGAGCTCGCGATCGCTGCCGTTGTCCAGCCGCTGTGACAGGGGAGATGGAGAGGGCACGGGGATTGGGGGAGAAGGGCGAATCCGGTGACGCTGAATCCGTTGCTCCCTCGCTCCAGATCGGCTGCTCCGGCCATCCAGATGCACATCTCTTTTTCAGAAAGTAAATCCAGCGCCGGCACATAGAGATTGAGCACCGACACACGGGGAGGGCGGCGACGGGGAGTCGGGGGTGACGGCGAACGAGAGCGAGTGGGAGTGACGCGACAGTGAGCGAGAACGAGACGAGGGACAATACGGGAAACTCGCAAATTTTCGTAATGTGGAAAACTTTGTACGGAGTGCGTGAAACCTTTAGGAGTAGTTTAGAAAAATGTTCATCGTGTTAACTTTGTATAAAAAGAAATTTCTATGAAAATTGAAAAAGGAAAATTTCTCGTGAACATTTGTATTATAGGTGAACCAATTATTTCAACCATGAAAAATTGTCCATGCATATTAAAAAAATGCTCACGCAAAATGTTCACGGATCCAAAAAATGTTCACCGAATCGAAAAATTCATGTGTTTCAAAAATTGTTCTCGGTGTTTAAAATAATTTTCGTAGATAAAAAATGTTCACATGTTTTAACAAATTGTTCAGCATGTTCAAAAAATAAACACAGGTAAAAAATTTCATGTATTTGAAAATTTATTCACTGAGTTCAATTATATTATTTCAGGGGATAAAACTCGCATGTTTAAAAACATATTTGCAGTGTTCAAAAGAATGTTCATTGGATTCAAAAATAAATTCACATGGTTTCTTACACGTTCAAAAAATGTCCACCTCAGTCTCTTCCTACGCGCTACATTGGCTCGAGCCCAATATGTGTAGCCCAGTATGCGTCGGCTAAAAAAAGTAACATTCAGTGGCGATCACCCTACGCACGCTCGCACATGTTTCATTTTTTCTTCTGCTTACTTTACATTTTTTTATTTCATTATATGAATGAGTTTTTAACACATAAAACTTGACAAACCAAATTAAAGGTAAGCTAAAAAATTATCTGGTCTACTTGAAAGCTTTCATAGTAGAACAAATTTGAGAAGGCTTCATACGCGTAGACCTGAGCACAGAAGTCTTGATAGTTATAAGAAATTTAAGGTTGAGAGTTCAACCTGAAAAATAGTGAGAGAGAAAATAAAAATGTGAGCCAATAAATAATGAACCAAAATTAATGAACCAAATTAGGGTCAGCCATAATAATGATGAACCAAAAAAATAAGGTGAACCGAAGTTAAAAAGAACAAATATTGCCCGAACTAATTGAGTGCACTGTAATAATAGTGAACAAAAAATGGAATTAACAAGGTGAAAATAAACTAAAATTCGGGTGAATTGAAAAGGCTGGTGAACCAAAAGATATAGTGAACATAAAATGAACTAACATCCGGTCAAACCAAAGATAATAGTGAACCAAAAATACAGTTGAACCAAAAAATAATAGTTAACTAGAAATGCCTTTAAACCACTTTATTTGGCCAAATTAGTTTGACAATTTCTTTGTTGGACATTAAACCATTACAACTATAACCGGAACAGGCCCAATTACACTCTATATCAATAACATTTAGACAAAAGCAAATTACACAAAAATAGAGACTAAAAGCATATACTTTTAAATGTCTAACAAAAAACACAATACCAAATGTAAATCCACGGGCGCGGCGTGCCGCCGCGCCAAGGCCTACTAGTTACCCATTATTTAATAACTAAAAAATCTACAAATCCGGAGTCGCGGTTGGTGAGTTTTCGGTTGGGGCCGGAAGTCGCCTTGGTGGTCGCCGGCCGGACAAGCGCCAATGAGTTCCCTCTTGGTTGAGAGTAGAGAGGCGGGGCTCATGGCGATGGATGAGGGGCCCGACTGCGCATCTCGAGGGGCGGTGGGCGGTGGAGGTGAGATCCGGGGAGGGGAATCGCTTGAGGAAGACATGGAGCAGCCTAGACCACTCCATGATTAATACTAAACTATTTTACTTATCTATAGGTCATTATGTTATCAGATGTCCATTATAATCATATTGATATAACGTATAATATTAATTATTTTTTAATATTATCCATAACATTATTAAATAGAAGGAAAATGGAAACTCAAATTTCAGTATCTTATAATTGAAACATTTGAAGTACATAAATTACACGATTAAGCTCAATTGGATACAATCGAGGTACCAGAAAATAATTAGTTAAGAAATTCAGTAAATAGAAATTTATGTGGATCTAATCAAATGATAAGGAACAAGAACCATAGCCATTCCAATTAGATATTCCATAGTGTAGTTGTGTCTATTTTATTATCATTAAATATGTTGATTAGTGTATATAATACAAAGGGTGCGTAAAAATATGTTAACCTACTCTTTTTTATCATGCTATTGTCTATCTTAGCCGTCACTAATAGAAAATTCTGGAGTATTACCAAATTGTATCGTTGTCCTAGAGAAAATCTAGCAGGGCAAATACACATGTCAGTCTGAGGAAATTCCCCAATTATCCACCGCCGATCCCATGTACAGTACTACCAATGGTATTGTGCGCCTAGCAAACAATAATCCTATACGAAACACGAGACGTCTATTTTTTTTTTTTGATTTTTCATACTTGTATTCATACGGAAAAGAAGCCAGTACAACACCACATACAAGCAAAGAAAAAAGGAGAATACAAAAGACACTGCTGTGTCACGCCGTCTTCAACCTCGAGGTCCACCACCGCGCGCGACCACCGCCGCCGGAGACGACAGAAGAAGTGACGGCCCGGCGACCTTGCCCAAGGAACAGAAGAGCACCATGCCCGAAGGCACTGAAAAGCCGCAGAAGCCACCAGCTCCGACGAGCTGGATCTGAAGACGGTTGTCCTCCATCGGCCGGGGACCTGCCCCGAGCAACTTTCGCCCCAGATCCGTGGCCAGCGCCACAGATCAACCGCCTGCACACCACCCTCCTCCACAGCAGCCTCCCCGCACCTCCACTTCCGCCACCACCACTCGCAGTACCCGGGGACGAACGAGGCCAGCGGATCCGCAGATCCCCGGCCTCCAGAAGTCGCACGCGCCACGACGAAGACCCAAAGAGCTCCGCCGCCGGTGAAGGAGCACGCCGACACCAAACACCTCGCCGACACCGTCGCCAACACCACAACGCCACCGGGAGGAACCCTACCAAACCCTACACTATGTACAAGCCGAGATCCGGGGTTCCCCCATCCTCCCGCCGCCGGAGCGGCCGGCGGAGGAAGAGGGAACCCACGGTTCACCGGCGAGCGAGGTGGGTTGACGGGGAGGAGCCCAAAAATCGCCTTTTACACTGTAGAAGTGAGGGGACGGCGAAGCGAGCGAGTTCTTTTCGCGGCAACACACGAGACGTCTAGACCACGTACTATTTTGTCAAACTTCCTGGTTTGCCATATTCGGTTCGATTAAGGACACGCAGTTGATCTGGATTCCTATACCAAACCGTAGTACGAACTACGAAGTACCAAAACGCACGGCTAAAAGCAGATTGATCTGCAAGATCACAATTGCGTTAGTTACATGTGCATGTGCATGATTACCTTCTTCTCTGTTGGATCTGTTCGACGGATTAACGTCCGGCATGACGGCCAGCCTCGCGCCTGCAGGGTGGGCCGACCTCCCGCTAGACCTACTCGGCAACGTCTCTGACCGCCTGTGCGACGCCGCCGATTTCGCGCACTTCCATGCGGTCTGCTGGCCATGGCGCGACACGGCGGCCTTGACACCGACCCGCCAGCCTTCCTGCCGACACGGCCGTGGATCCTTGCGCCATGCAACGCCGTCATCTGGCAGCGCCCCTTCGTCAACCTCCTACGCATGTCACCGGAGGCGACGCCGCCGACGAGGCTTAGCTGCTACCGCCGCAGATACTACATGGATGCTCTCCCGGGCACATCATCCACAGTAAGTCAGTAAGGGCTTGTGACATGAACTGGGTGGCCAGCGCGGATGGCACTGCCGTCTGGCTCTTCACCGGGAGTCCCGAGCCAAAACTTATACACATTCTCACCGGAGTCGTCACCCTCCTGCCTCCATTCCCAGACGACGACGAGATCAAGCGGCCGATGGAGAGACCTCGAGGCATTGTCTACGGCGACGGCACCGTCATGCTGTACAGTTTCTTCCCTGCATCCCGGCGATACCGCGTGGACGGCGCTGGTTAAAAAGAGATTGCTTGTGGTGGGAAGCTACTGTTTCGGCGCCATGTATGATCGAGACGATGGGATCGGCGAGTGCTGCTACGTCCTGACATTGAATCCGGAAGCCAATAACAACGGCAGCAGCGTGGTCAGTGAGGACATGCTCAAGCTGATGCGGCATACAACTGAAATTGAGGGCCGCAGGTATATCAACGATTGCAGCTACTTCTTCGTGTCCCACGGCGCGTTGCTATGGGCGTCCGTCCTGGTCGAGCAAGAGTGGTACCATGGCTACATCCACGATGACCCGCCGCCGACCGCGGTGTCTCTTACTGTACAGGTGCTGGAACGAGCGGCCGGCGGCGGCAACAGGATGCAATGGGTGAAGATGGACGGCCGGAGCCTTGTTGATCGCGTCATGTTCCTCAGGACGCCTGCCAGTTTCACCGTGGACGTTGAGCCGCTTGGCGTGAGCGGCGGGTATGCCTACTTTGTCTTCAAACACGGGGTGTACAACTGCAACCTCGTCGACGGCAAGACCAAGCTTGTGACTGAGCAGCAAGAGAGGCCTATTTCCTATTGGGGCGCTGACAAGATATTCATGTGGCTCCAACCCCAGCCTACCATTGCTACAATCCAAGAAATCAGAGAAAGGATCGATGCTTCGAGTGAAAATGATGTTTTTTACTCCCTCCGTTCACAAAAGATGTCTCAACTAACTTCAAATTTGGATGTATCTACACACTAAATTATGTTTAGATATATCCAAATTTAGAGTTGTTTGAGACATCCTTTTGTGAACGGAGGAGTACTAATTAAATTTGTTACTTGCATGCATTTTCAAATCTACCTCCTCCATTACTAAATATAATATATTTTATCTTTTTTCTGATTTTTTATGTATCTAAATGTGTTCTAGTGTGTAGATTCTTTCATTGTGGTCCGTATGCAGCCTAATTGAAATAGCAAAAACATTTTATATTTACAAACCGAGAAAGTAAATTATAACAACTCATAATGAATCACAACCGACTTTGGGTTTTATTTAATGGAGCAACTCGGACATGATCCGCCATTCCAAAACCCCCGTATCATCACAGACATTTTTCATTCCATCGGTGGGTGCCATCCTACCTCTCCACACCTTGATCGTAGTTATTTATCATAATCGAGTTAGTATCCTCAAGGAGCCCGTTGCTCATCACCATGTTCAGTCTACCTTTAATCCTCCCTCTCTATTGCTAGGACATACGTTGTCAACATCATCATGCCATATATCTGCGCCGCCGTCGGCCAGTCTCCGCTGTCACCCCTTTGCCGCCACACCTCCACCTCGCCGCCCCTCCGCTGTCATCGTGACTCCGCTTGGCCATACCCACATCTATGCAAGTCTGATTGAGCCGTCGCCAGTCCGGTCAGTGTGGGCGCCGATTTTTGTAGAACAAAAATATACATCACTTGGTCTAGTAGGGCAGCTGTTGGAGCACTCTCATGCCCTATACGGTGTCCTATTTTAGGGCTGCTGTTGGAGATGGTCGCTCTCGGTGCCCTAAAAATCACGAGTTTGATGATGTATATTTTACATCACACTGTTTTTTGTCGGCTATTTTACATCCTTTATTGGAAATTCTCTTAGGGAGTGAAGTAAACACATACCGACATCCTTTGTTCCTAGTTGATCGCATATGAAGTATCAACAATTCGAGTTGGAGCACGGCTGACACCTAAACCTAGCAAAACAAATTAGGCATATAATCGGTCGAACATGTACTAGCATTTGACCTTAAAATCTACTAGCATGGATCCAACTTTTCAGTACCACATTGCTAGCCATGTACTTTTGCTTCCCGTATGCCTAGAGTGTCCCAATGCATATAAGATCTTTGCCAAATTTTACAAACTTCAACACAAATTCAGGGGCTACGGATAAAGATCATAGCTAGCTATGACATTCACAATAAATTCTGGATGCATATTTTATTTGGTCATGATCGAATTCATACACATATGCAATTTTGTGTTTTCCTTATGTCCCATTTCTAGTTTACTTAACAAATTTGTCACCTGTCACCATTTAGCAGTAGGGCGGCTGCCAAGGCTCATGGAGAGGACTACAACGGGGGTGACGGAGTAAAGAAGAAGAGCCGCGGTTGTCAGTGAGGTGCCACTCGAACGCCCTTTGATCGTGATTTCCCGGATCATAATACGCTACACACCCCTTTAGTCCCCTGCCAGATCAACTTCCAAACTGGATACATGCGCCACTAACAAATCCCCACGAGTCTGCAGAATAGTTGGGGTGTCTCCTGTACAACAATGGAAAATGGGTAGTATGGATGACCATTGGTGCGTTGCGGCCAATTATACTAAACTCTTTTACTTATATCTATGTCATCAAATCTCCATTACATATTTATTGATATAAGTACTATTTTATCATATTTTAGCTGAATATCTGCAAAACGATTGTAATCCTGTTGAGTGATGATTAAAAGTTGTCGAGTCTAAAAAAAAAAGGTCATAAGCATGCCATCCCGCGCGTGTCAATAATATTATTGTCCTAGAGAAAATCTTGCAGGGCAAATACACGTACCCCTCTTAATTAATTATTAATCGTAATGTTAATAGAAATTTGAAGAAATTCGCCACTTATCCACCGCCAATTCCATGTACAGTACTACCTATGGTATGTCCAAACACGAGACGTTTAGAGCACGTACTACTATTTTGTCAAACCGCCTTGTTTGGCAGCTCTGGCACCGTAGCTAGTACGAAGTACCAAAGGGCACGGTTAAGAGCAGATCGATCTGCAAGATTACGATTGCGTTAGTTACACTAGAAACAACTGGTGTTCATTTTCGGCATGCCGGCATGCCAATGCCTATCTGGCAACTCTATCTTTGTTTCCCTAAGAGCATCTCCACGGGACCTACAAATGATCCCCAAAGGGCCATTGGGGATCCGGACGCCTAAAAACGCCACCAGCGGCACACCAAAGGGTCACCCCGAGCAAAAACATGTCCGGCACCCCCAAGAGGCCTCCAAGTTTGGAGGCCCTCTCGGGGGTGCCGGACATGTCCGCTCACAACTGCTCACTCGGGCTGGCCCACAAGTCAGCCACTACTTTCTCTCTTCCCGTGTTAATTCGCTCCTCCACGACCACGCCGCCGTCGTCGCCCACCGCGCTCTGTCCTCCTACCTTGCTCTGCCACCCGTGCCCATACCGGAGAGGCTGGCGCCGCCCGCGGCTCGTCGTTGAGTTGTCCGAGGAGCTCGAGGCCGACGGCGGCGGCGCGCTCTCCACGGCGTCGATCTGGTCGCCGCAGATGAAGATGAAAGATGGGGTCCTCTGCTCCACGCTCCTCCGTGGCCTCGTCCCCGTCCACGAGCTGCGCGCCCGGTGCGCCGCCTCGTGCGCGGCTTCCGGTGGTGCGGCCGCGTCCACTTACGTGGGAATTCCCCTACGTGGGCTCGACGCTGGTGGCGGCCGTGTCCGAGCGGACCTTGACGCCGAGGTGCTCGAGGCTGTGGTGTTTCTTTTCAGGGCGGCGTCGCGCCGAGCGCCCTGATCCTTGCTACGTTGATTCAGCTGTGTGGGTGCTGGCTTAGCTATCTAGCTTGAGCTGAATAGATCAATCGATTCAGCTGTGTGGGTGCTAGCTTAGCTAGCTAGCTTGAGAGCTGAAAGATCGATCCTCGTCTTGGCCTCACGCCTCTGCCTTGGTCCTTTCGGCCACAACGCCGCTGTCGCTGCCTTGCTCGATGGTCATCCGTGTGCTCGGCCACGGCGCCGCTGCCGCCAGGGCGCCCGCGCAGGGGTTGCGCATCCTTAGGCCATGTTCAGGCCTCCGCGCACCGTGTACAGCGCCGAGGACAATGCCCACCTAGCTCCTGGTGGCAGAGGGGATGAGCCACAACTTGCAGTGTCCGTGGAGCTCGGGCCTCCCTCCATGCTGAAAGGACGCGAGCTAGAACAAGAGCATCTCCACCGGCCGTGGCGCTCGTGCTTCTGCTGCTCTCTGCGGCCGCGGAGTTCCACAACGCCGCCTCCTTTCCGGTCCTCTTCGGCCTCATGGGGGAACGACGTCGTGGTTCTCAATGACGTCGTCACTACCGGAAAATCGAGTTTTGCCGTGCGGTGGCCTCTCTGCCGTGAGCCTAAAAAGCTCGGAACACGGCAAAGAATTCTTTGCCGTGCGGACTGCACATGGATCACGACACAGAAACGAGGCACGGCATAAAATCACGACGGCGCACGGCAAAGAAAACATCACGGCAAAATGGACAATAAACGCACGGCAAAGAAAAACCGCACGGCAAAGAATTCTTTGCCGTGATCCTCCATAAAACATCACGGCAAATATGTTGACCAGGATTCCAAATTTTGCCGCCGTCGCCAATATTTCGCGGGAAATATATTTGCACTGGCGGGAAATTTCTTTGCCGTGCATGAAGTGCAAAACGCACGGCAGAGAGGTGCCAAATTTTCCCGCGCTCTAAATAAAATGGCGGTAAATACTTTGCCGTGCGTCTCTGGGAAGAACACACGGCAAATCACCTCTTTGCCGTGTGTCTAGGCTATCTGCACACGGCAAACCATCAACTTTTTTTCCATACCATTGCAATTATCCCTTATTTGCTTTTTTCCCCCCTTTTTTGGGTAAAATGGCCCCAACCTTGGTAGATTCTTCACAAAAAAACCTCATTTTTTTGGACATAAAATGAGAGCTAATATTTTTAAATTTTTACTTGATACAAATTTGAAACAATTATTCACTACCGGAAAATCGATATTTGTGAAACAATTTTTACTTAATACAAAGTAAACCTCCAGCTATCTAGTGACAGTTTGCTAGCCCTGAAACACATGTCTATAAGAACCATGTTGAGCAAAGAATCAGCTAACCAGCTGGCCATGCGTCTGTCGCTTTCTCTTCCTACCCCTGCTGTGGTGAAGTCAAAGCCATACTGGACAATCTCACAGGTGTTGCAAAGTGCGTTGCCAGCAGAATTGACTTGTGAAGGGGACAGATTCCTAGTCAAGGACAGTACAGTCGTAAAACTTGATCTTGCCAAAGAATCCGTTCAGGCCTCATTCTCGGATCTAGTGTCTTCCGTTCTTGGTGTGAAGGGTCCTGGAGACGCGCTCCAATTCTTGAATGCACTGTAGCCCCTGTTGATGGAATTTTTGCTTCTGGATGATTTTAGTGTAAGTTAGCAAGATTTTAGTGTGCCCAAGATTCTGTTGATCTCGGGACTCCGAGGTGTGACCGGTTTTTCCAGCGGATTCAGGGTTTCGCCGAAGCGGGGCCCCGGAGCATCGGAACCCCACCCAAACCTAGGATGTGTCATACCATATGTATACAAGTGTGTTGGGTGTTGTAAATGTGCAATATCCTACTCCTAGGTGTGACCGGCTTCACTTTCTCTCTAGTGAGTTTCTGCACTTAGAGGTGAAAACTCCCCTTTCGGGCGAACCAGATGGAATCTTGTGTCGATTTAGGGTAGACTTTGGTTTCTCATGTTCCTATGGCCTAACCTAACACAACCAAGCAAAAAGTCCACTGGGCTACCCCCTTTCGACGCACGTCTATGGGGGTACACGAAAACGTTAGGGTTTTTCCAGCGGATTCAGGGTTTCGCCGAAGCGGGGCCCCGGAGCGTCGGAACCCCACCCAAACCTAGGTTGTGCCATACCATATGTATACAAGTGTGTTGGGTGTTGTAAATGTGCAATATCCTACTCCTAGGTGTGACCGGCTTCACCGGCTTCACTTTCTCTCTAGTGAGTTTCTGCACTTAGAGGTGAAAACTCCCCTTTCGGGCGAACCGGATGGAATCTTGTGTCGATTTGGGTTAGACTTTGGTTTCTCATGTTCCTATGGCCTAACCTAACACAACCAAGCAAAAAAGTCCACTGGGCTACCCCCTTTCGACGCACGTCTATGGGGGTACACGAAAACGTTAGGGTTTTTCCAGCGGATTCAGGGTTTCGCCGAAGCGGGGCTCCGGAGCGTCGGAACCCCACCCAAACCTAGGTTGTGCCATACCATATGTATACAAGTGTGTTGGGTGTTGTAAATGTGCAATATCCTACTCCTAGGTGTGACCGGCTTCACCGGCTTCACTTTCTCTCTAGTGAGTTTCTGCACTTAGAGGTGAAAACTCCCCTTTCGGGCGAACCGGATGGAATCTTGTGTCGATTTGGGGTAGACTTTGGTTTCTCATGTTCCTATGGCCTAACCTAACACAACCAAGCAAAAAAGTCCATTGGGCTACCCCCTTTCGACGCACGTCTATGGGGGTACACGAAAACGTTAGGGTTTTTCCAGCGGATTCAGGGTTTCGCCGAAGCGGGGCCCCGGAGCGTCGGAACCCCACCCAAACCTAGGTTGTGCCATACCATATGTATAAAAGTGTGTTGGGTGATGTAAATGTGCAATGTCCTACTCCTAGGTGTGACCGGCTTCACCGGCTTCACTTTCTCTCTAGTGAGTTTCTGCACTTAGAGGTGAAAACTCCCCTTTCGGGCGAACCAGATGGAATCTTGTGTCGATTGGGGGTAGACTTTGGTTTCTCATGTTCCTATGACCTAACCTAACACAACCAAGCAAAAAAGTCCACTGGGCTACCCCCTTTCGACGCACGTCTATGGGGGTACACGGAAACGTTAGGGTTTTTCCAGCGGATTCAGGGTTTCGCCGAAGCGGGGCCCCGGAGCGTCGGAACCCCACCCAAACCTAGGTTGTGCCATACCATGTGTATACAAGTGTGTTGGGTGTTGTAAATGTGCAATATCCTACTCCTAGGTGTGACCGGCTTCATCGGCTTCACTTTCTCTCTAGTGAGTTTCTGCACTTAGAGGTGAAAACTCCCCTTTCGGGCGAACCGGATGGAATCTTGTGTCGATTTGGGGTAGACTTTGGTTTCTCATGTTCCTATGGCCTAACCTAACACAACCAAGCAAAAAAGTCCACTGGGCTACCCCCTTTCGACGCACGTCTATGGGGGTACACGAAAACGTTAGGGTTTTTCCAGCGGATTCAGGGTTTCGCCGAAGCGGGGCCCCGGAGCGTCGGAACCCCACCCAAACCTAGGTTGTGCCATACCATATGTATACAAGTGTGTTGGGTGATGTAAATGTGCAATGTCCTACTCCTAGGTGTGACCGGCTTCACCGGCTTCACTTTCTCTCTAGTGAGTTTCTGCACTTAGAGGTGAAAACTCCCCTTTCGGGCGAACCGGATGGAATCTTGTGTCGATTTGGGGTAGACTTTGGTTTCTCATGTTCCTATGGCCTAACCTAACAGAACCAAGCAAAAAAGTCCACTGGGCTACCCCCTTTCGACGCACGTCTATTGGGGTACACGGAAACGTTAGGGTTTTTCCAGCGGATTCAGGGTTTCGCCGAAGCGGGGCCCCGGAGCGTCGGAACCCCACCCAAACCTAGGTTGTGCCATACCATGTGTATACAAGTGTGTTGGGTGTTGTAAATGTGAAATATCCTACTCCTAGGTGTGACTTGGGCATAAACTCCAACCAGAACTGGACCAAGTGGAAGTGAGAGGAGACAGACGGATCAAACAACAGATAGTTGTACCTTGTTTGGCCTCTGGCACTCACAGCAGGAGGGGAGTCGTATCTGGGCACATTCACCCATTGCTTGGTGGCGGGGTTGCACACGATATAGCCAAATCGGTCAGAAGGCCCTGACTTGAGGCCATGCTCCAAGAGGAAGAGCCCATTGCAGGAGTCCAAGAGAGTGAGGACCTTAATCTCGGGCCGCTGCATCAGGAAGGCGAAGCTAGGGTCGATGTCGAGAGGCACAGATCTAGGCCGCAGATTGATGAAACCGAAGCGGCCCCAGGTGCGGCGGCGGCTGTGGCTCTCCTTGTCCATGAAGAAGAAGCCTTCAAGGGTCTGGGGCAGCCTCTTCCGGTGATCGGGGCCGTCGATGAGGTCGCGCCACGCTTTCGCGACGCACTTGGATCGGTGGAGGGGCTTCACGGGGAGGCACGATAGGACCTCCACGAGGGCGTCGTTGGGGCGTTCCGGGCCGCCGGCGGGAAGGGAGAGCAGGCTGCAAAAACCGTCAGAGATGTGAGGATGCGCGCGCCGGCGCCGTGGGCAAGAGAGGAATGCGGACAGGGAGACGGCAGGGTATGCTTACCGGCCGCTGGTGAAAGCCCGAGTCGACGGGCGACGGCCGCGCCGGTCGGCTGCGGCGGCGACAGACTCCATGTGATGTGAAATGGATCGGAAGGAAAGACCGGATAAGACCGAGCAGGGGAGAAGAACAAGCACTTTATTTGGAACCGTCAGACCATGTGTTCCCGCTGCGCGTATTCTCTGACTTAGCTTGGCACAAAGTCACCTGACTTTGAGTCACTGTCACGTGGGTCCCATCATTCCCGCGTTCCCAAAAATAGCACGGGTATTTAGCTAGTACTAATAAAAATAGTATAGAAGAAAAAGAATTGGAAGAAAAAACCCCAAAAAAAAGCACACGGCAAACGCCCTTTGCCGTGATCCGCAGTTAAATGCACACGGCAAACGTCCTTTGCCGTGTTCCGCACTTAACGCACACGGCAAAAGTCCTTTGCCGTGTTCCGCACTTATTGCGCACGGCAAAGTCGCACACCTGAATTAAATCGGTCGGGCGCGGGCCGCACGCACGCGCGCTCGCACTCACTCACTCTCTCCCCTGCCGCAGAACATCGACCACCGGCCCGCCGCCGCCGGCCCGCCGCCGCCGCCGCAGCCCTCCACGCCGGCCTCCACCTCCCCTGCTGCCACCGCCTCCCCGGCCTCCTCCGCCGCTCGTCCTCCTCCACCGTTCCTCGCACGCCCCGGAGGAGCACATCTGCCCCCCCGACCCCGCCCCCAACCGCCGCCGTCGCCCGTCGCCTGGTGCTGCCCCGGCCGCCTCGCCGTCGCCTCGCTGTCCCCCTCACGCCTCGTCATCCGCCGCGCCCTGGTGCTGCCCTGGTGCTGCTGGTCGCCCATCCGCCGCGCCGTCGCCCTGGTACGGTGCTGCTTTTTTTATTCTTTTTTTCATGGTTTAATTAATTATGTTAGTTTAGGTTAGTTAGCTAGAGTAGTTAGGTTAGTTATATATGTTATTTTAGTTGAGACTAGTTCTAGGTTAGTGCTAGGTTTATAATTGTTGTTAGTGTTAGGAAATGCATGTCTTAGTGTTAGGTAAATTTGTTAGTGTTAGGTAATTTTGTAATTGTTCACTGATTTAACCATTTGTTGATTAAATTTTAGGTTTATTAAAACAGTGAGCAAATTTTGGTGTATGCAATATATGTTGATGCAATTTTGATGCAATTTTATGTTGATGCAATTTTGGTATATGTATGCAATGTATGTGTTGTGCATTTTTATGTATATGTTGATTAAATTTTAGGTTTATTAAAACAGTGAGCAAATTTTGGTGTATGCAATATATGTTGATGCAATTTTGGTGTATGACAATTTTATTTTGGTGTAGCAATTAACATTCTTTATTTTGTTTCTCGTGCAGGAGTATGTGTGGAGCGTGAGAGTGGGGATTGTGGACGGAGGGTGTCGGCGGAAGATCTTCTTCGCCGTCGATCACGCTTCGAGGGTAAGAAATTCGTCGCCTTTCTTGAATGTACCTAGGGTTTTATTTTGGTCTAGATCACCGGGTCAGTCGAGTCGCGTAACCCGAGTCAGATCCCATCCGGAAGGGTTACAAATTTATAAATATGCAGGATTGTCCATCTTTGCATATTTTTAACCGTAACACTTCCGGATTGTCCTGTTGGACAGTCCGAGTACGTGTAGATCGGGTCGTGTTCCATGTTCTACCCCTTCCTGAGACGGAATTTCGGCAGCACCTCCCCGTTGTTCTTCGGATGCACACCCTCTCGGCTTGACAAGCTCGAGACGTGTATTCTGAAGAACAGCGGGGAGGTGCTGTCGAAATTCCGTCTCGGGTCGGGGTAGAACATGGGACACGACTCGATCTACACGTACTCGGGCGGGATAGGCCCCTACCCATTAGAAGTGTAGGTGAACCCTTGCATGTTGTAAAAGATAAAATTTGGCCGTAAAAAATGGTTTTGTTAAAATTCAGTGACATGTTGAACTGAAAGCATTGTGTATGTCTTTTTTGGTACCGATTAAAGGATGGATCCGAGACAGAACCGTGAGTGGATGTATGCTGGCAGAAAGAGTCAGTGGGATTACACTGATGAATGGAGAGATAATGCCGAGGAGTTTGTGAACAAGGCGTTTGACATCCGTAGCAGACCCATGAAAGTGTTTTGCCCATGTTCAAGATGCGATAACCGAAAGCGACAGTCGAAGGTAGATGTTAGTATGCACCTGATCAAGAATTCGGGAGACGACGTCTACATTTTGGCTACCCAGGCCTTCCAAGTATTCTATCTCCCGTACCCGTGCAAGAAGACAGCAAAAGCATATCAAAAGCGTCTACAGGGGTGGGATGTTGTGGTGACGGTACCGTCGCACAGTAGGCCGGCTATGCCTAACGGTCAAGATTACCGCCGCCTAGACCCCTCAACATCTGACGGCGAGTTCTATCAGGATGGAGGGCTCCCTGGGAGATTCACTATCAACTTGCCGACCGATGATGACATGGAATACGGCGAAGAAGTCGAAGATGCGGGAATGGAGGAAGACACCGCGCATGACGAAGTCGAGGAGGTTCATAACCAAGCCGACGTGACTTTGCTAGAGCGGTTCCATGCAGGACTAATCGTCGACGAGCCACAGGGACCACCTCCAGGTGGCGTGGATGGTTGGTGGTGTGGCGACCCTGACAGTGATGACGACACGAGTGAATACGACAGTGATGACAACACAGGCTACTGATAGCGATGAGGACACATGTATTAGTAATTGCCAGTCTAGCTTATATGTAATAGGTCAATGCTACTCTATGTAATAGTGATTGTCAGCCTAGCTTATTTTGTGAGAACTCATTGTCGATACTCCATTTACCTTAATTGTCGCTACTTCATCTAATTGTATTCATTTTCGCTTTACTCATTGTTGCTTCATCTATTTACCTTAATTTTGGATCATGTATACTGATGAAACCTAATTTTTTGTCAATGCAGGAAACATGGGGGGAAACAAATTGAAGAAGGTCTTGTCAAAAAAGGTGGGCAGCGTGAAGGCACTCATTGTGGGATCGAGTTCGGCACCTCCACCTCCTCCCTCACCTCCACGTGCGAGGGGTGGACGATGTGGGAGTACGAGGACGAGACGGAGGCCTACCAGGACTCCGAGTCCTCCCCCTGCCGAGCAGTCCGACGAGGACGACCTGGAGTACGACCCGGAGCAGCCCGACGAGGATCACCCGGAGGTGCAGTCCGACTCTGAGAGCGAGTCGCTGCCGGATTCTGACGAGCTGCTGGCGGAGGCTTCTGAGGAGGACGAGGAGGATGGCAGCGAGGAGGAGGACGAGGGGCGCCAGGAGGAGGAGGGACCTGGGGAGGACGGGTTTCAGCTTGACCCGACGCTGCAGTGGGACCCACCGGCGGAGTGGGTTGAGACTGAGGAGAATATCCCTGAGCCACAGACCAGGCCGGTGTATCAGCGGGGGGCGGCGGGACTCCCCGATCCCCGATATTACGCCTACAAGAACTGTCTTCTCGTGCCTATTGGAAAAAGGTACTTATTATTGTTTTTGTTCAATTTTAGCTTCTCATTGTGTTTTGACCCGCTAACTATACTAATTTTGGTTTTCTCATTGTGTAGGACATTTGAGTACCAGCCTCCTAAAGTGAAGGAACAGCGTACCTACGCGAGCATCCTTGGATGTTGTCTCCGGAAGTTCTTCCCAGGGATTGTCACCGAACCAGAGGGTCGCAGGAGTGTAGCTTGGACTTTCAGGCACTACTGTTTCGCGGAGGATCCCGATGGCGAGTACCGCAACATGGCGCTTAAGACACTCGGCTATTTCTGGGTAAGTTTGTTTGACTTCTCATCATTCTATAAATCCGAGATTGCACTAATGGCTTTGACCCTATTTTACCTATGTGTGCATGCTTGTAGAACTTCTTCACCTGTCGGGAGGAGGACAAGGCCAGGTGCGCGGCCATCCTTTTGACGATGGCCTCTAAGATGGTGACGGACATGCACTACGAGGCTCGCGTGCACTCTGTCCGCACTTGGTACGCCGAGAAGAACATTGCGCTGGACAAGAAGCGTGCTCGGGACATCTTGATGCAGCCATGGCAGTACCTGCAGGTAGCATCATTTCTATATTATCGATTTTGTTGACCGCCGTGTAATATCATTAATATGTGTGTTCTGTGCACGTAGGTGCCTCCTCCGTACGTCGGTAACAACAAGGCCTGCCACGTCGCGATGGTAGCGTGGTGGACTAGCCCGGAGTATCTCAAGATACACGCGGAGGGAAAGGTAAAGCGGGCGGAGAACAAGGGTGGAACACACCGCCAAGGCAACCTCAGCCTCTCCCAATGCATACAAAATGAGGTGAGCAAATGCATTATTTAATCCACCTATGTTCGTGCTCTCATTTGCAATATCGTCTCCTTTTCACCTATGTTTGTGCCATCTTTGCAGAAATTGAAGACCGGCGTAGACCCCTCGCCCTTCGCCGTTTGGGAAAAGATGCGTACCAGGGATACGCCGGATCCTGAGACAGGGTCGATGTGGATCAGCCGGACCGCCGAGCTCCGGAGCACGGGGTACAGGGAGAAGTTCAAGGAGCGCAACGGTGAGGAAGCTGACCCTCTCACCAGTCCACTTGACGTCGAGGCTGTCGTGCTTGCGGGGCAAGGCGCGGCGAATGGCCGCTTGTGGATAGGTGACGGCTCCATCGACCCTCGCACCGTCCCGTCTCTACGCCAGGTCCGCCGTGGGAGGGCGTCCGGTGCGCCTGCTGTGGAGACCCGCCCACGAGTTTCGAGTCTAGCTGTCGACGAGCTCCGGCAGAAGCAGGTGCTCTATGAGCAGCAGCTGGAGCGGCAGCAGGAGCAGATCCGGCAGCAAGAGGAGCTGATGCGGCAGCAGCAGGAGCAGATGCGGCAGCAGCAGGACCATCAGAGGCAGGTGATGGAGTGGATGTATGGCACGATGCAGCGCCTTTCTCCTGCGGACGGGGCTGTTGCCATGGGAATGTTCCCTCCACCGGCTCCACCGATGTTCCCATGGGTATGTTCTCAAACTTGTCATTCTATCCATCTTATTGTTGTAACTAAATTACTTGTGTAATGCGAGACTTTTTTCATGTTGTAGATGAATCCTGGATCGGCGGGTGGATCTCACTCGACGGCGCCACCGCTTGGTGGCCAGGACAATCCGGAGGGGCAGCCCCAATTCTCCAACCCTAGCGTTGTCCGGAGGCTCCCGTGGGTATGCTCGCATGACTTGTCAAAATGCCATTGCCACTTTAGTTAGCCATGCCATTGCCACTTTAGTTGAACTTGTTCAAATTTAGTTAGTTGAACTAGTCAAATTTTACCCATTAGTTGAACTTGTCAAATTTTAGTTAGCTTTCTTTTAATGCCATGACTATGCCATTTCCACCTAGTTGTCAAACTCATCATTTTTTTGCAAACATGTAGGACGATCCTACTCCGCCGCCGGAAGGCCAGTAGAGGTTAGTTACCATTCTCATGTTCAAAGTGTTTACTAACATCTGAACTTGGTTTAGTAGCATCTTAACTTGCTTAGTACTGATAAGAGTAGAAGTGTACACTTGGTTTAGTACCATTTGATCTCCAATGTTTGAATTCTCATGTTCAAAGTGTTGGCATTCTCTTGCAATGCTTGGCTCACTGAATTTTACTTTGCCGGCATGTGCAGCTCAAGCAACATGTATGGATGGAGCTGGACCTTGGGCTATGGATCTTGTGCTTGTATATGCATGGACTTATGTACCTTGTGCATGTTTATGTGGCTTTGTGAATTTCTATGTGGTTTTGTGAACTTTTATATGGTTATGGATGTGAATTATGTGGTTATATGCATATATATGTGCTGAAATGAGTTCTGGGAACTAGGCCAGAATATATATTGTTTTGATTTGCAGGGATTTTAAAAAACAGATTAAAATGGTGCCATATGGTCACTTTGCCGTGTATACGCACACGGCAAAGACCTTTGCCGTGCATAGGCACACGGCAAAGCCTCTACGTGGCGCCCACCTGTGCATTCTGGCAGTGTGCGATGACCATTTGGTCAATTTGCCGTGTGTAACTGACTGAGGCACACGGCAAACTGACCAAATGGTCACACCACCTGTGCGTTCTGGGCAAAGCCTTTGCCGTGATGTGTTAGGAGAGGCACACGGCAAAGTCGATATATGTGCCGTGCCCCTTCGTGTAGAGCACACGGCAAAGATTACAGGTTTGCCGTGCTGAGATGGAAAGGATCACGGCAAAGATTCAAAATGTGCCGTGTACACTTGACGCTAGGCACACGGCAAAGATTCAAAGTGTGCCGTGATATGGAGGGAAGGATCACGGCAAAGATGGAAGGATCAGTCAAAGATGGTTGACCAGCTCTGACAGAATTATGCCGTGTTGGGCTAGCAAGGCACACGGCAAAGGCTTTGCCGTGTTGAATTTCAGGAAGCACACGGCAAAGAAGATTTACCGACGCTTATTAGGCCGTGTGGCGTTTGCCGTGCAGCTGAACACGGCAAAGCCTTTGCCGTGTTCCGCAAGCTCTTTGCCGTGTATAATGGCCACACGGCAAATCTCAGGATTCCGGTAGTGCGTGGTTCCCAGCACTCGTGGTTCCCAGCGTTCGTCGCGCCGCCGACTGTCGTCATGGCGAGCGAATCATGGCCACAACCAGTTGTGCCCGAGCATGCCTGCAGCTATGCCACCGTTATGGAGGTCTCTGCTCCCTCCTCGTCTCGCTGCTGGCTGGCACCGGCGTGGTCCGCTGCGAGCTGGCCGGCATCGGCGATGATGCCCACAACCTGTTTGTGTTAATGCTAGATATTTGGGGGGTCTAATTTGGGGTGTGCCGCTGTGGGCGGCCTCCAAATTTTGGGCGAACACATGTCCGGCACCCCCCAATGGGGTCTCAATTGGGGGTGCCGGACACTTATTTGGAGGCCCCCGGTGGAGATGCTCTAATACTTTGTCAACGTATGATAAGTAAAACTTTCATACGTCTCAAACGTATCTATAATTTTTGATGTTCCATGCATGTTTTACATCAATTGTCACATGTTTTATATGCACTTTATATCATATTATCACATTTATTGGACTAACCTATTAGCAAGATGCCACAATGGCAGTTTCTGTTTATTATGTCTGTGTATTGCAGAAAATGTCCAAAATTGAAAGTGCTCAGAAAAATCTGAAAAAATTACAGAAATTCTAAAACGCCAGAAGACTCCGGGAGCCAGAAGGACAAGTCCAGGGGACGCCCACAGCCCCCACACGCCCCCTGGGCGCGGCTGGGCCTTGG
Organism: Poa pratensis; assembly: GCA_947311845.1. Lineage (NCBI taxonomy): Eukaryota > Viridiplantae > Streptophyta > Magnoliopsida > Poales > Poaceae > Poa > Poa pratensis. Next base: position 1,569,161 of record CAMZMU010000097.1, on the reverse strand, counting down.
CCGCGCCTAGGGGTGGTGTCGTCACCTCGTGCACCGTCTCGCGGCGCCCTTTGAACTATATATTGCCCCTGACCTAAAACTCACAAAAAAATCAACGATTTCTCTAGAAAAGCTCCGTAGCTCCGCCGCCACCAAAAACCCTGATTCGGGGGACAGAAGTCTCTGTTTCGGCACCTTGCCGGGACGGGGAAGTACCCCCGGAGCCATCTCCATCGACGCCACCGCCTCCATCATCGTCGTTGCTGCCTCCCATGATGAGGAGGGAGTAGTTCTTCATCGAGGCTAAGGGCTCTACCGGTAGCTATGTGGTTTATCTCTCTCTCCCATGGTGTGATCTTTATGTGATCATGAGCTTTGTAATCTACTTGAATCCATAGATGTTACTCTTCATTATCTTATATGCTACGTGAGTGGTTTTATTAATGTAATCTCTGGATTCACCTTTGTCCCACGGTGCGAAGTTGACAGTGTGCGCCCCATGTGTGGCTCTTAGGCTAAACATAACAGGAATACTTATCATGAGTTATTATTTGCGTTGGATGTCTCTATGAAATTGCGGTGTTTGTCTAGTACTATTTAGGGCGCTCAAGTTGACAGTGTGGGATTCCCTAGATGTGGAATGCGACTTTAAGGTGTGCTGTTATAGCCCTACGCAATGGATTGGTGTTCGTTATACAACGAGATAATAATTCAGAGTAGCATAGTGAAGAGGAAATATCTATGTATTTAATTATATTATTATTGTTGAGAGTGTCCACTAGTGAAAGTATGATCCCTAGGCCTTGTTTCTAAGCATTGAAACACCGTTTACAACCAGTTCTGCTACGTGTTTGCTTGCTGCCATTTTTATTTCAGATTGCAATTACCACTTATAATCATCCATATCACTTGCATTTTAATATCTCTTCGCCGAAATAGTGCACCTATACACCTGACAAGTGTATTGGGTGTGTTGGGGACACAAGAGACTTCTTGTATCTTAATTGCAGAGTTGCTTGAGAGGGATATCTTTGATCTCTATCTCTCTGAGTTCGATAAACCTTCGGTGATTCACTTAAGGGAAACTTGCTGCTGTTCTACAAACCTCTGCACTTGGAGGCCCAACACTGTCTACAAGAATAGAAGCGTGCGTAGACATCAAGCTATTTTCTGGCGCCGTTGCCGGGGAGGTAAGATAAAAGGTACTCACATCCTCCAGCTACTTTAGTTATTTTCTAGCACTGTTGCTGACGTGTGAGTGCTCAAAGGTATTTCCTTTAGATTCTGCAATTATTTCTTTTTGTTTCTTGTTTTTATTTTACTAATTAGGCTTAATGGAAAACAACAAAAAAATTAGAGATCTTTATGAAATTTATCTTGAATTAGGACATGATGTTTTGAAGAGAAAATTAAAAAACCTATGGAAAATTATTTGCATGATGGTAGCAATGTTATTACTATAAATGCTTTGAACACCATTATTGCTAATGCTATGCAAAGCTCTAAGCTTGGGGAAGCTGGTTTTGATGAATATGATATTTTCAGTCCCCCAAGTTTTGAGGAGAAAATTTTCATTGATGATACTTTGCCTCCAATTTATGATGATTATAATGATAGTGGTATTTTGGTGCCACCTACTATTGAGGATAAAATTCATTATGATTATTCTATGCCTCCAATTTATGATGATTACAATGATGGATGTGATACTTTTACTCCCACTATTACTAATGAAACTGTTTATACTTATGTGAAGAGTAATGGTACTTTTATGCATGAGGATAATGATAAGAATGCTTTATGTGATAGCTATATTGTTGAGTTTATTCATGATGCCACTGAAAATTATTTTGAGAGAGGAAAATATGGGTATAGAAATCTTCATGTTACTAAATTTCTTCCCTTTATGATGAATGTTTTGAGCTTTCTCTTGATTTGCTTTTATTCGCTGGGTACTTTAAGACCTACTGGTCCTTTTGAGAGAGGAGAGACGGTTTCATATATCTCAATAATATTAAGTCTTCTCTCTTTATGTTGAAATTTTTGAAGTTGCACTTGTTTTCCCTTCCTATGCTAGTTACTTTGTGTTTCAGTTATTTATTCTATTACAAGATTCCTTTGCATAGAAAGTGGGTTAGACTTAAATGTGCATTATATTTGTTTCTCGATGCATCCTTATATGTTCAACTCTTATACATATGAGAGCATCATCAAAATTATCATGCCTAGCTAAAAGGCTTTAAAGAAAAGCGCTTATGAAAGGCAACCCATTATTTTTATTTCTACAATTTTTCTTTATTTGAGTCAAGGAGGATGTTTACTTCTGTAACAACTCCTTTGTATATTTATTTTCTCGCATTGTTGTGCCAAGAGTAGCCTCTAATGCTAAGATGACGCTTAATTTTGATTGCTGCGCAGAAACAGATTTTTTCCATTCACTGTACGAAATTCCTAAAATTACCAGATTGTTAATTAAATCTGAAAATTTTTGTGTGTAATCTTTATGAATGTCTGAATCTTTCATTAGATCAAAGTTTTTTGATCTGAGCATTTTAAGTGACTCGAAAAAATTCGTCTTTGCGGACTGTTCTGTTTTAGACAGATTATGCCTTTTTATTTTGCATTCTCTCTTTTACTAGTGTTGAGTCAAATTCTTTTTTGAGTGGAAGAGCTTCACATAACATCAGTGACAGTAGCTAATGTTTAAAGTAACAAGTTATATTGCGTCTTTATAAAACATGTGAATTTTTGATTGTGCACTAACCTTCTAATGAGATTTACTTTGAGTTTGGTGTGACGGAAGTTTTCAAGACTCAAGAGAGAAGGATGATATAATAGCATCAAGAAGAGTGAAGAGCTTAATCTTGGGGAGGCTCACATGGATCTCCCCAACATATTTCAAGAAGTCTCAACCGTCTAAGCTTGGGGATGCCCAAGGCATCCCCTTCTTCACCGGCAAAATTATCAGGTCATCTCTAGTGAAACTATATTTTAATTCTTTCACATCATATGTGCTTTTCTTGGAGCGTCTGTGTGCTTTTATTTTCAGTATTGCACTTTTATTTTCAATAAGCTTGACTGGACCCTAGCATTCTTGATTGGGAGAGAGACACGCCCCGCTTTTTCATGAGAATACTCCTATTCTTCACTTATATTTGTTGAGTATTCATATCTAGCGCTGTTCAGCTTTTAGCTCTTGTTTTCATGTATCTCTTGTCAGAGGTATTAGCTTTCTTTTATAGAAAGTACTCTCTTACTTTACTTATATCTATTTGGAGAGTTGATGAAATAAATTGATTGGTATTTGGTTGGTTCAGAAAATGTTGCATGTGGTAATTGGTATAAGGAAAAACTTGCTTAATCTTGTAGATCACTAATGTGGATAACTTCATGCTTGTCAATTGTTTTGAGTTAACAAGTAGATCATGATTAAATTTATGCATCATGTGAGTTAAGCCAATTAGTGAAGAACTACCGTAAAGCTTGTTGAAAATTTGGTTTGCATCGGTGGCATCTCTAAGATCTACATATTCTCTACTAAAAGGGTTGGTTAACAAGGAAGACGGTATGAAGTCTTATAACGTTTGCAATATGTCACTAGTAGGGAAAAGCTTATAGGTGAGCGCCTATCAGTGGCGCACCAGCCACTTGTGCGCCACTGATAGTCTCTCACCAGGTTTGCTGGGTTTTGAAAAAAAATACCAGTGGCGCACAAGATTTCAGTGCGCCACTGGTAAATTTTTAGCAGTGGCGCACCAAAGACCTGGTGCGCCACAGGTAAGTTCCAGATAAAACATGAAAAATTCGAGGTGGAGGAGAGAGAGTACCACTGGCGCACCACACAGTAGTGCGCCACTGGTAAATTTTTTATCTGTGGCGCACCAGCCGGAGGTGCGCCACAGGTAAAAAATTTACCAGTGGCGCACTGTGGCTGGTGCGCCACAGGTATTTGTCCACAGGTATTTTGAATCGTGGGGAGAGAATACCTGTGGCGCACCAGCCCGAGTGCGCCACTGGTAAATTTTTTACCTGTGGCGCACCAGACCCAGTGCGCCACAGGTAATATTTACCAGTGGCGCACCTTTAATCTGGTGCGCCACTGGTAACCTGGGCAGACAACTTAAAGTCGCCCCACCTACCTCCACCTCCATTATTGCAACCTCACTTCCCCCTTTGTTCTTAGCTCGAAATCTCTTCCTTCCTACCTCATTTCCTCCCCATTTTGGATCAAATTTGGTCAATCTAACCACTTTTAGTTGCTAAATCTCCCTTATACACATCTCCTACATCCATGGCATAGATCTACCTTCTAAAATCTCACCCACACCTATAGATCTACTTTTTCTCTCCCCTCTCCAACAAGCTTGAGCTCGTCGACGTGTCGTCTCGCGGTTATCTCTTCTCGTGTGTGTAAGGTGACGACTATATGGATTGGATGATGTAAATAAATAAAATTGTGAGATTTGTGCGAGATTGTGATTACTAAATAAATGAAAATATGTGACATGAAAATGAGTTGCCAAATGTTGTCGAAACGTTGATTCGTTTCCGTTTCGGCAAAACTTTGGCAAACTCCTCGGTCCCATTTGTACGGAGGTCATGCCGAAATTTTGCGTGACAACAACTAATGAGATGGTACTACTTAATTATTTTGCTTATATGTGTACCGTTGGACGTGCAGGTGATAATGGTCATCATGAGCGAAAGGAAAGTGGACCGATATCTGAGACACGCGATAGAGGACATGTACAAAAATGAGGATGAGGAGATAAGATGTCCGTGTCGAAAATGCAAGTCAATGACCTTGCACCACCCCTATTCCGGTGTAGTGCGGGATCACCTGCTCATGCGTGGTTTCATGGATGGCTCCCCTTGGATGAATGATGAAGATGATGTACAGGAGGTCCATGCAGCGCCGATGGCAGTACATGACGACGAAGGGCATCATGATGACATGATGATTGTTGAGAATAACAACGAGGTGGAAGAAGACGAAGAGCCTACCGCACATGACGATGGAGAACTGGACGTTGTTGATGCGGAGACGACGCCGCTAACTTCATTCTTGCAGGATCCTCATTTGCAAGAATTGCTTGTAAGGCCGACGAGTAACAATAGAGCTGCTGCTAGAGAGAAATCTAAGTTGGGGCAACTTGAGATAGATTCGAATACTCCGTTGTATCCAGGTTGCAGGCCTGAGGACACCCGCTTGAAAGTATCTCTCGATGTTCTACAGATGAAGGTAAAACACCATTGGACCGACGCTAGCGTCGACGCTAATCTGCTATACTGGAAGGATGTCCTTCCGGAGAAGAACACGTGTCCTGAGAGTCTTGACGACGCCAAGAAAATCGTGTGCCCTCTTGATTTACCGCACGAAAGATACCATGTATGCATCAATGATTGCTACATTTTTCGGAAAGAGGACGCGGACAAGACCAAATGTCCAGTGTGCAACTTTGCTCGATACAAGAAAGGGACGAAGAAAGCTCCTCGAAAGGTTGTGTGGTACTTTCCGCTCATTCCCCGTCTGCAGAGGTATTTCCTGGACCCCAAGGAAGCAAAGCTCATGCGCTGGCACGCGGATAGAAAGAAGGCACTGCTAAAGGACCCAAACCGGATGGATAAGGCAATCCTGACACACCCTTCGGATGCAACCCAGTGGAAAGCATTAGACAACTACGATCGAGATTTTGGGGCAGAGTCAAGGAACATCAGGTTGGGTGCGAGCACCGACGGACTCAACCCATTTGGCAAACAGAGCAGCACACATAGCACCTGGCCAGTGTTTGTGTGGATATACAACCTCCCCCCTTGGCTTTGCATGAAGAGGAAGTACATTCACATGAGCATGCTCATTCAAGGGCCGAAACAACCAGGCAGCGACATCAATCTGTATCTGAAGCTACTGAAAGATGAGTTGGACACGTTATGGGCACCGGAAGGGGTCGTCACATGGGACACCGTCGCTCAAGAGTATTTCCCATTGAGAGCCGCCTTGCTCTGTACGGTGCACGATTTGCCCGGCTGCGGATATGTCTCGGGCCAGGTGGTTCAAGGACACCATGCGTGCGTCAGGTGCATGGACGGTACCTGTTACCTACAGCTACCGAAAGAGGGGTCTTCGAAAACTGTCTACATGGGGCACCGAAGGTGGCTAGCTGATAAGAAAGACCCGTGGAGAAAGCGTGGAGACCTGTTCAACAATGAAGAAGAGCCACGAGGACCTCCACGTAAGAGAAGCGGCGAAGAGATCAAAACACTCCTGGATAACTGGGAAGAGTGCCCTGCGCCGGGAAAGAAGAAGAAGAAGTCACCTCCGCTCCTGGATGTATGGAAGGCGAGGTCCGTGTTTTGGGACTTGGCGTACTGGCCCATCCTCGGTACGCCTAATTGCCTTGATCTAATGCATATCACGAAGAATGTGTTCGAGAGTTTGTTTGCCACCGTGGTCAACATGGCGGAGAGGACCAAAGATGGGCCGAAAGCAAGGCGCGACTTGATACATTATGGTTTAAGGGCAGAGCTTCACGGGGGAACCCAGAAAAGGCCGGGGGAAGATCAGTCGGATGAGGAAACAGACGGTCACAGGGACAAAAGGGTTAAGAGGAACAATGACTACTATTGTCCCGCCTCCAGCTGCACTCTGCACGAGAATGAGATCAATCAGCTCTTCAAGTGCCTTCTAGGAGTCAAAATGCCTATCGGTTACGCGGGGTTGATAAGCAGATACCTAGACCCGAAGAAAAAATGCTTCAGCGGGATGAAGTCTCATGACTGTTACGTGATGATGACGCAGATCTTTCCGGTTGCAATCAGAGGGATAATGGACAAGCACGTCCGTGAAACACTTTTTGGCCTCTGTAACTTTTTCGACGTCATCTCTCGAAAGTCGATCACCCGGCAGCAGATCGATAGGCTACAGGAAGAGATCGTTGTGATACTATGCGAGCTTGAGATGTACTTCCCGCCATCATTCTTTGACATCTGTGTGCATCTATTGGTCCATGTCGTGGATGATATAATCCATCTCGGGCCGCTGTTCCTGCACAATATGATGCCGTTCGAACGGTTGAATGGGGTCATCAAAGGATTTGTTCGTAACAGGGCCCGTCCGGATGGAAGCATCGTCCAAGGCTTTCTCACCGAAGAGTGCATCTCTTTCTGCACGAACTTTCTTGAACTCGAGAACCCTGTTGGTTTGCCCGTAAACAAGCACCTCGGCAAGCTACTTGGATCAGGTCACAGAAATGGCCGGAGGGATTTGCATGTGGACTTTGAAGGTCGACGCGCTGACTTTGACAGGGCCAACTTAGTAGCACTACAACACATTGATATGGTTGACGATTATTTGACGGAGCACCAAAACTCAATTAGGAAGAAGTATGGTGATAGAGGCAAGACGAGAACGGAGGGAGAAATAATCAGAGAGCACAACTCCTCTTCGCGGGTTGGTTCAAAGAAAAGCTTAAGGCTAATCCGCCGCCAATGATCTCGGAGGATGACATTTTCTTATTCGCACTGGCACATGGACCCGCGACCAACCTCCAGACGTTTCAAGCGTATGATATCAACGGGTTCACATTCAACACGGAGGAGAAGGACAAAAACTCTGATTATCAGAACTCAGGGGTAACGGTGGAATCCTACACTGGTGACGTGCTGACAAGATACTATGGAAGGATCGAGGAGATATGGGAGCTAAACTACTCTGGAGAGAAGGTGCCGATGTTTCGTGTCAGATGGGCTAAGAACGTCACTCCCGAAGACCGATATTTCATCACCATGTCCATACCCAAAGCCAAATCAAGCGCCAAGGCCACCGCAAAAAATGAGCCATGGATACTGGCTAAGCACTGCACACAATGCTTCTTCATAACCGACCCGTCCAAGCCTAGCCGTGTTGTTGTGAGGAGAGGCAAAAGGAACATCGCCGGAATGGATGGAGTCGCCAATGAGGACGACTTTGACAAGTACGGTGACCCAAATATTGAAGATTACGACAACAATAAGGAAACATACACCACAAGAAGAAGCAGGACCACGGTACCACCCAAGTCAGCAGGTCCTCCGTACATAAGAAAAAGTCACAATGTCGGGCTAAATTTTGCAACGTCGACAAAAAAAGGAAAGAAGATTGCCAAACACTGATGATTGAAGCACTTATTATTTTGTATCCCTCATTTGTATAACTATGCACTTACATATCGCGATCAACTCATGAAGCACACTTATTGATATGAGAACAATATTGTATCCCTCATTTGTAATATCCCTCTTATTCTATCTTAATTGTGTGGACAATTTGTGAATATTTGAATTTTTTGAAGTTTTTTGAATTTTTTCAACTATCTGAACAATATTGTCAAATATATGTGCAAAATTATGCAATTTAAATAATTTCTGGTTTTGAAAACTTTGAAAAAAGGGTCAGTTTTTTAAAACTTTGAAAAACAGGTCCCAGGTTATCTGTGGCGCACCACAAGGTTACCTGTGGCGCACCAGCTGGTGCGCCACAGATAAGTTACCTGTGGCGCACCGCATGGCCCACATGTAAGTGACCCATAACTTATCTGTGGCGTGGTGCGCCACAGATAAGTGGTTCGCCACTTACATGTGGGCCCCATCCCCGCGCCTCCCTCATCCACTCGTTTCCAAAATTTCACAAGTCCTCATCCCCGCGCCACCACGAACACCCGCGCCGGGGCCGCCCCTCGCCGTCGACGCCCCACGCCGCCGGAGCTGCCCCTCGCCGTGGACGCCCCACGCCGGAGCCACCCTCTCCTCTCTTCCCCGTCGCCCCACGCCGCCGGAGCTGCCCCTCACCCTCTGCCCGATCCACCGGCGCCGCCCCCCAGCCTCTGCCCCGAGCCGCCGCAACCGCCCCCACACCCTCTGCCCTGAGACGCCGCCGACGAACTCCACAGCCTCTGCCCCGAGCCGCCGGCGCCGCCCCCACACCCTCTGCCCCGAGGTGCTTCTCCTCTCCCTCCCCTCCCTCCCCTACCCAAGCTGCCCCATAGGTGTTTGCTTAAATGCCAAATTGAAATTTTGATACTTTATGTTGCTGGTTCCTTACTGATAATTTGTAGATGTATTCAAATGTGGTCACTTCTTTATTTTGCTGTTTCAAATAGATGTATTCAAATTTGTAGATGAAAATTTTTAGAGAATGGATGGATGTGAATGGATGGAATGTGAATGTATATGTTGTGGATGGATGGATGGATGTATGTGCAACATATGTGGAGTTGCTGAAATTTGCCGAAATGTTGATTCACTTCCGTTTCGGCAAATTTATCGCACTCCATAGCTAGACTTTTTAGCAAAGGTCATGGCGAATTTTTTCGTTTTGTTTTGTTACTAATACCGTGCTATTTACTTATTTGTGTAGACATGGCGGACAACGACGAAGCCGGTGGTTCTCGGCCTCATGCTGGTTCCGAAGATGAAGACTTGGAGAACCACTACCTCCGATATTTCTCGCAAGATATGGAGGACGGTGGATATGAGGGTACGGACAACAACACCACTGACAACGGCGGCGGCGGCACAGATGGTACTACCTCAGGTAGCGCCTCCGCCAAGCGTCAGCGGAAGGAAAGGCGCCAAAACTTGGTGGGCACCGGCCGACTAGAAATCACAGAGGTGGACGTCACCAGTGGTTTACCTACACAACCTGAGAATTATGCAAGGGGATTTGGCAACACCTGTGCCGCCATTGCTCGAGAAATGTGCTCGATCAATGACGGGCACCTAAGGTACAAAGACAAAGAGCCTTTCGAAAAGCTCCTCATTAAGAGGGTCCATCAGCGGTACAAGTTCCCGCAGCCGTACAATAACCTAGAGAAGAACAACATAGTAAACACAGCTGCCCTCGGCAAGATCAGCAAAGGTTTAGGCTCTTGGAAATATAGGCTGAGGAAGATGCTTGATACAGATTGCAGTTTCGAGGAGGTTCACCGCCGCTTTCCCCAAATTTCGGCGGACGCATGGACTACTTTCAAGGACGCCGAGAACACCCCAGAAGCGATTGCCAAACGGGGGTGGGGGAAGGAAATGCGGGACAAGAACATAGGTGACCACACTCTTGGAAGCCGTGGTTATGCCGGAAAGCAGCCCATATGGGACGAAGAGGACGCCAAGCGCCCTCCTGGTGAGGAGAACCCCTGGGATAAGTTCACGGACCCGTTGGCACGTAGAGCGATCAGGGCCCGATACAAGCATGATAAGGACACCGGGGACCTCAAGACGGGAAAAAAGGTCTTGGACCTTGAGAAGAAGCTTCTGGTAAGGAATTTACCAGTTTAAAATGCTTCTAATCAAGTCCATTAAATTATATAGCAATCACGTCGTTTCTAAACGGTTCACATTACTTCTCCAGGCGGAAGAAAAGGCGCAATCTACTCAAACCTCCTCTGATGGTTCGTCGTCGAAGGCCCTGTATTGGGACACTGCTTTTGTCAGGGCGTACAACCAGGTGAAGTGTAGGCCGGCGACAGAACAACCGCACAAGGGCCGTGTGGTAGGCGCCGGTAAGCATCACAAACACTCTTACTTTATAATAAAGAGTCCAAGGAGGTGCGAAACGAGAGGAAAAGGTTCACCGAGATGGATTTAAAGGAGGCTGTGGATAAGGAGGTGAAAGCAACCGTGCCCGTGTTAGTCCAAAACCAACTGCAGCAGTCACTCACTGCCATCATGCCTTGCCTGATGGAGTCGGTCAAAACTTGGATGGTCCAAGGGCAACAAGGGCCGTTTATCATGCCCAGCTTTGTCGAAAGCAACTCCAACAATCTGGCGCCTACGATGGATGGTCCGGCCGCCAACCCTACTTGTGGTAGGGAGGATGCGACGCCGGCCGCCAACAATGAAGTTGCTAAAGGGGTTTCGCCAGCCAGCGTGCATCTTAGCAGCCCCTCCATCATCTCTTCCACGCCCGCCCGCGGTCCAACGCCATTGGCCGAGCTTGAAGCCCTCACGGTAATTAAGCGTCACAAGTATCAACAAATTATGTATGTACCTCATCCTTGGCGCCCTCTCTTACGCCTTAACATGCATGTTTTCGCAGGCCGACGAGGTGGGATGCACGTTGCTATTGCGTGTGGATAATGAGCTTCAGGATGTGGCAACGGCAAGCATCATGTCACCACTTCAACGCGTGATGCACAACCTGCCTATGGCCCCTGACGTGTTTCGGGTACATATTCATCGGGTGCTCTATGGTTGTGGTGATCTTTATCCTCCAATTCAACCCGCGGGTGCCGATTCAGAGAAAACCCTCCAAGGATGCTTGGGTTATCCCATGACATGGCCAAAGGCACTGATCCGTTTGGACCCTCCTATCACCTGCACCCCGCCACAGCAAACACTGGTAGGGCCGGCGCCGGATGCGCCGGATCAAGAACAAGAAGAACAGTTGGGGCAGTACATCTGGGGCATGCCACCAGACCACAAGACTCAAGATGAACCTGCACGTGCACTAGCCTTTCCACCAGGGTCGGCGATTCATCATGTCGATCAGCTAATGCAAGGAGGGGATGATGACCATGATAGTGATGACTTAGTGGATGAGGATCTTCAGGCTCCTTGTCAATGCACTAAGCGTCTGTTCCATTCTCAAGGAACGCCTGAAGCTGCACCCTTCACCGAGGATCAACAAGGCAACAAGCCTTTCAGCCAGGAGACACTCCTCAAGGCGGTCATGCCGGAGATTGAGAAAGGGACCATCCCTCCCACAGCGGCAGAGAAGAGGCGTAATAAAGCACGGAAAAGAAAAGTGAAGAATGACTTTGCCTCCAGCAGCCAGCCAGCGCCAAAGACCAAAGAGCCGTTACGGGCTAAAGACAACGTAGGCGTCTCCGAATGGCATTCGTTTCATTAGTTGGCTAAACCGATCCTGCCGCCGAGACTATCGAAACTACTGAGGGGAGATATGAAGAGTCTCCATGAAGGTATTCATCGTGTGGAGAAACTTCTTCTCAGCTCCTCAAATCCATTATACCCTCTTTACCCGGTAAAGGTACCAAAGAACCTTGGCTATGCCGATGAATACCCCTCGGATGTGTTCTTCGTTAGATTTGAAGAGATCTTCGACATGTACCATATGAAACGACTCCCCATATGCTTCGTCCGCCTGCTATGTCTCAGTATGCAGTACCAGCTTATGAAAGAGGAAACCAAGATCATAGCGATAATGGACCCCTACCACCTGCAAGAGGGCCGCCTGAACCACAGTGATGGTGCGCGAGAAGCGGCGCTCTATATACAAAAATTCTTCATACAGCATCAGGACAAGACAGCCTTTCTAATGCCATACTTTCCCGAGTAAGTCATTCGCTAGCCGCCATTACATGCTTTTCGTCGAGTTTTGTCCATACAATGGTTAATTTGAGTATGATGGTCTCCTTTTGCAGGAACAAATACTGTGTCCTCATTGTTGCATTTCCAAAAAAGTCGGAGGCCATTTATTTGGACTCGGGGAGGCATCATTACAAGAAAGACTATGGACCCATCAAGAGTGTTATGGATGAGGCTCTCACCGGATGCGCCTTCCATGGGTACCCGGTGGAGAGAAAACATGTTAGAGAAGGAAAGCTGGTATTCGGCCACAAAACGGATTTCCAATCCATCACGCAGCCGGAAAGCAGTAAGCTGGACGCCTTCTACGTCTTAATGCTCATCCGGGAGTACGTAAGGGATATGCAGCAACTACAGTTGCCAGGGCAACTCCGCACATGGTGCCTGAAGAACATGACGGACGCCACTGATTCGCATCACAGACTTCAATTCGTTCGCATCCAGCATACGATTGCGACAACAATCAACAACGATGTTCTCCGTAAGGAGGGGCTATTCTACTACGGTTCTCCGCCAGCCAACGCCGACGTTGAAAGACGCTCAGAAGATCAGGGTGACTATAGGCCATTCAACACTCTAAATGGCACGGACCCTTTCCCGCCGTTGCCGAAAAAGAAAGCGAGCAAGAAGCAGTGATGGTCGCAACTTTTATTTGTGTCTTGTAAACGTTATTCAGAAAATTGTTGCTGCTGTTGTTTTTATAGTACCTTCGAATTTGCTAAGTATGTTATCTAGTATCAAATGTGTGGTGAACCTTGGCCGGTGAGGAACACTTTGTATTATTCATAATCATGTGATGTATGTATTCTAATATCATATGTGATGAACTTGTGTTATTCAAAAACTGTTTACTGCATGTGTGTACTGTATACCTGTACAACATATATACCTGTGCAAATACGAAATACGGTGCATTTTTAAAAAAAATTGCAAAAGTATACCAGTGGCGCACCAAGGACTTATCGGTGGCGCACTGGGCATAATACCTGTGGCGCACCGTGTAAATTACCTGTGGCGCACCACCTGGTGCGCCACTGATAATGTGGCACGAGTGAGCCATCCGTGTGCCCCCCACAGCTTACCAGTGGCGCACCAGAAGCAGCTATCCGTGGCGAACTCCATGGTGCGCCACTGATAATCTGAGTTACCTGTGGCGCACCAGCGGTGCGCCACAGGTAACACTTATCAGTGGCGCATGTTTAGTGGCGCACCACTAGTGCGCCACTGATAGCATATTTTGGTGCGCCACTAATAGGCTTTTCCCTACTAGTGTGTTTGCCATATAAAACTTGGTGTACGAGTTGATATTCTTGTTTGCTTACATAAACCTTGCTAGACTAAACTCTGTACTGAGATGGAATGCTTCTCGTGCATCCAAATCCTTGAGCCAAAATCCATGCCATTTGTGTCCAGCATAACTACCTATATGTGGTATTTCCTTGCCACTCCAAGAAAATTTTCATGTGCTACCTTTAAATTATTCAAAATATTATTATTCCCTTTTTTGTGTCAATGTTTACTAGCTCAAGAGGAATTAGTGTGGTTATTCTTTATTCTATTTGTCAAATGGGATTTTACACCTGGACTAGCGGCATATACATCCGCTTATCCTCTAATTTTGCAAAAAGAGCCGGCAACGGGGTGCCCAGTCCCAATTAATTATAACTTTAACCATTAATTATCTTCACACTTTTGCCCTGATTCATCATTAAGCAATGACAAAACAGTGAAATACCTGCATGTGTGTAAACCAAAGAGAAAAATGGATGATCTGCCTTGCTGGTAGGAATAACGTCTTTATGCGAGCCGCTCTTAAAAGTCCGTTTGACAGGTAGAATATTGTTCTCACCCGCTACCATTCGTTGACAATTAACAAACACCTCTCAAAACTAGATACTCCTCCATGGTATGTGATTGATGGAAGGCACCCGATGATTCGGTTAGCCATGGCTTGTGTTAGCAAAGGTTGGGAGGAGTGTCAAATATTTTATTCAATCTCTATATGATTTAAAAAACCTAAAAGCTCTAGCACATCATTTAATCCCTGCTTCCCGCTGCGAAGGGCCTTTCTTTTACTTTTATGTTGAGTCAGTTTTCCTATTTTTTCTATCTTCGACAAGCAAACACTAGTGTCAACTTTGTTACAACATTTGTTATATGCTACGTATTGGACTTGTTATACTACTTTGTGTTGACGATATCCATGAGATAAATATGTTGAAAGTTGAAACAAATGCTGAAACTTAATTCTTCCTTTGTGTTGATTAAATACGTTTTATTAGAAACTATTACTTTATGAGTTAACTCTTATGCAAAACTCTTTGATGTTTGTCTCCAAAGTACTATTCATAAAAACGTTTAACTTGTGTGATTCATTGTTTACTCATTATCTATTTGGTAGCAAACTATAGACCATTGACTTGTATCACTTCATTCATTTATATGTGCCTTACAATACTATATGATCAAGATTATGATGGTAGCATGTCAACTCAAAAATTATTTTGTTTTATCGTTTATCTAATCGAGGACGAGTAGGAACTAAGCTTGGGGATGCTTGATACGTCTCAAACGTATCTATAATTTTTGATGTTCCATGCATGTTTTATATCAATTGTCACATGTTTTATATGCACTTTATATCATATTATGACATTTATTAGACTAACCTATTAACAAGATGTCGCAGTGCCAATTTCTGTTTATTATGATCGCGCATTGCAGAAAATGTCCAAAATTGAAAGTGCTCAGAAAAATCTGAAAAAATTACAGAAATTCTAAAACGCCAGAAAACTCTGGGAGCCAGAAGGACAAGTCCAGGGGAGGCCCACAGCCCCCACACGCCCCCTGGGCGCGGGTGGGCCTTGGCCCGGCCAAGGGGTGGTGTCATCACCTCGTGCACCGTCTCGCGACGCCCTTTGAACTATATATTGCCCCTGACCTAAAACTCACAAAAAAATCGACGATTTCTCCAGAAAAGCTCGGTAGCTCCGCCGACACCAAAAACCCTAATTCGGTGGACAGAAGTCTCTGTTTCGGCACCTTGCCTGGACGGGGAAGTGCCCCCGGAGCCATCTCCATCGACGCCACTACCTCCATCATCGTCGGTGCTGCCTCCCATGATGAGGAGGGAGTAGTTCTTCATCGGGGCTGAGGGCTCTACCGGTAGCTATGTGGTTTATCTCTCTCCCATGATGTGATCTTTATGTGATCATGAGCTTTGTAAACTAGTTGAATCCATAGATGTTACTCTTCATTATCTTATATGCTACTTGAGTGGTTTTATTAATGTAATCACCGGAGACATCTTTGTCCCACGGTGCGAAGTTGACAGTGTGCGTCCCGTGTGTGTCTCTTAGGCTAAAGATAACAGGATCATGAGTTATTATTTGCGTTGGATATCTCTATGAAATTGCGGTGTTTGTCTAGTACTATTTAGGGCGCTCAAGTTGACAGTGTGGGGTTCCCTAGATGTGGAATGCGACTTTAAGGTGTGCTGTTATAGCCCTACGCAATGGATTGGTGTTCGCTATCCAACGAGATAATAATTCAGAGTAGTATAGTGAAGAGGAAATATCTATATATTTAATTATATTATTATTGTTGAGAGTGTCCACTAGTGAAAGTATGATCCCTAGGACTTGTTTCTAAGCATTGAAACACCGTTTACAACCAGTTCTGCTACATGTTTGCTTGCTGTCATTTTTATTTCAGATTGCAATTACCACTTATAATCATCCATATCACTTGCATTTTAATATCTCTTCGCCGAACTAGTGCACCTATACACCTGACAAGTGTATTGTGTGTGTTGGGGACACAAGAGACTTCTTATATCTTAATTGCAGAGTTGCTTGAGAGGGATATCTTTGACCTCTATCTCCTGAGTTCGATAAACCTTGGGTGATTCACTTAAGGGAAACTTGATGCTGTTCTACAAACCTCTGCACTTAGAGGCCCAACACCCTGCCTACAAGAATAGAAGCGTGCGTAGACATCAAATCTCAACAATTTTTTTTTGGCATAGCAAATATTTGGTAGGCAGATATGGGCTTGATATAAAACTAACCCTAAGCCTATTCAGATTGGATATATTTTTGTGACATCTAAACTATATAGATCAGTCTATGCCTTACTCGACCAAAAAGTGCGACAACTTTTTCTAAACTAAAGGAATTCTCTGAGAATTATAAAAATATTAATTGACTGAGACATAGCAGAACCACTAAAATAACAGAGCACGGGAGCAGAAAATTATACATTCGAAACAGTGTGTTTCACATTTTGCTACGTTGTATCATTCATGCTTGTTTTGATTTTTTCCAAATAGAGAGTGAATCACACTTTAGATTCTGAACCATAGTTTATAACCTCGATCTCAATTAATATGATTTTATATAATGATTTTGAGAATTGTAATGATTGTTGCAGGGTTAAATCATTAGGAATCTTCAAAAGACTCAAATGCACTATTTTTGTATCCACCAAAGCTCTTGGAAAGAATTCTTTGTTTTTTTGTTGCAATGCAGCAGTCCTTTATAATTACTAGTTGAATGCCCGTGCGTCGCAACGGGATACTAACAAATATTTGGAAGAATCGATGGAATTGTTGTTATATTTTATGAACATGTATTTAGAATGACTTTCATGGAACTTAATTTAAATCATATATACCTGGTAAGTGCTTTGTAGTCCTTTTTGTTTTCTTTGTTGGTCAATGTCATCTTCTTCCTTTCTGGTAACCGCGCATAGAATAACCATAAAGAAAAGGGGCATAAATTCCAGTCATACTTTTTAAATTCAAATCCACCCTACCACCGTGCTAATACCGTCACCATGGCCTCACTGGTTCGAAACTGCCGTCTTTTGACATTTGCTCCACCACCGTTCATGCCTTCATAACAGTCGGCAGTTCCACAGTGCTATCCGACATTTGTCCTTGCAACCTAGCGCACTCCTTCAGTCTGTCACCAACGACATGTCATCCCTCCAACACCCAAGTGACACAAAAATCTTTGGCACCAGCATCCCCCACCACCACACCTAAGTTTATTCCTCGTCTCCATCATTGATTTCGCTTCCGTGTCGAGCTCCGTCTCCGACTTCAACTCATCCTAGGTGGCGGAGTTTTCAATGCAAGGTTGGACTTCTCTTTGCATCTCTCTCATTCGGTCAAAAACAAGGAACCACAACAAAAGGCTACCTATACCCGAAACCGACACATGTGGGTAGGTAGAGATACCTAGGGGCGCGAGACAACTCTCTATAAGGAACTATGCTAGGCTAGGTGTCCATCGCAAGCATTTCCTCTTTTGAACCTCGCCATTAACGTTAAGGCGGCTATGTCATCCTAACATGTCACTAAATGTACGGATCTTATGCAATATTACACATCTTTGTGCATCATCGTTCAGCCAAAAACTCGATTGAAACGATGACACGAAACCAGTGATATGTGAAATAGAAAATCCGTAAAGAAATATCATATATTGACTTACGAGAGTATGATCATTATATTTTTCTTTACATGTTTCAAATATAACATGTGAATATACTTGAAAAATTATGCGCGACATAACATAGAAATACAAGCAACTATGGTGTAAATGGCCGCACCAGCTTAGAAGTTCTTCTGCCAATTTTTGAAAATGGCCAGGAAAAAGCAACCAAGTAATATGCACTCCTAATCTGATTTTTTTTTAGACGAAATTGCCTGCCAATTATCTTATCAGAGGCAAATAATAGGGGCACCCGAAGCTTAGGACAACATGATTAACCTGGAACTGAGCACTGCAGCACTCGTGTGTTATCACAAACAGTCATGCACTTGTTTGAATTCAGATAATCACAAATAGTCAACTGAGCACTGCTGCACTGGTGGGTTATCACAAACTGATGCACTCCTTTAATAGTAAAGATAATCAACAACAACATGCACAAGCCTGGCTTATTTGAACGGTAAGAAATAAATATCCATGTGCTAAATAGGTCTAAAACCAGTCTTCTTACATCTGGCGGCTTGTGAAAATTAGAGAACATTCAGTAATAATGTGATATAGAATCATCAATTACAAGATTTCTCCTAAGTGATGTGCAATAGTTGCAGTACAATCATCAATTAAAGTCCATTCAAAACCTGAAACATTTCTAAGTGATCCCCACTTAACTTCTAATTATGTCGTAAAGCATTTTCCAGTTGTTGACTCACAGAATTCATGGACCTTCGTATCAACCTCCTCTTTCAGCAAGACAAAAATGAATGCATCATCAGCATGAAAAATAGTTTGAATGCTCTAGTCGTTCAGAAATTAAGCAATTTTTAGATGAAAAACAAATCCAGTCATCGCTGAAGGGTAGCCACAGGCCGGTAGTGACCAACACCGGAGAGCAACATTACATAAGCAAGAAAATGTACCTCCCTTACTATGACAGCAGGCAGCGTTGCCACCAACGTTTGGCGGCGTTGCTGCAAACAGCCAGCGGTGGTGCTACCAGCCTCGAGAGACGCTGCTACGAGCGCTTGGTGGTTCTGCTGCCGGTCGTGGTCAGAAACAGCACTACGGGCTACGGCGAGCGAGCAGGGAGGCGGTTATAGCACGCGGGTTCTCCGGCGAGGCCGCGACGAATTCATGCGCGAGGAGGGATGCTTCTCCAGCGACGCCGCAACGGGTTCTCCGACGCCGCGACGGGTTCTCCGGCGACGATTTGCACCCGACGCCACGCATGGGCTTGCCGAGGTGGCAGCCGACGCGGTAGTAGAACTTGGAGCGGAGGAGGTAGCCGAGGATGTGGACGCGCGCCCGGAGCACGAAGGCTAGCCTGACGGGGACCACCGGAGGGCCAAGGCGGCCGTTGTTAGGCTTGCTGTGCAGGTCGGCACTGCCGTAGAGCGGGGCCTGCTTCCTACCAGGGACACGGTCACCACGCGGTAGCTCCACCGCGCCTGGTGGAACTCCTCTAGCCGCAGTATGGTGCGCACGGCGCGACGATCCTCATAGAGAGCAGTGTAGTAGAGCGCCACACAGCGGTTGACCTCGTTGGCCGCGGGCAACGCTTGGAGGGTGCGTAGAGCGCAGAGGGCGGAGGCGGCTGCCACGGACAGTGTGAAACATGCTGACGGAGTGGGGCGCTCGGGCACCCGTGCCTTGTTCGGTGGCCGCGGCGGGGTCGAAGGTGAGCAGAAGAAGATGTGCGGCGAGGCGACCCCCTACGAATCGGAGAGTACCAACAGCACCGCCTCGCCGTCCTCTATCTCTCCTTAGAAGAGACCTTGCCAGGATGCCCGCAGCCGAGATCGCCGGTGACGTGATCGTCTTCCCCGCCTCCGGCCGCCTGGAGGGTGCGGAGAGCGCGGAGGGCGCCTGTGCCTTGTTCGGCGGCCGCGCCGTGGTCGAAGGAGGGCCTGGAGATCTTTGAGCGAGGGTGAGCAGAAGGAGATGTGCGGCGAGGCGGCGGTGACCCAGTGCGCACTGCGAGAGAGAGCAGGGAACGAGGATGTTGACCAGGAAGATAAGGTTCGCATGCATAACAAACCGTGAATACCGCATGCATCACATCGCAATTAACAAATCTAACAATGTGAGGAGAGATTGAGGGAGAGGTTGTTGGTGGTGGTGCCGCAAAGGGTTGTGGGATGGCATTTTCTCCCTAGTTATTTAGAAGTGTGACACCATGAGGAGGTGTGACACCACCAACTCTGTTTTAATAGTAAAGATGTGCATGATTCGCTCGTTCTCTCTTGGATCTTTTCGACGGATCAGCGTGCGGCATGACGGCCAGCCTCGCGCCGGCAGGGTGGGCCGACCTCCCGCTAGACCTACTCGGCAACGTCTCCGACCGCCTGTGCCACGCGGTCGATTTCGTCCGCTTCCATGCGGTCTGCTCACCATGGCCCGACACGGCGGCCTTGACACCGACCCGCCCAGCCTTCCTGCCGAGACGGCCGTGGATCCTTGCGCCATGCAACGGCGTCATCTCGCAGTACCCCTTCGTCAACCTCCGACGACGCGTGTCACCGGAGGCGGCGACGACGACGATGCTTAGCTGCTACCACCGCAGATACTACACGGATGTTCTCCCGGGCACATCATCGACAATAAGGGCCGGTGACAGGAACTGGGTAGCCAGCGCTGATGGTACTGCCGTCTGGCTCTTCACCGGGAGTCCC
Organism: Poa pratensis; assembly: GCA_947311845.1. NCBI lineage: Eukaryota > Viridiplantae > Streptophyta > Magnoliopsida > Poales > Poaceae > Poa > Poa pratensis. The sequence goes on along the minus strand of CAMZMU010000097.1, from coordinate 1,548,655 downwards.
GAGCGAAAACTCACAGACCTTCTCACCGGAGCCGTCTCCCTCCTGCCCCGTTCCCAAACTCACAGACCTTCTCACCGCAGGTACATCCACGATTGCAGCTACTTCTTCGTGTCCCACGGCGAGCTGCTATGGGCGTCCATCCTGGTCGAGCAAGGGTGGTACCATGGCTACATGCATGATGACCCGACGCCGGGCGCCGTATCTCTCGCCGTCTACGCGCTGGAACGAGCGGTCCTCGGCGGCGACAGGATGCAGTGGGTGAAAAAGGACGGCCGGAGCCTTAGTGATCGCGTCATGTTCCTCGGGACGCCTGCCAGTTTCACCGTGGACGTTGCGCCGCTTGGTGTGAGCGGTGGGTATGCTTATTTTGTCTTCAAACGAGGTGTGTACAGCTACAACCTCGCCGACGGCGAGGCCAAGCTTGTGACTGAGCAGCAAGAGAGGCTATGTCCGGATTGGGGCGCTGACAAGATATTCATGTGGCTCCAACCCCAGCCTTCCATTGCTCCAATCAAAGAAATCAGAGAAAGGCTCCAGGCTTCAAAGGAGAAGAATGATTTTTTGCTTACTTTGTTAGTTGGATGCATACATTTGACCTGTTCAAATAATAAATAAATGAAAACAACAGGTCGACTTGCAGCGCCCCCTCGCGTAGGGGTCTCCTACTCTTGCTGTCTTTCTACTACATAATTATGGATGTAATCCCTCCGCTCTAAATTAGATGACTTCCATTTCTTCAAATATGTATATATCTATACATGTAACATGTCTAGATACATCCACATTTAGACAAATAAAAGTTATCTAATTTAGAACGGAGGGAGTATGAATTAGCTGATCCAGAGTCCAGAGTCCTGACTCGAACCGAACCGAAGAATCATGAGTACGCCCACTTACGGTCACCCGTGCCTCCGGTCGATTTTCCGACCTGCACTATAGGACGAAGACTGTCGGATCGGAACCAACCACACCACTGCCAAAGAGGAGAGAGGTGGAGCACCAGGGCATCCAGAGCGAATGCCGTGCGAGCCGGACGTCGGAACATGCTAGGGCACGCCACGTGCCGATCCAGGCATCACCAGGCTGCCTCCAGCAGAACACGGCGGCATCGATCTGCACTCGCGCAAGAGGACGTGAAACCAGGAGATTCCTCACGTCAAGCTGTACGACTACACTACGAGCTAGGGAGGCACTGAACGTCCTCGATCGAGAGCAGCCAGCAACTCCACCGTGTTCACCAGGTTGCCGTCGGCCCCTGGGATCCGAGGTCATCGTCGCCTTGCATACTTCGCTCTCGAGCATTTTGCCGAACATGTGCGAGGCAGGTGAGAAACATAGATGCTTCCTAGTCACCGGCCGGCAAGCAAGATTGCTGTCGGCCACGAACCGCGCACATCTGCGGCAACGAGTAGCGCTCGCCTTCGAAACTGCTCGCCGTCGCTGATACCGCTACCAGAACGGTCGAGCACAAGCAGGAACTACGCAGAAGCACGTGCGCAGCACCTCTGCACCTTCTCCACCACCACCTCTTCCCGCCGGCTCGAAAATCGCCAGCGTCAGCCCTACTCACAAAAAAATGCACAAAAAAAATGCTACCTCTACTCATACCAAAATAAAAAACATATTTTCAAATTCCAATTTGGTCTACATTTGGGCAAATATTCCGATATTCAATAAAATATATCGAAAATGCAAAAAGAAAAATGCTATGCCCATATATCAAAATACAAATAGACTCTGTCACTGTTGCTTGCTACAGTGTTCACCAGTTTCAATGGCCAATGTGGAATCAAATTGAAATGGATTTTCTAATTCCAATTAAATATTGACATCGAAATACAAACATGTTTGAACATTTCAAAGCACTAAAGATTTCAATATCCTACACAATATATCAAAAAAACTCACAAAAAATTGCTGTCTATTCATACCAAAATAAAAACATGTTCGAACACTTCAATTTGCCTAACATTTTGCCGAACAAAAAAAAAATTGTACAAAAAAAATCACCAAGGGCGTGGCGTGACGCCATGCCAAATTCCACTAGTATAGCTGAAAGTACAGAACTCATTTGTACCCTTGTATTCCAGCTCTTGTATTGTTCCCTTGAAATTAAAGCGGGGGAATTTAAGTCGACCGTCAAAGCTTTGCAACTTTTTTTTTTCATGAAAATTCCATGGTTCAGATCCGTCAAAATTCCATGGTTCAGATCCTAAATATCAACGTTCCAGAGGGTGTAAGCATTTAAATTTGTTCTAACAAACAGTGGGAAAATCTCTATTCTCGTATTTGTTCTTTATTATAAAAAAATGCTAGGTTCGAAATGTTTCATGCTACCACCTATGGTCAGGAAGTTGATCCTTAGGATGAACAGTTAGGAGGGGTACTGTGCAGAGTACTTGATGGCACTGCGTGTATTTTTCTTTGTGCTTTCTTACACTTTGTATAGTGGCTTGCTATCAATACACCAGTACATCAGAGTGCTCACTATGCTTAATTACATTTTTCTCTCCAAAATATATATCTATTAACAGATAACAACAAGGCTATGTGATTAATATGGGTGAATCATTGGTTTTCTAATGTAACTCACTAGAATACAAACAAGACATTGAACCCATAAAACTATGCAGAATTATATAGCGCATGTTTGTAGAGAAAAGCACCTGAATCTGGAACTCTTGTTCAATTAATCTACCAGCCTCAGCCTCCTCCTCTGCTGCCATCTTCCATATTTTGATCTCCTCTTCCGCAGCTGTCACGTCCATCATCAGACCCTCAACCTTAAGAATGCATGATACATTTTATTTGTCAAATTTCGATTTACGAATTTAAAGATATGAATTATTCCATATTAAATGTAAAAAGGAAAAAATAAAGTAAAATTTATTTTATTGTTATTTATTCAAAATATACTATTACATAATCATTATTACTTATTCAATTAAATTTTTAAAATTTAAACAATGAAAAACTGTAAGATCATAACCCAGGGGTTAATATGATTGACTGGATACTAATATCAGTAAGTTCTAATTTATCATTTGGAAAACTAATTTAGAAGGAACTCAAAAGTTAAGTGTGCTTGGTTAGAGCAACTTGAGGATGGGTGACCGAATAGGAAGTTTGACTAGGATACGGTTTTGACCTAAGATTAAGTATGTAATTAAATATTAAATATGTGGCTAAGTGGAAAATTTCGAAATAGAATTAAGAAAATATAAAAAAGTTCAAAAATTAAAAATTATTTGAAAAAATATGCCGATGGTAAAGCCGTCGGCGTAGGGGGAGCTATGCCGATGGCAAAGCCGTCGGCGTAGGCTACGCCGACGGCTTTTAATATGCCGACGACAATTTGGCCTACGCCGAAGGCAGCCGTCGGCGTTTGCCTATGCCGACGACATTCTGGACTGTGCCGACGGGAAAAAGCCATCGGCGTATGAGCGCTTTGCTGTAGTGGGTCCATCAGCCTGGGAGCACGCCAGAGGATCGCGTCGTCACGACAGTTCTTCATGGCAAGAGTAATCGAGGGAGCAAGCTTCTGAAAAACGATGCCGTTCCTGTGCTTCAAGAGGTGCCAGAGGCACGGCAGCCGGAGCGTGGCAGCCGAGCGAGTAGGGGGCGATGCCGGGAGAGGGCACGAGGTGATTCCATCAACAGAAGCAGCAGCGGAGGGAGGTGAGCCCAAAATCCGCGAGCAAAGGGGCAGGAGAACTTGATGTGTTTCGTGCTCTTCGTTGGATTGCTGCAGATGGGGTACGCGCCGTCTTTAGCTTCAAGAACGTTCTTCTTCACAAGGTTGGCAGGACATTGGATTTGCCGCAGAGCGGGAGGGAGCGCTGGTCGATGTCGGTCCCAAGCCTTGTGGCAGCACCAGGCCGCGGTCGACACGAATATTTCACGGACCAGTTGAGGTGTCACTAAAATTCCGACGCGTGCGGGGCAAATAATTCCGCTCCTGTCACGTCAATCCATGCGCCCTTGGGGCCCGCTTGGTTCCCTGGATTTTAACCAAACGAAGAATTTGATCCTAAGTTGCATGCTGAGTTTCATCACTCTCTGGGTATATCGACCCTGTAGTTTTATGCACCTGGTCAGGTGCCCCTGAAAATCTGGTCGATCATGTGTTAAGTACAAGAAATATTCACTGACCATAAACTTAGCAGACATTCCAAGCGCGGCCTTCAGTCTTTCACATAAATAACACGGACGTGGTGTCCTTTGCCGATCTTTGGGGATCAAACTGCTTGGATAAAGTCTGTTACTCTGTCATCATTTCAGTGATCTCTGGTTCACAACGGGGGAATAAATTATGCTTTTGCACTTGATTGGCATCATGTTTGTAGCTTTACGTTTCTACATTCTAGTGTTGCCTCCTAAGATCCAGTAAGCTGGCTTTTCAGTAATAAGATTGAAAACAGTATTCTTGCATCTCTGACTGTATGATTAGATAGGAATGGTTCAAAAATCGGCACTCTTGCAAAACTTAACATGGCGCATGTGAAAACAAAAGAAAGAAAGAAAGAAAGAAAGAAGCATATCTGGGACCTTGCCTTGATGCTTTCAAACATCGAGGAAACTTAACATGGACCTTGCAAAACTTGAACCACTCCCACCGCACGTCCGCCTTATCCCTTTCCTCATCCACTCCCGCATCGCACATCCACTCCCGCAGGCGGCAGCCCGTCCAAGCTGAGTACATCCACACGGCACTGCACACGACCAACGCATCGTTCATCATCCTTAGCTACCGATTGATCCAGACACTGAGCGCAACCAAAAGAGAGGCATGGAGGTGGTGACGGGTGCCATGGGAAGCTTGCTTCCCAAACTGGGCGAGCTGCTCATGGAGGAGTACAAGCTGCAGAAAGGTGCAAAGAAAGACATTGGATTTCTCCAGAAAGAGATGAGGAGCATGCACGCTGCCCTTACCAAGTTGGCCGAGGTGCCATGGGACCAGCTCGACAAGCAGGTGAAGATCTGGGCCGACGATGTCAGGGAGCTGTCATATGACATGGAGGATGTCGTTGACAACTTCTTGGTGTGCGTCGAGGGCTCTGATCCTGCTCCCGGCTCGAACAAACTCAAAGGGCAAATTGAGAAGATGTCAAACTTGTTCACCAAAGGGAAGGCTCGCCATGAGATCGCCGACGCGATCAAGGAGATCAAGGATCGTGCCAATGAGGTATCTCTTCTGCGTGATAGATACAAGGTTGATGATGTTGTTGCTAACCAAGCTAGCATAAACAACAACGTTGACCCTCGTCTGTTAGCTCTGTACAAGAACCAGAAGGATCTCATTGGCATTCAAGGCCCAAGGCAAGATCTAACCAAGAGGCTGATAGGCGGCGACGGTGGCATTTCCAAGAAGCAGCTCAAGATAGTCTCAATTTGTGGAATTGGAGGACTTGGCAAGACAACTCTTGCCAAGGCCGTGTATGATAGGCTTCAAGCACAGTTTGATCGTTGGGCATTTGTTTCAGTGGGTCGAAACCCTGATGTGAAGAAAGTTTTCAAGGATATTCTATTGGATTTGTTCCTGCTTATTGATGCAAAGCTGGTACTGCCGGATCTTTCAGAAGAAGAAAAAATTCTCTTGAAGCTAGACAAGAATGAGGATAGGGGTGATCTAGCCACATTGGATGAAAAACAACTCATCGACAAACTCCGACGACTACTTGAGAATAGAAGGTATGCACCGTTCACCTTAATCTATTATTTCCCCATCTCAAATTACCATGTGTTTTAGCTTTGGTCAAAGTCAAGAATTTATGGTATGCACCACCTTAATCCAGTATTTCCTCCATCTTAAACTACCATGTGGGATCCTGCATGGCCGCATCACGATTCACGAGTGGCAAAACTGGCTAGGCTGTAGAATTGGGGTTCAACGAGGAATAGGCCAGTTCTACAGTCGTCCCAAAGTGGCTTCTGTCGCTGGTGGTTTGTGGGCATGGCCGAGGGCCCTTGCAGTGTAATTCTACTGTAAACGAGACATTTGTTTTCTCCTAAAGCTTAATCCAATGGCTCTTCCTACGAAGTTCTAAAAAGAAGATTTGGTCAAAGTAAAATTTTGTACGAAGTACCACATTAACACTAGCAAATCTTCCGTAAAAAAAAACACTAGCAATTCTAACAAACCTACTTTCATCACCTATGTAGGTGGTGCATCTCACAAATCGATAAAATATAGTTGTGATGAAATAAAATGGGATCAGTATAATTCATGTATGTATTTCTCGAGTGGCATGTTTTCTCTCTTTTTTATTGCACACTATTGTAGATTGAACAAGGCCATACATTTAAATTCCTTACTGAGGTGGTTGATATGGATTTTGTTTTTAGCATATGATTGAGACATTTTAACTATTTAATTCATGCCTCTTGCACTATCATGGGATAGGTACTTCATTGTTATTGATGACGTATGGGATTTAAAAGCATGGGAAATAATTGAATGTGCTATGGCGAAGAACAATCATGGAAGTCGAATAATCATAACCACTCGTATTCTTGAAGTCGCCGCGAAGACCGGTCATGTTTACAAGCTAGAACCACTTTCTCGTGATTCCTCTGAAGAATTGTTCTATTTAAGATTATTCGGTGGTAAAGAGAAATGCCCTTACGATCAACCGACTGACATAATCAATAAACTTCTACATAAATGCGGTGGTGTGCCATTAGCTATCATTACAATCGCTAGTTTGTTGGCTGGTAAACCGTTGGAGGTGTGGCCCAAGGTGTATACTTCTATTGGTTTTGGGGATGGAGTTAACACATATGTCGAGAACACGAGAAAGATATTATCATTTAGCTATTATGATCTACCTTGCTATCTACGGTCTTGTTTGTTGCACCTGAGCATATATCCTGAAGACTCTTTGATCATGAAAGACTCCTTGATATGGAAGTGGGTAGCCGAAGGCTATGTTCATGAGGAAGAAGGGGCCGGATTATTTGAAACCGGAGAGGGATACTTCAGTGACCTAGTAAATCGAAGCTTGATTCAGCCTGTAGAGGATAGTCGTGATTTTTTCATATGTGGCTGTCGTGTTCATGACATGGTGCTGGATATGATTTGCTTATTGTCAAAAGAACAAAATTTTGTTACCATACTAGATTCTAATGGGAAATACTCATCTTCAGAATGTGATACTCATAGGTTGGCTGTCCAAACAAGAGTTGAAGAGCAGCACAACCCTTTGGCTAACACGAGTATGCTAAAACTGAGGTCATGTTATGCCACCATGTGTAATCTCAGTGTGATGCCATCACTTTCAAGGTTTCAAGTGTTACGTGTTCTAGCTATGGAAAACTGCAGTCTTGAGACAGACCGTCCTTACCATCTTGAGCATCTTCGATGGTTACGTCAGTTGAGATATCTGAGTTTAGAGAACACACCTATTAGTGAGCTCCCAGCAGAAATAGGATATCTGAAGTTTCTGCAGACACTGGACTTGAGGAACACCGAGATACAAAAACTGCCGCGGAGTATTGGTTTGCTAAGGAAACTCAAGCGCCTGCGCGTTGACGGGTACAATGTTCGTATAAGATTTCCGAATTGGATAGGAAACCTGACATCCTTGGAAGAGCTATATTTGAATACTACTACTCGTGATCAAGAGTCATCTATCTTTCAACTCGGCAAGCTGACAGAGCTGAGGGTGCTCATCTGCAGTTTCAGTGGAGAAGTCTTGAATCAGCAGTGGAAGAAAACTTTTGTGGAGTCCATAGGCAATCTGCGGAAAATCCAAGTCCTACGGCTTCCTGGCCTGTGGTGGTCGAAGTTGGATGCAGATACCTGGAATAGCTATGAGCCTCCTCGGCAGCTCCGTGAGCTGTCCATATTGGCCAATTTCACTAGGTTCCCGGCGTGGATTAATTCCTCGCCTCCTCCGAACCTCTCCACCCTACACGTGGGATTGAGTGAATTATTGGAGGAGCAGGATGTGGTGGTCCTAGGGAGGATGACGCAGCTGCGTGTTCTCGCTGACAGCGTGTGCATGCCGGCGGGCATGGAATTCCCTGATGGTGCGTTTCCCAAGTTGAGGGCATGTAGGATCACTGCACCTTTCAGGTTTCTGCAGGGAAGTATGCTAGACCTTGAATCCATTACGTTCTACGTGGTTGTGCGGGACTCGAAGGATGCATACACTGGCTTTGACTTTATTGGTAGCCTGGGGAACCTCCCTTCGCTTCGGGAAGTCACAGCTTATATCTTCTGCTCCGGTTCCTGTGCTAATGACGTGGAGGAGGTGGACGCAGCTGTGAGGCAAGCGATCGACACTCATCCCAACTGTCCCACCCTTTCTCTTATGAGGTCTGAGGAGAATGAGGTATGGTACTATTACCCCTCCATCTATTATATAGACTGCTGCAGTTTCTAAAATTTTCTAATCGATTATCTTTCTTCCGTTTACCATTATTTCTTTCTTTTACACAGGTCGTCGAAGGAGAAGAAGCTAGAGCGTCTTACATGAGGACGGCGGAGGTCGCTGAAGCAGAGACCATGCCCAAAGTCGACGGCAACAGCGAAGCGGAAGCAGCTAGAGCGTCCTACTTAGAGATGGCTGAAGCAGAGACCCGGCCCACAGTCGACGACGATGAAGCGGAAGCAGCTAGAGCGTCCGACTTAGAGGTGGCTGAAGCAGAGACCCGGCCCACAGCCGACGCTGGTTCGCCTGCTGCAGTCCCGGCGAGACGGACGTGGAGAGAGTGGGCATGCTTTGCTTGCCTGACGAGTTCTGCTGCACCTCCCACTTTTTTTTTTTTAGAAAAACAGGAGATCCCTCCCGGTTCCATTTAAGAAACCCGCGAAACGGACAAGTCTTACAGATGTTCAGCTCTTCTCTCAGGAAGAGTAACAGCGAAGGTGAAGCAAAGAACGTAAAGCAAAACTACCAGCTATTACAAGTTCCAGATTTCTAGTTTTCCAAACTCCTATTACAAGTAGTTACAGCAAACTGCTAGCAGAAGCGAGTTGGTGGAGTTCACCCTTCCGTCAGCAGCAGAGCCACCTGCTCCACCTGGGGGATCGCGCGGGCCTGAGCTGGGGTGGGTGTCGGCGGAGTCATGAAACATGCTCCACTCAGCGGCGATGTGGGGCTTGACCAGAGCGCTCCAGGCGCAGCGCCGACGAGCTCCAGCTTTTGCCAATCCTCAGTCAGTCCTGAGAGAGGGTCTCGGCGGGGTTGCCAAGCTTCAGATGACGAGCTTTTTGTCACACTTGTGTGATCCTGATGGGTAACAGGAGCTCTTGGTGGAAGTGTTGGCAGAAACTTCCCACCAAGTCCGTCATCGATGCCTTGAAAAGGCATTCCCACTTCTTGATGGTTCTTAAGATACGCCACCAAATCTGTTGCATGCTAATCCAAGTTACTCCATTGAAAATAATATCATTCCTAAGTGTCCAGATGGACCAAAGAACAGCTGAACAAATCATATTTAGTGCAGCATGTCTGGAATTAGCAATCCAATAATGGGTAACCGAACTAAGGTCTCTGCCAATAGCAAAGCCGATGAATTTGCTAATATCTATCCAGATCAACTTAGCAACTAAACAATCAAAGAAAAGGTGACCTACAGTTTCTTTTTCACTGCAGAAAACGCATTCTTCAGGTTTGTTCATGTTCTTTTCTTAAGATTATCTCTAGTCATTATTCTATTGTTAAGAACCAGCCAAAGAAATATGTGTATCCTTGGAGGAACAACAATATTCCAGATAGCTGGTGTATAGATCTGCTTAACACCTCTAAAGTTAATAATAGCATACAAGGAGCTAGAAGAGTAAACTCCGGAGCTGGTATATGCCCAGATCAAAGAATCCGTGTCGCCAGTGAGAGTAACTCCTTGTGCTATATTTTCTATTTCATACCACTGTTCCATTAGCGCGGGGGAGAAGTTCCTTCGAAACGAAAGCTTCAAAGAATGCCCATCCCACACTTCTGAAATCGTCGCACATTGCTCGTTACAGACAGAGTAAATGTGCCAGAATTGAATAGCTAGGGGGGAGGAACCGAACCAAGCAGTCCTCCCAGAATTTAATTTTCCTACCATCTCCAACAACCCATCTGTAACCGAATTTCACAGCTTGGGCTGCCCACATCACTCCTTTCCAAAAAGTGGATGCGCCGGAGACATCACTACTAAAGATGTTTGGAGAGGAAGCATTGTATTTTGAGTCTATTATTTGTTTCCACAGTCTCTGGTCTCCTGATGCGTATCTTTTGATCCAGGATCCTAATAGACACACATTCAGGTCCCGAAGGTTTGGGATACCGAGTCCTCCAAACTCTTTTTTCATACAAACTAATTGCCAATTTGCTAAGTGGATTTTCCTGTGACCTTCAAAGTCATTCCAAAGGCAATTTGCCATTTGGGTATTTATAAGATCTAGAGCCCATTTTGGGAATTTAAAGAAAGCGAGGAGATAGATTGGTATGCTGGCCAGGCACGATTTAATGAGGGTCAGTCTACCTCCATAGGAGAGTAGTTTGCCCCTCCAGCCTGCAATTCTTTTAAGGATTTTATCTATCAGAGGTTGAATGTCTTCTCTCCTAAGCTTATCATAGTGGAGGGGAACTCCAAGATACTTAATAGGGAAAGTTCCTAAGCACAAGAGAAGGTGTCTAGGAAAGGTTTAGCTTCATCCTCATCCATATTGATGGGAATGAGTTCGCTTTTACTGTAATTGATTCTCATGCCTGAGACCTGCTCAAAGCATACTAAAGTTCTTCTAAGGTTTTCAGCTAGCTGAATGTCATTATCAACGAAAAGGATAGTGTCATCAGCATATTGTAGGCTGATGACACCTCCTGGGCAGAGGTCCGAACACAAACCTCTAATTAGGTCTTGATCAGATGCTTTAACAAGCATTTTGGTAAGAACATCTACCACTAAATTGAACAGCAAGGGAGACAGGGGATCCCCTTGCCTGAGCCCTTTCCCAGTCAGGAAGAAATGGCTCTCTACATTGTTCAATTTGACACCTATTGAGCCTCCTAAGATAATTTTCCTGATAAGCAGGATAAAGTTACTACTAAAACCTCTTTTCGCTAGAAGTTCTAAAAGGAAATCTAAATTAACTTTATCGAAAGCTTTCTCGTAATCTAATTTTAAAACTACACCTTTACTTTTAGACTTGTGAACCGAGTGCAGCACCTCGTGTGCTGTGACTACACTTTCCAGTATATACCTCCCCTTAATGAACGCTGACTGATTTGGGGAGATTAATCTGTCCATGATTTTTCCTAATCTGTTAGTCAAAACTTTAGTAAAAAGCTTGAAACTACAGTTTAGGAGACTGATGGGCCTGAATTTCTTCATGTGCATAGCATCAGCTTCTTTAGGGATTAGCGAGACCATGGCAAAATTGAGTCTAAAAATGTCCAACTTCCCAAGGTGGAAATCTTTAAACATTGCCATAATATCATCTTTAACTAGATACCAGAATTTCTGGTAAAAGAAAAAAGGTATGCCATCAGGGCCAGGGGCCCGTCTGCATAGGAATTAAAAAGTGCATCCTTGACTTCCTCTTCTGAGAAGGGAGAGTCAAGTATATCATTTTCAGCAGAGGTAACTAGCTCCTCATCATTAAAGAAATCGTCAGCTAAGGAGAAGCCATTTCTGTCTTCTTTTTTAAACAAATCTTTATAAAAATCTACTGCTATATCCATCATGCCTTGCTGGTCAGTTACAGGCCATCAGGCCCTGTAGGCAATGAATTAAGGTTTTCCTCCTTCTTTCATTTGCCACAGCATGGAAGTAAGAGGTGTTCCTATCACCTTCTTTAATATCTCTATCTCTAGCTCGCTGTTTGGCTTTTATCTCATCTTTAAGCCAAATTCTATTCATCTCACTAAATATGTACTTCATTCTCGTGGATTCGTCATCCGTGAGTTCCTCTGTTTCAGCTTTAATATCTAAGAAGTCATATTCTAACATCATTTCTCTTTTTAGTTTCCTAAGTTCTGCTTCAATGTTGTATCCCCAGCCTTTTGTGTTCTTCCTGAACCTTCTAAGCTTTTCCTGCCAAATATCTATAGCACTACCTTGTTTAGTGGGTGCTCGCCAACTTTTCTCAACTACTTCTACAAAATCAGCTCTAAGGAGCCACCACTTTTCTAATTTGTAACTAGAAGGTTTTACTCTTTGACCAACTCCCGAATCCCAAAGGACTGGTGTGTGATCACTTCCTATACGAGGAAGAGCCTGAACTGTAGCAAGCGGGAAGGTCTGTTCCATGTCAGTGGTACAGAAAAACCTGTCCAGCGTTGCCTGGATAGCGTCTACTTGGTTATTTGTCCAAGTATAACGTCTATTCCCCATTCTAATTTCTATGAGACTCCAAATTTCTACCCAGGCATTGAACTTATCAGACCATTTGTGATTGATATTGCCATTACTCTTATCCGAAGAGAACCTAACTAAATTAAAATCCCTGCTACAATAGTCATGGTGTTGCAGCTGATAAGCAGCTCGTGCAACTCTGAGATAAAGCTCTCTTTTCCTTCTTCATAAGGGGAACCGTAAACATTAACTGCTCTGAAAGTAACTCCAGAGGATTTAACTCTAAGGAAACAAGAAATAGAGAAGGTTTTCACTTCCCAACTAATTACCTCAAAGATGTCTAAGTCTACTCCCATTAATAGGCCCCCTGCGGTGCCTATTGCAGGTAATGATTTCCAGGCAAAGAGTTTGCCACCTACTAGAGACTTAAGAAAAGAATCTGAAATGGATTCTTTCTTTGTCTCTTGGAAACCAATGATAGTGGGCTTAACTTTCGCGAAAAAATCAGCTATATTCTCTTTTCTACCTGGAGCAGAGATACCTAATGTTCCAAATGGCGTAATTCATTTAGACACTCTTGTCTTGGGGTGCTTGCCCCGCCCAATTTTTTTGACTTTCGACCATGCAGTTTCACTGTCACAAGTATCCTCAGGTCCACCCAAATAGTGGCCAGGAGTATGTGGCGAAACTGCACATGGGTCAGAATCTACACTAACAAAGTTAGAAAGGGGCTGCTGACCAGTATCTATATCATTGTTTTGTACTTCGGTAATTTCAACCCTACTGATTGTGCGATAGTAATAAAGCTGGGATCATAAAATATAGTAAAGGAGTTGTTTCCTTGAGTTTTAGGAGCGATACCTTTGTTCCTCTTCTTGAGTACGGGTTCCTCCAGGTTATCACTCTTCTTTTTGAGCTGAGCTTTCTCCATGATGGAGAGCCCATCAACTGTGTGCCTCGAGCTCTGTCTGGTACCTTGAATCGTGCCCCATGCCTTGTCTTTCTTCTGAGCTTTCTGATGCTTGGCTTGTTCAACATGCAGCGTTTGTTCATTGGTTTCTGGATTCTCAGCTGGCGCGGGGCTAGATGTAAGAGCCTGCTTGTACGTCATGGCTGTCGCAGTTGGTTCTATTGTTGTTTCAGAGAAGAAGGCATCTGCATTATCAACCTCATCTACCAGTTCCATGTCTTGAAGAAGGTTATACCCTGCGCCTTGCCCAGCTGATTCATCCATCACCCAAGAAATCACACCTTTATCAATGTGAACGAGTTGTTCATCAATCTTATCTTTTAGCAGACTTACTGGAGAGAAAGGTTCCTCGACATCATTGCAGCTGTTCTCTACTTCCATTGCTACAGATTTTGCTCCTACATTGCCTGATCTCCCTAAGTTCCTATTGTTTGGATTCTTCTCAGCCGCTGGGGGCATCCCTTGCAGTGAACTGCCTCTAGAGGAAAGCCCTGAGCCACTGCCAGAGTTGCTTGCATCCTTGTCTGTTTCAGGGTCATCTTCTTCTATAGCATCAATAGCTTTCTCAGTAGGTGTTCCTGGGACTTCTACTTCAATTTTGATGATGAACATATCACCACCAATGCCAAAGACTCTGTCCTGCGGTATCTTACTGATGTCTTTGCATAGTATCTTGACTCTAACCACCTCGCAGACATCATTGTATCTGGTCTTCCAATCCACGTATAAGAGAATGCCAAAAACTGAGGTGATTTGGTCTATGGTTGCCCACTCCACCCATTCTGGCTCCATTCCCCTAAGCTTTACCCAGACCTCCACTAGTTCAGCAAAGCAGTCAATCTTCCCATTCGATGCTTCCACCTTAACTGACACACCTTCTTTTGCTAACCCAAAGCTTGGGTAGCCAGCAACATCTTCAACAGAGATGTGTGGGGGAAACTTGACCAGGAAAGACCAGTTGTCAAGCTGCCTAATCTGCCACGGCCAATTGGTCCTATAGATCACAGAGAACTCTTTGCCCAACTCCTCTTTGCTGACTTCTCCATATTCCAGGTACACTAGCCCAACATTTTGGCAGCGTTGCAAGTGGTACTTTTTGCTGGTAGGTCAATGTGGTAAAAGCCAAGTCCTGAAGCAGAGCTGCCCACATACCTCGCCACCTGATGTGGTTGCCTCCTAACAGGGCAGTCTTCCACCTCATGATTGACTTTCTTGCAAATGAAACAAGCCTTCGGAGATGTACAAGCACCAGTGCTGTGTCCCGCCTCACCACAGTTGTAGCAAACTGCGTCTTCATAGATGGGATTCCTGTCTCCTTGGGCTTCTTTCCCTGCAGGTGGTGCTGTCTGAGCAGCGGTCTTCGCCTTATGTTTCTGGGCAGGGCGTTGATTCTGCTTCCCAGCAGGCTGCGCCATCGGCTGCTGAGAAAACTGCTGCGGCTGCGCCATCGGCTGCTGAGCAAACTGCTGCGGCAGTCCTTCCTCCCCCATCTGCTGCTGCTGCAGGCCTGGCCAGGGTTGTCCTTGCCACTGCTGCCCAGGTGGGAATGGAGGGAAGGGACCGCCAGGGAACGGCCCTCCAGGGAATGGGGGGAAACCCCCCCACGGTTGCGGACCAGGAAAACCAAACCCTTGCATCGGGGGGTAGCCAAACGGAGGCGGCGCTGGCTGCCCAAACCCCTGATTCTGCAGAGGCGCATCAGAGTTCTGCTGAAAACCTTTACCTCCTCCGCGGTTGTTTCCACGGCCACGACCTCTAGCTTTGTCAGCCATCTCTACCTTCTCCAGGATCTCACGGACGGTGGTTCTGCAACCGGAAGCCCACGGCTCAGCTGACAGAGAAACAGCGACCGGATTCGAGCAGGCTCCTACGGCAGCGGGGTGGCAATCATCGATCGAGAAGGCTCTCTCCTCAAGCAGCCTTTTCTCGATCCACACCAGGCGGCGCGTATGGGAAACCCTAGTCGAATCGCTCTCTGAGGAAGAGGTCCATAGCTGGCTATAGAATTTGTCTTCTTCTACCTCGCTGTCGGCCCCATCTGTAAGATTGGAGGCGGATTTCTGAATTCCGCTTTTCCCCAAAATTTGAACTCCTCCAGCTATCCGCCTTTGCTCCTGAACTAACTGAATCCTTCTGCGGGCCTTCGAAGGACGGAATCTCTCTCTATCAAGCTGCCCATCCAATTCCATGCGCTTCAAAACTGAACTGATGTTAGGCGATTCCATCCGCGGCGGAGTTTGCAGGATGAAACCTCCATCCTCGGTGAAGCAAACCTTAGGTAGGCCTGAAACAGGAATGGCGGTGGCCAGGGTTCTGGATTGAGGCTCCGACCTCGGTGGCGAGTTCAGGACCTCCGGAATTTGCGCCACGGGTTCTCTTCCCGGGGAGCTCGCCGGTTCCGCAGCGACGGCCACGGTAGTGACTCCCCGCTCCGAAACTCCCGCAGAAAGCTCAGGTGCTCGATCTGCATCTGCAGCTCGCCCAAGTCTGGCCGATCCGAGGTCGTCGGAGGGACAATGTCTCCCCGCGCCGTGATTCTGCGGACCTCGCCGCAACCTCCGCGAAGGAGAAGCAGAGTCCAGCCCCGGCATCTGCAGCTCTCGACGATCCCCGTCATCGCACTCCTTGCCACAGTCGTCGGTGTCGCCCGGTCCTCGCCGGGAATCCCCTCCCGCAGCGAGAGCAGCACTCGAGCTCCCTTCCTCTCCGGCGTCGGCGCTTCCTCTCTGCGATCCGGATCTGAGCTCGACATCGCGTGCGAATCGATGTACCGACAGGTTCGAATCGAAGCAGAGCTTCGCTCGGGGGCCCGAGTAGGAGTAGGAGGTAGAGCCTAGAGGCTGGTGGCTCGTCGGTGGCGTCGCCGTCGGCGGGAGTGGGTGGTGGCATGGGGTGGGTGGTGGCGAGGCGCGCGGGAGCGCGTCAGCGAGGGACATGAGCGCGTCAGCCTCGGAGGCTCTGTTTTCCTCCGCCTGTCAGTCTGCACCTCCCACTTCAAACTAGTGTGGTGCTTCTGGGGAGAGATCAGGGTGAGGATGAGAATGAGACTGCCCAGCTAACCCTGAATGATGCGACGGTGTTGCTTTGTGATCGATTATAATGTCTTTTTTTTTGGCACTCTATGAACTTGTTGGTATTTGGATTGTAATAGGATAGTATAGGTCGCCAGGTTTTTTGCCCCGTAGTCTATATGCTCTATGGTCGAAATCAGTCATAGCCAGCGGGTTTTCCTGGGTTGTGTGAATCTTCTTTTCCATTTACTGTGCTATAAGACTAGTTCTTTCTGTTATGTGAAGTATTAAGAAGTCCTTGAACAATGGGTTTTACGTGCCCAATATGTCCGATTCAGAAACGAAAAATTGACATTCAATAATCATGAAATCTAGGTTTCTATTCATAGAGCTCAGATTCAATGACTATCTCTGCCTCATCTATTTTTTCCGGTCCCGAAAGATTGATTCCGAAGTCTATCATGGCAAGCACAAACTTGTACCGAATCTAGCCTCAAGCACCGCTATAGACGATAGGCAATAAAACAATAAATAAAAATAATATCAACACAGGGACATGAGAATTTGACGTGAAAAACCTCATCCAATGAGACGAGTTAAAAACCACAGGCGACAACCAACGAAATTTCACTATTTCAAGAGAAGTTACAAACATAAAAATTTACAACTATTTACGACCGTCCTTAGACGAAAGAATCACGAGCGATCAGACAAGAGATATGGCATAGCATTCCTGCATTATTATGTGTCCTAGTTGACGATCATAGCTTGTGGATGAACGCTGAACATGAATTACGAGAGAATAAAGTTACAGGTACGGGAGCCAGGAGGTTTGCAAAAGAGTTAAACGTTTGAGGGGTCACGAAGTTGTCACGGATGAGCGAATTAGTCATGAACTCAAAAAATGGAAACAATTGGTCACATAGTTATGACTTAGAGAGTCACGTTGGTCACTCCGTCATTCCGGGCGTTAAGTCGCTGACGTGGCAGTTTTTCTTTTAAAAATACACCCTAAGTTTTCTTTTCTTTTCTTTGCATCTATTAATCCCTAGGATGTAATATAGGCCAGCCATTCTGTTTGTGTGCACGCCCGACGACAGACCTCTAGCACCCTACGCGCGCAGCGTCGCCTCGCCGGCCATGAGCGGGATGCAGGGGAGGGCGTCGACGTGGACGTCGTCATCAGCGTCGCGCTTAGGAGGTCGTCGAGGCCTCGCCGTAGATCTCATGCCGTGCATCGACGTGTCGACGTCGAGCTCGTTCCGTGCCCCCCACGCCGTGCTGCGGGGCGAGGGTGTTGAGCTCGTTCCGTGCCCCCCGCGCCGTGCTGCGGGCGAGGGCGTCGAGCTCGTTCCGTGCGTGCTGCACCGCCTCCTCGACCTCATCAGGTAGGGGAAGCGGCGGCCGCCGGCCGGGACGGGGCCAAGCAGGATGCAGGACCTGGGGCATAGACCCATCGCCGACGGCCAAATCCAGCAAGCGCTCACCACCGAAGAGAAGCTCGGGTGCTTCTCGCGAAGATTCGGCAGCACGAGCAGCAGCTGGTGGTTCCCCTCGCCATTCCCTTTGTAATTAAAAGAAATAAAGTTAAAAGAAATACAAAAAAGGAACTAACAGTTAAAAGAAGTAAAATTGTAACAGTGTAATTGTAAAAATAGTCAGCCACGTCAGCGACTAAACGCCCGGAGTGGCGGAGTGACCAACGTGGCTCTAACTCACAACTATCTGACCAATACTTTGCATTTCTTTGAGTTCGTGACTAATGCGCTCATTCGTGGCACCTTCGTGACCTCTCAAGCGTTTAACTCTTTGCAAAATCATGTTACATCATGGCTGGCGTTGTACTTGTACTCGAGTCGAACCAGAAACATTTCCTATCTCCTCTCTCCTTGACTTCTTACCCTAAAAAATAAGACCACCGTTTGTGGGTTGCCAAAAATCAGTCTTGGTTTTTTCTGCGCTGGGAGCTCAGCAACGGGGAGATTTTATACATTGCCCGCAGGTGGCGCTTCGCTCTATTGCCGCCCGAGGGCGCCCGATAATGGGCCGGCCCATTCGGCGAGTCCATCTCTTTTTTCGTTTTGTTTAATATTTTTTCAATTCTTTTTTTTGCTTGTTTCTTTATTCTTCTGTATGTTTTGTTTTCTTTTATTTTCAATTTTTGGAAAATGTTCAGATTTGAAAAATCAAATTCGAAATTTGTTCACATTTGAAAATTGGTCAAATTTACAAATGTTCCTATTTAAAAAAAAATTCTAAAATTGTTCATATTCAAAATTTCATCAAATTCTGAAGTTATTCACATTCGAAAATTGTTTGAATCTGAAACTTGTTCACATAAAAAAATCAAATTTTAAAAGGTTCAGATTTGAAAATATTCAACTTTGAAAATTGTTCGCTTTTGATATTTGTTCAAATTAGAAAGTTGCTAATGTTGCAAAATTGATCAAATTCAAAATTAATTCCCATTCGAAAAATTGTTTAAAATTGAAAACGTTCATTTTTGAAAAATGTTCAAATTCAAAATTTGTTCACAATCAAAAAATACAACATTTTTAAAACTTGGAAATTTTGAAAATCACGAAAATTGAAATAAAAAGGATACAGATAAATGAAAAAGAAACATATAAAAAGAAAAAATAAAATGAAATTCCGCTGAAATGGGCTGGCCCAACATCGAAGCGCTTCAAGCGGCGCAATGGTTTTGCGCCTCTAACGGGTGATATATATGATTTGCGGATCCATGGGCCAATAAATATAAATCAGTACTACAATATTGATGCATGGAAGGGGCCTTACTTATTTTGGACCCGGGGTGACTTCCTCTCAGGGCTGGCCAAATATGTGTTTGGATGCTCTCGCTACTACCATTACCATAAGTTATCAACAAAATGCAAATTTTGAAATCATTTGTTTAAAAGTCACCTTATGGTAGTTTTTTCCTGATGTGATTGTAGTTTGCTCGGAAAAAGAGTGATAAGAGTTCCCCCAGCCTTTTTTACCTTGCCAGGAACATGCTTACACTTCTGGGGTTTGAGGCCAGAACTAATGTTCCAAGCCTACCACCGCCCTTTTTCCATAACCCCGCATATCTGCCCAACTAATTGGTACTAGCCGTCCGCAGCCCCCATCCCTTGCCGCCCCGAGAGTTGAGTTCGACACCACCACCATCATGTCGTCCGCCGCGCTGCCGCTTAACCAAAGCGCCTACCCCGCCTGAGAGCTGCCAGTGGTCACGTCAGGCCCTTGGACGCATGACAGTTAAGTCATTCATTGAAGCTAGGACCCGCCATTGCTCTCATGTAATTCATAGGTTCATCATCCTCTAGGATGAATAGTTTGTTCTAAAGCATTGACGTGAATCCCGAACTCTACCTAACCTGCATTGTTCAGTTGAAGTCTCAGATAAACCTTCTGCATCACACACATGACACATGAACTTCCGATTCGGTCGATCGTAGGGATGACATGCAACTCAATATTGTCATCAAAAGAGGTCGCGATAAGCGTGCCATCCCGCGTGTTGTCCTAGAGAGAATCTAGCAGGGCAAATACACATATCACTCTTTATTAATTGATGGTAATGATAATAGAAATTTGAAGAAATTCGTCAATTGTCCACCGCCAATTTTTTTTCTCCACCGCCAATTCCATGTACAATACTACCTATGGAATTGTGCGCCTAGCAAATAATAATCCTTTTTTGTATGTCCAAACACGAGACATTTAGAGCACGTACTATTTTGTCAAACCGCCTGGTTTGGCAGCTTTAGATCGCACAAGGATACACGCAGCTGATCTGGATTGCTATACCAATCGTAGTACGAAGTACTACCAAAGGGCGGTTAAAAGCAGATTGATCTGAAAGATTACGATTGCGTTAGTTACATGTGCATGATCAGCTCGGTCTGTCTCGGATCTATTCGACGGATCAGCGTCCGGCATGACGGGCAGCTTCGCGCCGGCAGGATGGGCCGACCTCCCGCTAGACCTACTCGGCAACGTCTCCGACCGGCTGTGCGATGCCGCCGATTTCGTCCGCTTCCATGCGGTCTGCTCGCCATGGCGCGACACGGCGGCGTTGACACCGACCCGCCCAGCCTTCCTACCGACACGGCCGTGGATCCTTGCGCCATGCCACGGCTTCATCTCGCAGTACCCCAACGTCAACCTCCGACGCGTGTCACCGGAGGCGGCGTCGACGAGGAGGCTTAGCTGCCACCGCCGCAGATACAACATGGGCACATCATCCACAATAAGGGCCGGTGACAGGAACTGGGTGCCCAGCGCGGATGGCACTGCCATCTGGCTCCTCACAGGGAGTCCCGAGCCAAGACTTGTAGACCTTGTCACCGGAGCCGTCAGGGCTCTGCCTCCCTTACCCGACGACGATGCGATCAAGCGACCAGGCGAGAAACCTCGAGGCGTCGTCTACGGCGACGGCACTGTCATGTTGTACAGTTTTTCCCCTCACTTTTACTATGGAAACCAATTCACGGTGACGACGGCGGTCATCTTACATCCCGGCGACACCGCGTGGACGGTGGTTAAGAAGAGATTGCATGGGGCGGGAAGCTACTGTTTGGGCGCCACGTATCATCGAGACGACGGGAAATTACTCTTGTGGCTTGACAAGTGCTGTTACATCCTGACGTTAAATGCGGAAGCGAGGAACGTCGGCAGCGCGATCAGTGAGGACATGCTCAACGTGAAACAGTATACAGTTGAAATTGACAGACGCAGGTACATCCACGATTGCAGCTACTTCTTCGTGTCCTACGGAGAGCTGCTATGGGCGTCCGTCCTGGTCGAGCAAGAGTGGTGCCATGGCTACATCCACGATGATCCGCCGCCGGGCGCGGTTTCCCTGGCCGTCTACGTGCTGGAACGAGCGGCCGCCGCCGGCGGTGGCAACGGGATGCAATGGGTGAAAAAGGACGGCCGGAGCCTCGGTGATCGCGTCATGTTCCTTGGGACGCCTGCCAGCTTCACCGTGGACGTTGCGCCGCTTGGTGTGAGCGGCGGGTATGCCTACTTTGTCTTCAAACGAGGGGTGTACAGCTACAACCTCGCCGAGGGCAAGACCAAGCTTGTGACTGAGCAGCAAGAGAGGCTAAGTCCGGATTGGGGCGCCGACAAGATATTCATGTGGCTCCAACCCCAGCCTACCATTGCTCCAATACAAGAAATCAGAGAAAGGCTCGAGGCTTCAAGTGAAAATGATGTTTTTTACTAATTAAGATTGTTACTTGCATGCATTTTCATGTCTACTTCCTCAATTACTAAATATAAAATATTTTAGCTAGTCTTTTCTGATTTGTATGTATCTAAACGTGTTCTAGTGTGTAGATTCTTTCATTGTGGTCCGTATGCAGCCTAATTGAAATAGAAAAAACATTTTATATTCACAAACAGAGAAAGTAATTAAATTATAACAATTCATAATGAATCACAACCGACTTGGGGTTTTATCCGCCATTCCAACCCCCGTATCACAAACATTTTTCATTCCAACGGTGGGTGCCATCCCACCTCTCCACACCTTGATCGTCCTCCTCATGTTATTGATCATAATCGAGTTAGTATCCTCAAGGAGCCCGTTGCTCATCACCATGTTCAGTCTACCTTTAATCCTCCCTCTCTATCGCTAGGACATACGTTGTCAACATCATCATGCCATGTATTTGCGCCGCTATCGGCCCGTCTCCGCTGTCACCCCTTTGCCGCCACGCCTTCACCTCGCCGCCCCTCCGCTGTCATCGTGACTCTGCTTGGCCATACACACATCTATGCATGTCTGATTGAGCCGTCGCCGGTCCGGTCAGTGCGGGCGCCGATTTTTGTAGAACAAAAATATACATCACTTGGTCTAGTAGGGCAGCTGTTGGAGCACTCATGCCCTATACGGTGTTCTATTTTAGGGCAGATGTTGGAGCACTCATGCCCTATACGGTGTCCTATTTTAGGGCTGCTGTTGGAGATGGTCGCTCTCGGCGCCCTAAAAATCACGAGTTTGATGATGTATATTTTGCATCACACTGTCTTTTGTCGGCTATTTTACATCCTTTATTGGAAATGCTCTTAGGGAGTGAAGTAAACACATACCGACATCCTTTGTTCCTAGTTGATCGCATATGAAGTATCAACAATTCGAGTTGGAGGACGGCTGACACCTAAACCTAGCTAAACAAATTAGGCATATAATCGGTCGAACATGTACTAGCATTTGACCTTAAAATCTACTAGCATGGATCCAACTTTTCAGTGCCACATTGCTAGCCATGTACTTTTGCTTCCCGTATGCCTAGAGTGTCCCAATGCATATAAGATCTTTGCCGAATTTTACAAACTTCAACACAAATTCAGGGGCTACGGATAAAGATCATAGCTAGCTATGACATTCACAATAAATTCTGGATGCATATTTTATTTGGTCATGATCGAATTCATACATATGCAATTTTGTGTTTTCCTTATGTCCCATTTCTAGTTTACTTAACAAATTTGTCACCTGTCACCATTTAGCAGTAGGGCGGCTGCCAAGGCTCATGGAGAGGACTACAACAGGGGTGGCGGAGTAAAGAAGAAGTGCCGCGGTTGTCAGTGAGGTGCCACTCGAACGCCCTTTGATCGTGATTTCCCGGATCATAATACGCTACACACCCCTTTAGTCCCCTGCCAGATCAACTTCCAAACTGGATACATGCGCCACTAACAAATCCCCACGAGTCTGCAGAATAGTTGGGGTGTGTCCTGTACAACAATGGAAAATGGGTAGTATGGATGACCGTTGGTGCGTTGTGGCCAATTATACTACTGTAAACTCTTTTACTTATATCTATGTCATCAAATGTCCATTACAAATTTATTGATATAAGTACTATTTTATCATATTTTAGCTGAATATCTGCAAAACGATTGTAATCCTGTTGAGTGATGATTGATTGTTGTTGAGTCTCAAAAAAAAAGTCATAAGCGTGCCATCCCGCGCACGTCAATAGTATCATTGTCCTAGAGAAACTCTTGCAGGGCAAATACACGTACCCCTCTTAATTAATTACTCGTATATTAATGGTAATGTTAATAGAAATTTGAAGAAATTCGCCACTTATCCACCGCCAATTCCATGTACAGTACTACCTATGGTATGTCCAAACACGAGACGTTTAGAGCACGTACTACTATTTTGTCAAACCGCCTTGTTTGGCAGCTTTGGCACCGTAGCTAGTACGAAGTACCAAAGGGCACGGTTAAGAGCAGATCGATCTGCAAGATTACGATTGCGTTAGTTACATGTGCATGATTCGCTCGTTCTCTCTTGGATCTTTTCGACGGATCAGCGTGCGGCATGACGGCCAGCCTCGCGCCGGCAGGGTGGGCTGACCTCCCGCTAGACCTACTCGGCAACGTCTCCGACCGCCTGCGCGACGCCGCCGATTTCGTCCGCTTCCATGCGGTCTGCTGGCCATGGCGCGACACGGCGGCCTTGACACCGACCCGCCCAGCCTTCCCGCCGACACGGCCGTGGATCCTTGCGCCATGCAACGGCGTCATCTCGCAGTACCCCTTCGTCAACCTCCGACGTGTGTCACCGGAGGCGACGCCGCCGACGAGGTTTAGCTGCCACCGCCGCAGATACTACATGGATGCTCTCCCGGGCACATCATCCACTATAAGGGCCGGTGACAGGAACTGGGTGCCCAGCGTGGATGGCACTGCCATCTGGCTCTTCACCGGGAGTCCCGAGCCAAGACTTGTAGACCTTGTCACCGGAGCCGTCACCCTCCTGCCCCCGTTCCCAGACGACGACGAGATCAAGCGGCCGATGGAGAGACCTCGAGGCATCGTCTACGGCGATGGCACCGTCATGCTTTACAGTTTCTTCCCTGAGTTTTATTTTGGACACCTATTCACGGCGGCCATCTTACATCCTGGCGATACCGCGTGGACGGTGGTTAAAAAGAGATTGCTTGGCTACTGTTTAGGCGCCATGTATGATCGAGACGATGGGAAATTACTCTTGTTGATGGGCGAGTGCTGCTACGTCCTGACGTTGAATCCGGAAGCGAAGAACAGCGGCAGCGTGATCACCAGCGAGGACAAGCTCAAGGTGACCCAAGGATATACAGTTCAAATTGAGGGCCGCAAGTACATCCACGATTACAGCTACTGCTTGGTGTCCCACGGCGAGCTTCTATGGGCGTCCATGCATCTTGGTCGAGCATGGGTGGTACCATGGCTACATCTACGAGGACCCGCCGCCGCACGCGGTATCTCTGACCGTCTACGTGCTGGAACGAGCGGCCGGTGGCAGCAACAGGATGCAATTTGTGAAAAAGGACGGCCGGAGCCTCGGTGACCGCGTCATGTTCCTCGCGACCCCTGCCAGCTTCACCGTGGACGTTGCGCCGCTTGGCGTGACTTCAAAGGAGGGGTGTACAGCTGCAACCTCGTCGACGGAGCAAGAGAGGCTACGTCCAGATTGGGGCGCCGACAAGATATTCATGTGGCTCCAACCCCAGCCTACCATTGCTCCAATCCAAGAAATCAGAGAAAGGCTCGAGGCTTCAAACGAGAAGAATGATTTTTACTTACTTTTTTAGCTGCATGCATACATTTACTAATAGAAAGGAGTTTAGAGCAGATGCATTTCATCTTTAAGGTTTCTGCAAGTGGGACAACTTTCACTGATATGCTTAGCGCGTACTTACCTACCTTTTACCTGTAGCTAGTGCGTCCTAAGCAGTCGAGCGAGGAGTTCAGAGCATCTCCAGTCACGGTCCCGAACCGACTTTTTTTTTGTCCAGGCGAGATTTTATTGCTCCTGATTGTCTGGCAGAGCTGAAATTCACCCCATATGTGCGGAGAGTTTAGGGTAGAATTAGCATGTCCCGGCATGTCTAGGCTGTCCGCTTGAACCACCTTTTTCATTTGTTTCATCCTTCATTCTCTCCTCTTCTCCACAATCACATGCAAGTGGCTCCAGAATTGACATTTGGGAATAAAGGTTGTAGGAGGCTAATTTTGAAGGCTGTCCGCGGACACGTTCCCAGACAGTTCTTCGAGGACAGTTTTGGGGACCGTGGATGGAAATGCTCTTACACTAGAAAATTCGTGCCGACAGCAAGGGCATCCGCAATGTGAAAAATACCACACCATAAGGCCTACATTGCAATGCTTATGTGTGCTATACATTGTGTGAAGAAAATAGAGTTGTCAATAAGCTAATTTCTTCTGTTTTCTTTCTCATGCATGTAGCAACATGATAAAATATGTGTGTCCCAGCTAATGACGTCGAGATTATACATTGTGAAGAATTTTACTCCCTCCGTTCGAAAAAGAATGTCACAAAAATGTGTGACATCCTTTTCCGAACGGAGCGAGTATACGACAAGTGTGATCCACGTTATGGCGAAAGCTACCTTATACATTAGGAAGGAGTAAACGAATGGGATCATTGCATTTAATATGAATATGACCAGGGTGGCAATTGGCCTTGTCAACTTGTCAATTGCACAAGTAGCGGCGGCACTGTGATACAGTCCGCCAATTAGTAGCCCACATTTATTAGTGACATTAATCGGATGAGAACGCTACCGTGTGCATTTACTGGTGCATCAATCCGATAAGAACGGCTACCGTGTGGTACGTGGGGATTGATCATCGGTAGGATATACGCGTAGCTAGCTAGCTAGCCAGTGTTTCTTTTCTTTCTGGCGTACTGAATTAATTATGCGAGGTACTTCCTCCGTTCTGGTGTATTACTAGGCACAATTCCAAAAACAATTTGTCCCAAAACCTCCCACCTCTTAGGCACAATTTGTATTTAATGTCCTCTCACAATTGGCTAGCTGCCTCTTCCACCAATGCATGCAGATTTTTAGCCCCAATTAGGTAGCACCTTGAGCAAAGAGATATGTAAATTATGCCTTATAAACTAATCCCTCTTTCTCAGTTTATAAGGCTTACGCGTATCCCTAGGTTGACAAATTGATGAACTCTGCATGGAGTATATATGATACAAAATATATCATTAGAAACTTCAAATGTTGTATTTTCTAATGGTATAATTTTTGTATTATTTAATTCATATAATATAGCTCATGCGGGCGACCTAGGTATACGCGTAAGCCTTATAAACTGAGAAGGAGGGAGTAGGACGGAGGAAGTACAATTTAATCACTATGTGACGACACACCATGAAAAAAATATTACCGGCCTGGGAGGCTGGCAAATCCGGTCAAAAAATGCCACGCATATAAGCAGTGGAATGCCACTCTATCCACTCCCTGAATTTTCGGTGCCCATATAATACTATGCCAATGCGTCTATACACAGAGGATGTCCCATGTCTGAGAATGATAGGACACTCTATCCACTCATAGAATTCTTTTTAAAAAAAAAAATCACTCATAGAATAGCAGCATCATTTTGAGCCTCGCCGAAATAAAATGTGTTCACTTTTATGGAAGTTAATCTTTAGACCTGAAAGTTGCTCGAACGCTGATAATATCAATTTCAGGTTTCTTGCCGTTTACATGTCGTGTTCCATAAAAAGAATCGTATCATCGGCATATTGAACAATGGATAGTCCCTCGTCCACTAGATGCGGGACCACACCTTCAATTTGACCGCTAAGTTTAGCACGTTCAATGATTATGGCTAACATATCAGCTACTATATTAAATAGTATGGGTGATAATTGATCACCTTGCCGTAGCGCTTTTTTCGTGTGGAAGTATTTACCAACATCGTCATTGACTTTGATAGCAACACTTCCTCCCGAAACAAAGCTATGGATCATAGAGCGCCACTCATCAGAAAATCCTATCATTCTGAGTGTTTTCTGTAAGAAAGACCACTTAAGTTTGTCATAAGCCTTTTCGAAATCTATCTTTAGGATTACCCCATTCAGCTTTTTCCGATGTAACTCATGTACCGTTTAATGCAAAATCACAACTCCATCAAGCATATTACGACCTTGCATAAAATCCGTCTGAGTCGGGCGCACAACATGATCAACCACCGTATTAAGCCTAATTGTTGGGGTCTTAGTGAAGATTTTGAAGCTGGCGTTTAGAAGGCAGAGAGGTCTATATTATTGAATCCTTTCAGCTTCATTAACCTTTGGCAACAAAATTATCTCACCAAAATTTAGGCGAAATAGCTCGAGTTGTCCATCATGCATAGCATGAAATAACTTAACAAGTCCGTTTTGATTAACTCCCAGAAGTTCTGATAAAACTCTGCTGGGAACCCATCCGGACCCGGGGCTTTGTTGTGCTCCATTTGGAAGACAGCCTTCTTTACCTCCTCCTCAGAGTAAGGAGCAATAAGAAGGGTGTTCTCCTCATCGGATACTTGCGGAATATCATCAGTTCAGGACTCGTCCATCGAGAAATTACTCTCGTCTGGCTCGCCGAACAGATTCTTGTAATACTTTGTTATGTATGACTTGAGTTGCTCATGGCCTTCAATCGTACCCTCATCTTGAGAGAGAGAATGAATGAGTTTCTTCCTATGTCTGCAGTTCGCGAGACTATGAAAGTATCTCGTATTCGAATCCCCCTCCAGAATAAATTGGGCTTTTGATCGTTGATACCATTTGAGATCCTCTTCACGAAGCATACCTGCCATCTCCGCATTGGACTGGTTCTTTAACTCAATCTCTTGCATAGATAGAGGTCTCAGCTCCGCGAAGGCCTCTAATTCATCAATGATAGAAGCCAAGTGCATCTTTTCTTTTTTAACTGGCCTGTGATGTGCCTCGCCCAACCACCAAGGTGTTTACGCAAAGCGCGTATTTTATTATTCCACCTTTCAATCGGGGTGAGACCCGCCACTGGTCTTTCCCACACCATTTTAACCATGTCATAGAAACCATCCCTATGTAGCCATCCCAATTCAAATTTGAACTGTTGTCTACAACTCGGATTATGTGTTCCAGTGGTTAATAGTATGGGGGCATGATCTAACAGTGCTTCAATATGTTCGAGGGCCCTAACTGAGACCATTGGACATTCAGATTCCCAATTTGAGTCCATCAGTACACGGTCCAATTTCTCGTATGTCGGCTCTGGGAGGATATTAGCCCAAGTGAACTGTCTCCCAATCATTCAAACCTTCTTTAAATCAAGGCTGTCAATTACAGCATTAAATAAAGGAGGCCAATGATTGTCAAATCTGCCTCTACTCTTCTCAAATTAAAATCGGCTCCTATGATAATAGGATATGGATTATCTTTTGCTAGATTAACCAATTCGCGGAGAAAAGCAGCTTTATGCTCTTCCTGGGCTGCACCATACACGGTGACAAGACTCCATGTGAAATTCTCGGCTCTGTTTCGGATATGGACCTAATATGAAAGTCACCCTCCGAATAAGCCAACACATCCATGGTATCTTTTCTAACACCAAGTAGTATGCCCGCAGATCTGCCACGTGGCGGGCAAGATACCCATGTAAAATCCACACCACCAGATAGGCGGTTAAGTAGACCCACAGAGAAATCCCGTTTGCCCGTTTCTGAAATTCCCACGAAAAATCCAATTTGTGGTCCCGAATAGAATCAGCAATACGAACGTGTTTATCCAAGTCACGAAGACCTCTTCTGTTTGAGAACATGCCATTCATTTGGAAACTATTGGAGTTATGGACAATTTCGCCTTTTTCCGTGACGATTTATTTTTCTTAAGAGAGTCTGCTTTTGATTTTCGGCCAGACGCTTTCAGGTCATATAATGAGCTGAGCACCGCCTCATCGAAGCCACCTCCTCCGATACATCACCCACTAGAGGTGTGAGAGGAGCGGGACATCAATTGTGTCATTTACCTCCTCTTCCTCCATGTGGGGAGTACACGACTTGCCCGAGATTTTTGGGACGACTGTTAACCGATCATATTCCACATGTGTCAGAGATTTTGTCAAAATTACAAATTTTGTATCATTGTTACCCAAAGAAACTCCTACTTTATTCAAACTAGCAGAAATACTCGAATCAGATAAAGTAAGAAAGGACTTTGAAGATTTTTGCATACCAGCGTTGTTGACGTACAGTTCGGCCTTACGACGCATGGCCTTCAGCAGCGCGTGCTCATCCGTACAGGAGGACCTGTCCGAAGCGCGGGGTGCATCAGCCCATCACTGGTTGCCGACGACGGGCCCAGGCCGGTGGGCTGTGCCATTGGCACCGGCAGTAGGGACTCAGCAGGCTGAAGCACAGCAGTCTAAAGCAGTCCAGTACCTGGACCAGCATTCCGGCCAAAAAGCATGGCCAGCCTTGTGGAGGGTAGCGGTGTGGTGGTACTCGACGAAGAAGCTCCCAGATGAACCCCCGAACCGGCGGCTGGATGGGCGTAGCCTCCCTGCCCACCCACGGGCGGAGAAACCGTCATGGCCCTAGGCGAAGCAGCGACGACCTCGGAGAAGGATCTGGCCCAGACCGCCCGTTGGGGCGAAGGACGAGCGGACGTCGGAGCTGGTTTGGCCATTGGCAAGGGCACCGCGGCGATGCGCTGAGGCGGCGAGGGAAATTCGAGCGTAACAGTAGAACGAGGAAACTGCGTAGGGCTCCGATCCCTAGAGGAAACCGCCGCGTGGTTCTAGAGCGGGATTCGAGATGGTTGGGGCTCGGCGTCGGCGGTTAACTGCGTAGGGCTGCGATAGCTCTGCAGAAATCAATTTAGCTCCCGGTGCATATGTACCTGGTATTTAAAAACACATTTTGAAATGTAAGAAAATTCAAATAAAAATGTTCGCGCATTGATTTTTAACAAAATATATGTGCGCAAAGTCGTATCATGAAACACTGAAATTTATGTGTCGTGTATAAAAGAGAGAAAATATGTCAGGTTGAAAGACTTATTTTAGCACAAAATTTTGTATTTTTTACTCAAGCCACAAAATATTTCAGTTCCGTGAAACGATTTTGTGAATACAAAGAATATTAAGATCTATGTGCGAACATTTTTGTGCAATTTTTTGACATTTCAAAATACGTTTAAAATACATTTTAACTATAGGGTGCATATGCACCCGGTTGCCAAAACGCCTCCCCCATAGCTATGCTACTATGGCTGTCAGATAGTAAAGTAGTATAATATGGGGCTATTTAGCACCCGAGCTCAGGTGCACCAGAAATCTTGATCATGTAACACAACAATATCTTTGAGATGCCCTTCATCTTCAGCCTCCAGATCGTGTCGACGCCGCGCTTCCGCTCCGCTCCTCCCACAACGGCCTGACGTTGTTGGTTGCGGACGAGAAGTCGCCGAACGGGTATAGAAGACCATATCCATGACGGAGACGAAGAAGAAGGAATAACCATTGATGAAGCTCCTTGACGATCCAGATATCCCCAGATCCAGAAGATGTCCTCAAGAACCACACTACTCCCATAAGCATCTCGATGTCGCCACCAGGGACTGAAGCCGGGAGACTTTATTGAAAGAGGCGCCACTGCCACCATCTGAGCACCGCCACAACAAACCTTGACCCTAACACCAGAAAACGCAGCCCTCCCGCAAACGAGGACCGACATCTGCTCTGCCTCCATGGCCCAAAGGAAACAGAGGCGGGGCAGATCGCCGGCGGCGCCGACGTGAGGCGAGGGGAACCCTAATCTCCTGTGGGAGCTCTTAGCGATGTTATATTTGTTTCATGTTCATTGTATGCTTGTGCGCGGTCTTGGTAAAAACCCTCGACACACGGTGAATAACAACCACCCTTCGTTGCAGTGGGCCACATTGCGACAGTAGTATCACACGTGCACAGTTTTGTGACGGTGGAAGGTAACGGCAAATTTTCTTGTCTCTTAGGAACAAGATGGCAAGATTTTCTGGTCCATGGGACATTAACTTCATGTGCAAGGCGAGCACCTTGCAATGGCCTTCTTCTGGAGTAAATCTGCTCCGTGTGTGGCTAAATTGTTGTCCTCATGGCCACCCTCTGGAACAGGAGATGCAGAAACGAGCGGGCGGGTGCTAGTGGGATGCGACGGCGGAATGAGCAGCGCCAGCGACAGAATTCAAGAAATTGTTTCGCGAGTTAAAAAAATATATTCATCCAGTTCAAAGATGTTCACACGGTTAAAATAATTGTTAGCGAGTTCACATAAAAATGTCCGAAGTGTTATAGAAAATTGTTCGTGCGTTTAAATATTTTCGTCCAGTTCAAAGATGTTCATATAGTTTAAAATAATTGTTCGCGAGTTTACATAAAAATGTTTGAGCTTTTATAGAAAATTGTTAGCATTTTCTAAGAAAATATTCTTCCAATTGAAATATGGTCACACTGTTAAAAGTAATTGTTCGCGTGTTCATATAAAAAGTTCAAACTTTTATAGAAAATTGTTCGCAAGCTTAAAAACTATTCGTACAATTCAAAGATATTCGCACGGTTAAAAATAATGTTTGCGCAAGTTCATATTAAAATGAAGAAACAATTATAGGACATTGTATGTGACTTTAAAATAATATTTGTCCAATTCAAAGATGTCCAAAGTTTAAAAATAATTGTTCCCAGTTCATATAAAAATGCTACTGTTATAGAAAATTGTTCGCGAGTTTAAAAAATGTTCACAACATTAAAAAACCAACTGAAAAACAGTAAAATAGCCACTAAACCAAAACGTAATAAAAGCATTAAGGTTTCTTGTGGTACGTCATTTTTTTTACCGATTTTACCCTCCCACCAAATCACATATTTACCCACCACTGCCACCCATAAGTTAAAAAACATCGAAATTACCCTCAGATTTGATCAAATTTACAAAGGCTGCCACCGGTAAGTGATTTCAGAGACAAACGATTTCGTCCGTCGCTCGTCCGTCATATGTTTTTCTATAGGATCGCTACCTCTCCCTAGAGTCCCGTCTCGATCGCTGCGTAGACCGTGTACAAGACTCGATGGTGTGGGCATCCGTATCAAGCACGAAGGAAAATCATGACGCAGGCCGGAGGCTCGGAGCTCCCTTCCCACATAGTATATATTACACCGCGCCGCGAGCCACGACACCGAAAACCCTAGGCAGCCGATTCGATTGACTTGCTCTCTAGATCGGCAGAAGCTTGATCGATCACGGCAATACTACTCGGAGGAAGCTGGTCGAGCTGACGCTGTGGATCAATTCTGGGCCGGTCAGATCAAGGATTAGTGCGGGCAGAGAAGAAGACGACGTCCAAACGTGAGAAGACGCACGGAGAGGCGGAGAGCCCATGTCGCATCAAAGCTGCTCATCTCCGGGCACACGCGCCAGACATGGTCGCCGGCACCAGCACTGCCAGGACTTGGCCCTCCGAACGCACGGGAGAAGCTGCCGGCGGCGTATTAAAAGATCAACATACTTCCGTGAGGGCCAGATCTTTTGGCAACGTACATCTTGTTATACTTCAGCCAATTTAACTGGATGCGCTATCAAAAGACTCAGTCAGTGATGCTGGAGCGGTTTCTTCCGATAACATCCAGAGTAGCGTGCTTGACGACGCTGTGGAAGTTCTGAACTGCCGATGCGAGGTACTACATGACTTATAAGGTGAGATCATGATCTATAAGCCCTCAAACCTAATCAATCTTGAGCAATGGGAACTACAGAAAGAAAATCGCAAATTAATTCAACAGAAGAGAAACTCATCTCCAATGTGAATTTTTCAAATAATTCCTTCGATTGCATTCAGCCATTAATTATGTGCATCCATTATTCATCTATGGGATAGATTCAGAGAAGCATCCATGCATGAAGGCTGCTCCTTTTTTTTCCTATTTGATGATTGACTGATAGTAGCAGATTTACTTTACGACATAAAATTGGTCGACAAGGTCATCAACAATGAGAACTCCATCGTCGCTCTACACCCAGCTACCATGTAGCTAATACCCCTTTAATTTCATGGCGACACTTGCATGCTAAAGGGCTTAACTGCATATTCTACATGTTTTATTCTCCTAAGATGCAAAGATATGAGACATTCTGACATGGGCGACCGACAAACAAAAGAGGGTTAAGGAGTGGCCGATGTCGAGCAATTCGCTTGCTAAACCGCCAGGTCAACTATCATGCATCTCAACGTGTCCAATAGAAAGCAAGTGATCCGTGGAAAAAAAATCCCGTTGCAACGCACGGGCATATGTCCTAGTGGAATAAAAAGGGCCTCAAAATTCTGAAAGCTTCCCTAAACCAGAATTACAGATTGTATGTGGACTGGCCATAACAGACGCTTTAAGCGTCAAATAGGGTTTACCCTGGAGGACATGTGCGGGCGATCCCGTGTTCCTGCACGCAAAGAGCGACGAAGCCCAGCCCAGCTTGAGCCAGTTTTTGTGTGGTGTAGAAATAAAATCGTAGAATTTGACCCAGCCCAATAGATGTTAGGTTCAGTTTCTGTCCACGGGACTATATATTGTCTTGAATAGATGTTACGTTATCACTAAAAAAAACAGATGGTAGGTTCGAAAATTACTAGAGTGATTATGCCTTTCAAATCTTGGACAACAAACTTGCAGCGACCTGGCTCTCTGCCACGATACATAGGAGGTACGAAATTCAATCTAGCTAACCATCTTTTCTTCCTCAGTTTGGATAGATTTTTATTTTTAAATACTACGGTTAGATCAAAGCAATATGCACACAGTAAAATAATTCAAAATTTTCCTATTTTCTTTTTCAATCCGTCATTGTCCTCGCCCCACCATATGGCCCATCGACTGCAGATTTAAATCTAGCTAACCATCCATTTCTACATCAGTTTGGATATATGTAATTATTTTTTAATACAGTGGATAGATCAGAGCGATCTATATCCAAAATAATATTTCCCAAGTTTGCATAAGTTTTCCAATCCTTGATTAGTTGATTACCCTCGCCCAACAGTGGCCCAGTGACGGCAAATTTAAAAGGCGTGAGCTATTTTAACACTCGCTGCATACTATATAGGATGCTAAAATTTGTACTAGCTAAGGAGGGGGACTAACAAGGATTCACAAAAGACAAGGCTGTTGTGCAACCTAGATGAAGACAATTTTGCAAAGTTGGGGTATGTATGTGTAATTTGACTATACAATTTCGTAAAATTATAGGGCTTGTGTCACAAATAATACATTAAAGAAGGGCATAGTCATGAAATCTCACATTTCCATCAATTGAACAGTGCATATCTACGTCTTCTCTTAGCTGTCACTCTTTAAAAGACACCAGCCAATTGCATGGCAAGTTAATGATGACAAGAACAGGTTGTTGGCGCGCTACTAGACAACTTGACCCATCATGCAAATTATTGTATAGAAGTTATGTATGATTAAGATCGGCGTATGCCTCACATTGCTTCATGTCATGTATAGTGACACGCCCAACTGGGTCTTTTAGTAAGTTTTGCATAATTTGATGGACCATTCTTTTAATTAGTGACCCACTTTAATTTTGCATCCTTGCTTGTAATTCGGGTGTTGTCAATTATTGATTGTGGTTGGCATTCATGTTCACTACTGCAGATCTTTGATCACTCTAGCATGACTTTTGCCTTCATTTCTTTATTTTTCTTTTCCTTTGTGCGGTAGTTTGGCGGTCTGTATTCTTGATGTCTCAACTAAATCTTGACTTCTCTCTATTTTCAGATGACGGGTGTGCTTGGTATCATCCTGGCAAAAATGAACACCTATAGATGTTTGAACACTCTAATTAACGTCCCAAGATATTGACGTGAAGTCCATAAACCTATTTCTCTGGATCAATCAGGAACGGGACATAGGAAGAAAAAGCAAAATATGTGTGCAACTTGCCACAACTTGCAACGTGCAACTTCAGCTAGTTCAGAGAATTGATTTCCCGCAACTGATAGGGGCTGCAACTTGCATTGTATCATGTATATCTAGTTATGGGTCGTGATCTGTTCCACCAACATCTTCCAAAAATTTGAACTGCAATATAGGCAGGAGAAAATCGTCTAAACTAAAATCCTATGCTAGGAGCCCCATGAGGGCCAAAGCTTTAGAGTAGTTTTGGAATATTCGAACAATTTTGAATTCATATGTGCCAGCATTTAATTTATAATTCTCACATGTGGAGCCTTATGAAATCATATGTGCCTAGGACAAAGTTATCATGTTTACTTGTTTTCCATTCTGCTTGTTGTTCCTGTGCGGGCGATTACTAGACGACGAGGCAATGGAGAAAACGTGTGCCGGCGACTAGGGATGGAATTCGAGACAAGCTGAGCCATCTCGGCTCGACTCGTCCGAGCTCATTAAAACAAGTTAGCTCAGCTCGACAGGGGCGAACCCATGTAGAGCTAAGTGGGGGCACTGGCCCCAACTCATTTTTATGAATTTTAGTGTTATATATATGTTCATGCTTGAAGAAAGATGTTTCAATTTTTTTAAATTTAAACTAGTATTGCCCCCACTCAGACTTTTGACTACTTCCGCCCTGCAGCTCGACTCGTTAACACAACAGAGTTCGAATCTGGAACTTGGCTAAAAGTCGCTAAGCTCACGGGCAGCTCCCGAGTAGCTCGTTTGACCCATTCTAATTGTTTGAAGAGAAGTGCATATAAAAAACTAGTCATAATGCAGAACTAGAACAACGATGACCTTGGATAATAATAAATGCATGAGCTTTGAGCATATAGAGAAGAAAGCGGAGAACGTGTTTGCCTCTTGACCTTTTGTTTTTTAGTTAATGTTGCCTCTTCATCTTCTTTTAGCGGAAGGTACCTCTTCACCTGTACAGGCCAGAATCAAACTGCTTAGCACTATATCCAAATCGGAGGGCCAGCCCAGCTTGTATGTGATTAATAATCGAACTCGGGAAATTTAACCCAGCCCAAGTCGGTATGTGGCAATTAGAGAAAACATTCCCTAAATTTGCACATGCTTTTCAATGCGTGATTATCGGATCAGAACTGCTACCGTGTGCGTGTAGATGGGATAAGATTTCTCTAGCCTTGGGGCTGTTGCTGTGGTAGGTGGGGATCGATTGATATGATGATATACGTTTAGAGTATTGCTGTGCTATTGGGAACGCCTCGCACCACCGATCGCTAATAGACGCTACGAGTCAGTGAATTAATTTTTTTAATTTAGAAATGATGATATTTTCATTAATATTTCATATATCTAACAAACTACATTGGAATTTAAACTAAAAAAACCTAAACTACACGCCGGTATGTACCAGTCCGAGTTCCACGACGCCACCGTGGCGTCGAGGTTGAATGCCGTGTCCTGCTGCAGCGGCTCCTCCTCCGCCTCCTTGACCCCGGCGTCGGCTCGGGTTGGCGATGACGATGGCGTGGCTGCCTCCTCCTCGCCACCGTCTGGAATGATGACGATACCACCGCTTAGGAAACTCCTTCGACGCCGGCTAGATGGTGTGGTAGGACCGCCTCATGTCCTCGGGGAGTTTGAGCTCGAAGTGGGCCTTGGCCTCCTGCTCCGTCATCTCCATATATGCGCCAATGGTGGCGTAGGGCGCCGCCTCTCCGGCGCGGTCTTGACCTTGGTCGGGCCGAAATCGCGGATGGTCACACCGCATGTCCTTCGCAACGGGCCTGACCATCTTGTCTCTTGATCTTCACGTAGAGCAGCTGCGGCGGCCTGCCCGAGGAGCCGGCCTCTTGCTTGGCAATGACCAGTCGCGGTGATAACGTCGTCGTTGAGGCACGCTGGAGGAGTTGCGGGACGACGAACTCGCCATCATCTAGGTCACCGTGCCCCAGGGCACGTGCTCGGGCGGCACAATGTACCCGTACTCGGCCATCACACCATATAGATCGCGACCGTCCCGCCAGCGGTGGCGCCACACCCTGTTGTGACCAACCGACCTTGTGGGTCCCTCGTGGTCATCGAGTGCCACCGCACGCTGCACCGCGAGGATCACGAACCAGTTCTGACTGTTCTTGACGAAG
Source organism: Poa pratensis (assembly GCA_947311845.1). Classification (NCBI taxonomy): domain Eukaryota; kingdom Viridiplantae; phylum Streptophyta; class Magnoliopsida; order Poales; family Poaceae; genus Poa; species Poa pratensis. The sequence continues at coordinate 1,511,490 of CAMZMU010000097.1, read as the reverse complement.
TCAGGGTCGGCATGCTGCGCCGTCGTCAGCTACAGCCAACGCAGACGGACGAGCGCACGAAGTGCCTGTCCCTCTTCGGCAGAGGAGGGGTGACATACCCCAACACGCTTATCGCCCAGCCATCGCTATGGAGGCGCAACCCCGGCAGCACACGGATGCGGTGCTTGTGAAAGAACGTCGCCTCGTCCTTCCTCAAGCAGCTCTTTAAGCTGCCGCGGCCGCTACATCCCGCTCCGTCGTTGTGTGTCATCACTGCCCGTCGATAGTGGTGGACTGGAGAGGAGAGAAAGAGAGCATCGGTGGATGGATGCGACGGGTGGGCAGCGCGCGTTTATAAGGACGGCGGGAAGACAAAGCGTGGGAACGGCGCCGACGCCGGTTCCGAGGTGTCGTAACCTCGGTAACGCGCGTCAGGAAAACGAGACGCAACACGTCCCCAAAATGGCTCATCGTGTGTTCACAATAAATTACGCTGACCAACACTTGTGCCGCTAGCGCGTTGGCCCCGCCCGTCAGTATCCGACGTGGTAGAGTTGCTACAGTTTGCTGACGCGCCTCCTTCCCTCACTAGAAATAAGGCGCAAAGCGGGGTTGTTGGACGCTCTAGTAAGACCGTGCGAAAACTTTTAATCTAAATAATGGGGACGTCGGTGGGGTCAATTTTGTGGGTACTGCCATGCTCTTAGAGTCTTAGTTGTCAATATAAGTCGTCACAGCACATTACGCCTTTCCACTACTCCCACACGGCATTGCACAGATCCACTCATAGTTCATCATCTATATGCAAGAACACATAGATCTACACATCCAGTTAGCTACCAATTAATCCAGACACCGAGAGCGACCAAAAAGAGAGGCATGGAGGTGGTGACGGGTGCCATGGGAAGCTTGCTTCCCAAGCTGGGCGAGCTGCTCATGGAGGAGTACAAGCTGCAGAAAGGTGCAAAGAAAGACATTGGATTTCTGCAGAAAGAGATGAAGAGCATGCACGCTGCCCTTACCAAGGTGGCCGAGGTTCCATGGGACCAGCTCGACAAGCAGGTGAAGATCTGGGCCGACGATGTCAGGGAGCTGTCATATGACATGGAGGATGTCGTTGACAACTTCTTGGTGTGCGTCGAGGGCTCTGATCTTGCTCCCGACTCGAACAAACTCAAAGGGCAAATTGAGAAGATGTCAAACATGTTCACCAAAGGCAAGGCTCGCCATGAGATCGCTGACGCGATCAAGGAGATCAAGGAGCGTGCCCATGAGGTAGCTCTTTTGCGTGAAAGGTACAAGGTCGATGACGTTGTTGGTAACCAAGCTAGCATAAACAACGTCGACCCTCGTCTGTTAGCTCTGTACAAGAACCAGAAGGATCTCATTGGCATTCAAGGCCCAAGGCAAGAACTAACCAACCGGCTTATAGGCGGCGACGGTGGCGTTTCCAAGCAGCAGCTCAAGATAGTCTCAATTTGTGGAGTTGGGGGACTTGGCAAGACAACTCTTGCCAAGGCGATGTATGATAGGCTTCAAGCACAATTTGATCGTTGTGCATTTGTTTCAGTGGGTCGAAACCCTGAAGTGAAGAAAGTTCTCAAGGATATTCTCTTGGATTTGTTCCTGTTCATTGATAGAAATCTGGCACGGAAGGATCTTTCGAAAGAAGAAAAAATTCTCTTGAATCGGGAAAAGAATGAGTGTAGGGGTGATCTAGCCACATTGGATGAAAAACAACTCATCGACAAACTCCGACGACTACTTGTGGATAGAAGGTATGCACCATTCACCTTAATCCACTATTTCCTCGTCTCAAATTACCATGTGTTTTAGCTTTGGTCAAAGTCAAGAATTTGTGGCATGCAGCACCTTAATCCAGTATTTCGTCCATCTTTAAACTGACATGCGGGATCCTGGATGCTCGTAACACGAGTGCCAAACCTGGCTAGGCTCTAGAAGTGGGGTTCAGCGAGGAATAGGCTAGGTCGATGTTTTGCAGCCTAGCCAGTTCTACAGTCGTCACAAAGTGTCTTCTGTCGCTGGTGGTTCTTGGGCATGGCCGAGGGCTCTTGCAGTGCAATTCTACTGTAACCGAGACATTTCCTTTCCCCTAAAGCTTAATCCAATTGCTCGCAGATCTCCTGCCAAGTTCTAAAAAACGATTTGGTCAAAGTCAAACTTTGTACCAAGTATATATGAAAAAATTCAACATCAACACTAGCAAATCCATATAATAAAATATATATATATTCCGTGATGGCTGTAACATTGATTTGATATTGTAGATGTCGATATTTTTATATACATGGTCAAACTTTATAAAGTTTGACTTCAAAATAAAACTAAAACACAAGGCAATTTGAGATAGATGGCCTATACATACTTTAAAAATGGTATTTTAGCTTAGCAATCATCCCAAATTATAGAGGTTCAACTTGTAAATATCATCCAGCGTGATGACAACACTTTATGCTTCCTTCAAGCCATAATGCTTCCCTAGATCATTGTTGCTCGGTGAAGACTGACAATTTGCTACCCCATAAACACTACCGGATTGCTTCATTAGAGAACATCTTCACATATCCAATATCACCAAATGGACGACAAGATTCAAGAACATGATCTTCTAGAGATTCTCAATCTTGATGACGATCACCAATTGATGACATCCTGTCTTGGGCTTTATGAAATTCTCCTTTTGTTGTAAGCCCATAGAAATATACCTAGTCCCACACAGAAATACCAACACAGCCCAACCATAGTGAAAACTTAGTTTCATCATAGATCTGTCATCTCCCACGACACGAGTGTGGTAAACAGTGTTGAGGTTCCTTATGTCTTTAGGGCGGAGAGAGGGTTTTGCGCCGGTTCAGGGTCCTCGGCAGTCTGTATACGTTGGGCGGAAGGGAGAGATGAACTCACGCGATGTTAGGCCCCACGACCCAACGGTTCGTTGTGAGGGGATTGTACGCATGTGGGACATGCGCCTCCCAACCGTTGGGCACCGGTGATTACGAAACATGTCCATGTTGGGTGGTCGCGACATGAGACAGTTGAGGGAAGGCACGATTTCGTGCGTATGCGCATGCGCATTCATTCGCGCAAGACTTGTATTGTGTCATTACTTGTTAGGATGGACTCTATCTTAATAAAACTAAAAAAATGCATACATCTAGCAAATCTACTTTCATCACCTAAGTAGGTGGTGCATCTCACGAATTGATAAAATATAGTTGTGATGAACTAAAATGGGATCAATATAGTTCAGATGTGTATGTATTTCTCAAGTGCCATTTTTCTCTCTTTTTTATTGCACCTTGTAACAAGGCCATATATTCAAATTCCTTATTGAGGTGGTTGTTATGGATTTTGTTTTTAGCATATATTTGAGATACTTTTACTATCTAATTCATGCCTCTTGCACTATCATGGGATAGGTACTTCATTGTTATTGATGATGTATGGGATTTAAAAGCATGGGAAATAATAGCATGTGCTATGGTGAATAACAATCATGGAAGTCGAATTATTATAACCACTCGTATTCTTGATGTCGCCGTGAAGACCGGTCATTTTTACAAGCTAGAGCCACTTTCTCGTGATTCCTCTGAAGAATTGTTCTATTTAAGATTATTTGGTGGTAAGGAGAAATGCCCTTATGATCAACCGGCTGAGATAATAAATAAACTTATACATAAATGCGGTGGTGTGCCATTAGCAATCATTACAATAGCTAGTTTGTTGGTTGGTAAACCGTTGGAGGTGTGGCCCAAGGTCTATACATCTATTGGTTTTGGGGATGGAGTTAACACATATGTCGAGAACACGAGAAAGATATTATCATTTAGCTATTATGATCTACCTTGCTATCTACGGCCTTGTTTGTTGCACCTGAGCATATATCCGGAGGACTCTTTTATCATGAAAGATTCATTGATATGGAAGTGGATAGCCGAAGGCTTTGTTCGCGAGGAACAAGGGGTGGGATTATTTGAAACCGGAGAGGGATACTTCACTGACCTAGTAGACAGAAGTATGATTCAGCCTGTAGAGGATGAATCTAATTTTGTAATATGTGGCTGTCGTGTTCATGACATGGTGCTGGATATGATTTGCTTATTGTCAAAAGAACAAAAATTTGTTACCATACTGGATAGTAATGGAAATACTCATCTTCGCAAACAGATACTCATAGGTTGGCTGTCCAAACAAGAGTTGAAGAGCAGGACGACCCTTTGGCTAACACGAGCATGCTGAAACTGAGGTCATGTTATGCCACCATGTGTAATCTCAGTGCGATGCCATCACTTTCAAGGTTTCAAGTGTTACGTGTTCTGGCTATGGAAAACTGCAGTTTTGAGACACACCGACCTTATCATCTTGAGCATCTTCGATGTTTACCTCAGTTGAGATATCTGAGTTTCGAGAACACACCTGTTAGTGAGCTCCCAGAAGAAATAGGATATCTGAAGTTTCTGCAGACACTGGACTTGAGGGACACCAAGATAAAAGAACTACCGCATAGTATTGGTTTGCTAAGGAAACTCAAGCGCCTGCGCGCTGACGGGGACAATGTTTGTATAAGAGTGCCGAATTGGATAGGAAACCTGACATCCTTGGAAGAGCTATATTTGCGTACTGCTACTCTCGATGAAGAGTCATCTATCGTTCAGCTCGGCAAGCTGACAGAGCTGAGGGTGCTCATCTGCAGTTTCAGTGGAAAAGACTTGAATCAGCAGTTGAGGAAAACTGTTTTCGAGTCTATATGCAATCTGCGGAAAATCCAAGTCCTACGACTTTATGGCCTGTGGTGGTCGTCGAAGTTGGATGAAGATGCCTGGAATAGCTATGAGCCCCCTCGGCTGCTCCGTGAGCTGTTCCTATTCGCCAATTTAACTAGGCTCCCGGCGTGGATTAATTCCTCGCCTCCTCCAAACCTCTCCACCCTACACGTGACAGTGTATGAATTGGAGGAGCAGGAGGTGGTGGCCCTAGGGAGGATGACGGAGCTGCGTGTTCTCGCTGGCAGCGTGCTGATACCGGCGGGCATGGAATTCCCTGATGGTGCGTTTCCCAAGTTGAGGACCTGTTCGATATATGCACCTTTCCGGTTTCTGCAGGGAAGTATGCTGGACCTTGAATCCATTATTTTCACCTTGGTTGTGCGGGCCTCGAAGGATGCATACACTGGCTTTGACTTTATTGGGACCCTGGGTAACCTCCCTTCCCTTCGGAAAGTCAAAGCTTATATCTACTGCTCCGGTGCCAGTGCGAAGGATGTGGAGGAGGTGGACGCAGCTGTGAGGCAAGCGATCGACACTCATCCCAAAAGTCCCACCCTTTATCTTAACAGGGATGGTCAGGAGGTACGGTACTATTACCCCTCCATCTCTTATAGACTGCTGCAGTTTCTGAATTTTTTTCTAATCCATTATCTTTCTTCGTTTACCTTTATTTGTTTCCTTTACATAGATCCGCAAACCAAAAAAGATCCGCAAACCAAAAAAAGCTAGAGCGCTGTACTCGTACTACTTGGCTGAAGCAGAGACCAGGCACAAAGGCGAAGCGGAAGCAACTGTAGCGTCCTACTTAGAGGTGGCTGAAGCAGAGACCCAGCCCACAGTTGACGACAACGGCGAAGCGGAAGCAGCTAGAGCGTCCTACTTAGAGGTGGCTGAAGCAGAGACCCGGCCCACAATCGACGCTGGTACGCCTGCTACGGCGCCGGCGAGACGCACGTGGAGAGAGTGGGCATGCTTTGCTTGCCTTGACTGCAGCTCGAGTTCTGCTGCACGTCCCACTTCAAGCTAGTGTGGTGCTTCTGGGGAGAGCTCAGGCTGAGGATGAGAATGAGACTGCCCAGCTCGCCTTGAATGATTCAACGGTGTTATTGCTTTGTGATCGGTTTTAATGCGTCTTTTTTCATGGTACTCTTTGAACTTGTTGTTGGTATTTGGATTGTAATAGGATAGTACAGGTCGCCAGATTTTTTGCCCCGTAGTCTATGCTCTATGGTCGAAATCAGTCATAGACAGCGGGTTTCCTGGGTTGCGTGAATCTTCTTTTCCATTTACTGTGCTGTAAGACTAGTTCTTTCCGTTATGCGAAGTATTAAGAAGTCCTTGAACAATGGGTTTTACGTGCCTAGTACTATGTCAGATTCAGAACTGAAAATTTGACATTCATTAGTTATCAAATTTGGACATTCATTAATCATGAAGGCTAGGTCTTCCATTCGCAAATAAAAAAGTCTAGGTCTATTCATTTTTTTAGAAATAGGGAGCTCCAACCTCTGCATCGAAGAGATGCATACGGCTTTTAACATGAAGTCTAGGTCTATTCATAGAGCTCAGATTCAATGACTAACTCTGCCTCGTCTATTCTTTTCCGGTTCCAAAAGATTGATTCCAAAGTCTATCATGGCAACCCCAAACTTGAACAGAATCTAGCCTCAAGCACTTTTATAGACGATAGGCAATAAAATGCTAGTTCTCAGGCGCCTGAGAATTAGTTAGATCTCAGTCGCGTTGCTGACCGTTAGATCTCTCGTCAAGATTAGTGCCTTGAGTCATTGTTTTCTGTTCCTATCGATCAACTATTGTCCTATGGACGGGTACGAGAGCTGTGCCGGCCTTTTCTATTTCGCTTTGTTTTGTGAGCTGGGCTACGCATGTGGGCTTTTCCTCTTTTCTGTTTTTTTTGTTTAGAGCTGGCTGTTTTTTTTACGTGTCCTTCTTTTGTCCATATCAAATGGATTTTCTCTTTTTTCTTTTGGAGCGAGGGTGAAATTTTTGTGTTGGAAGTGTGGTATTTCTTGAAAATATGTATGCAGTTTTTTTTTTAGTTTCAAAGTTCTCGATTGTTTATTATTTTTGGATCACTAGTTGTTAGTCGCTTGAGAATTAGTTAAAACCACAAAGTTCGGCTCCACAATTTCCGACATATCTTGTAGCGTGTAGTGTTGTGTGTACGCTTATTACCCACCTTTTTAGTCTTTTCTTTTGTCTCTACTGATCTAGGCTTTGACTCTTTTTTTGTTGTTGTCAAACACTGACCCTTTTTTTGTCCTTTTTTTTTCTCTTTGTTTGCTCATTTCTGTGTTTTTAAAAGTGGACGGAAAGTGTGTGAGATAAGAAGATCAACAGTAGAAGGCCAAGAGAGAATTATCTACTCTCCTTTTTGCAGTCTCATAAATTCCTCTGTTTTATTACTTTAAGTTTTCTCTTATTTTTTGTATGTTTTCTTCTCTAGGGATTATTTTTATTTTTTTTAACCAGTTGCATCTTAGTTGCAACTTGAAATTTTACCCCTATCTTTTTTTTATTCATCAGTTGCATCCTAGTCGCAATTTGGGGGATTTTTATTGATTGTCTTTTTTGTAACTAGTTGCATCCTAGTTGCAATCGGAAATCTTTTTCCCTATTTTTTTATTCACAAGTTGCATCTTAGTCGCAACTAGGGAGGCATTTTTATTGATTGTTTTTTTCATCAGTTGTATCCTAATTGCAACTGAGAATTTTTACCGATCATTTCTTATTTAACCAGTTGCATTCTAGTCGCAACTAGGGATTATTTTTTATTTTTTTAACCAATTTGCATCCTAGTTGCAACTAGAAATTTTAACGATCATTTCTTATTTCACCAGCTGCATTCTAGTCGCAACTAGGGATTGTTTTTATTCTTTTGTAACCAGTTGCATCCTAGTTGCAACTGGAAATTTTACCCCGATCATTTTTTTATCCACCAGTTGCATCCTAGTCGCAACTGGGGGATTTTTATTGATTGTTTTTTGTAACAAGTTTGCATCCTAGTTGCAACTTGAAATTTTACCCGATCATTTTATTTTATTCACCAGGTGCATCTTAGTCTCAACTAGGGGATTTTTATTGATTTTTTTTTCACTAGTTGCATCCTAGTTGCAACTGGGAATTTTTACCGATCGTTTCTTATTTCACCAGTTACATCCTAGTCGCAACTAGGGATTATTTTTATTTTTTTTAACCAATTGCACCCTAGTTGCAACTGGAAATTTTAACGATCATTCTTATTACACTAGTTGCATCCTAGTCGCAACTAGGGATTTTTTTTTTAACCAGTTGCATCCTAGTTGGAACTGGAAATTTTACCCCGATCATTTTTTTTATTCACCAGTTGCATCCTAGTCGCAATTGGGGGATTTTTATTGATTGTTTTTTGTAACCAGTTGCATCCTAAGTGCAACTTGAAATTTTACCCAATCATTTTTTATTCACCAGTTGCATCCTAGTCGCAACTAGGAGATTTTTACTGATATTTTTTACAAGTTGCATCCTAGTTTCAAATGGGAATTTTTACCGATCATTTCTTATTTTCACCAGTTGCATCCTAGTCGCAACTAGGGATTATTTTTATTGTTTGTAACCAGTTGCATCCTAGTTGTAACTGGAAATTTTAACGATCATTCTTATTTCATAGTTGCGTCCTAGTCGCAAATATGGATTATTTTTATTTTATTTGTAACCAGTTGCATCCTAGTTGCAACTGGAAATTTTACCCCCGATCATTTTTCACCAGTTGCATCCTGGTCGCAACTGGGTGATTTTTTTATTTTATTTTTTAACCAGTTGCATCCTAGTTGCAACTTGAAATTTTACCCGATCATTTTTTTTATTCATCAGTTGCATCCTAATCGCAACTAGGAGATTTTTATTGATTTTTTTCGCCAGTTACATCCTAGTTGCAACTGGGAATTTTTACCGATCATTTCCTATTTCACCAGTTGCATCCTAGTCGGCATCCTAGTCGCAACTAAGAATTTTTACCAATCATTTTTGTTCACCAATTTGCATCCTAGTCTCAAATAGGTTTTTTTTGCAACCCGTTGCATCCTAGTTGCAACTGGAAATTTTTATTGCTTTTTTTAAATAAACCAGTTGCGTCCTAGTTGCAACTGATATTTTTACCTGATGATTCTGCATTTTTAATGTTCTCCATTTTGAAAAATTTACCTGAGAATTTTTTTGCATCCTACCTCTGAATTTTAATGTGCTCCATTTTGAAAATTTTATACCTAGTTGCACGCTATCTGCAACTGACATTTTTTTAGTGCGCACCAGTTTGTATCCTAGTCGCAATGCAAATTTTTCAAATGCCTTGTTTTTTATTTCACCAATTTAAAATAAATTCTGACTTACATCCTAACTTGTGAATGATATTTCATTTCGTTCCATCTTTTAATCACCAGTTTTATCCTTCTTGCAACTGAGTATATGTGGGTTTAGGATTTTGTGTTCTAGGTTTAGCATTTTTGTTTTCATACATTTTGTAACATTTATTTATGTGAAGTGGTCCTTTTTTTCCCAGAACAGTACATTAGTGGTGCACGCCGTGGGGTGCACATAGCTAGTTGTTAGAGTCGTTTTTGTTTGTTCCGTTGCCTCGCGCGATGGAGCATATCCAATTCCCCTTTTCCCCTTCGAGAGCCTTCCAATTCAAACGGTAACGGCAGAAGGAGGAAGTAGAGCACCAAAGGAGAGGGGTGGCGGAACCGAGAGGCGATTCACACGACGGGGGAGGTGCTCTGCCCCGTGCCGCCTTTCACTGCCGACGTCCCTCACCGCCGCTGCTTCCGCCGCCCACCCCGCTCCTCTCAGTCCGTCGTGTCGAGACGTCAACCCCACTCGCCAGTAAGATTCTGACCTAGCCATTTTTTGTACACGAACGACCTCTATGCTTGCTCTGTAGTTGTTGGAGGTGCCCGGCCCAGCGCTAGATTCGAGTACGGTTTTGCTACATCTAGGTATTTGTTTTTGAATTTTCTGAAACATATTTATGTGTAATGTACACTTGTATTTCGGTTTTCCAATTATTTTAGCACTCTTTTTTATGCTCCGCTTTGTCAGAGTGTACCTTTTGTACTTCCGTTGTACGGTAAAAAAAAATGACGAACATGACTGATCGTTGGGGCGAATCCTGATTCATCTACAGTACACGCACACATGCATGTGGCGCTGGGCATTGGCTGCGTGACTGCGTAGTGAGCAAATAACCTACAGAGAGATGCGGAAGTCAGCCGATGTCGGTCAACTAGTTCTCAGTCGCCTGAGCTCCAGGCGCGCCCATAAAACAATTAACAAAAGTAAGATCTATAGGGGACACCAAATTTTAACGTGTACAAATTAAACCCGTCCAATGAGAAGGGCTAAGCTTAAAAGTCCCGGGCGACACCAATTTGAAGATTGGTAAATAAAGATAATAGAAGCCGAAATCAATCCCCGAAGCTAAGTCTTTCATAAGTTTAAATTTAGCTACGTTGCTACCAACTACTAGATCTTCCTTTTCCAAAATTACCAGCTATTAGATCTGAATTTTCAGCATTAGCCCGATTTGAAATTGAAGCAATTGGCATGGAAAAGCTAGTTGTTATACTTTTTTCTTTGTTTTTTGAACTAACAACATAGGGCTAATCCGAAGAAAAAGAGGAATTAGAACAGATTAGCAGTACTCATGTACCTTAATTAATAAATTTTTTGTTGAGTTGATGGGGGCGGTGACGCAGATGGGCGGCAAGTGTTAGATTTAATTCCTCACTAGGGAGGACATTAACATAATCTGATTGCGCTTAGAGCACCTAATTTGATCTTAACAAAGGGGATTAGGGGATGCACTTACAAGGTGTTTGAAGTAGATGGTATTGGAGCCTTAAGTGACGGATCCGTAAAACATATAAAACTTATTTATATGCTTAAATCATAAGCTTGATCCTGGATTCTATCTTTCACAACACTGAACATATTGTCAATGGTTTTGGCAACGCCATTTGACTTGTTGTTACTCGCATAGAAGACTGCACGTTCATATTGCAGTAGGTGGTTTAAAATGCTGTCTACCACCATAATTTTGGGATTATTACTACTTGACATACAACCTGCTCTTTAGCCTCTTAACATGCCACATGATGAATTGCATCATATTACTGATGTCAATGAAATCATTCTGGAGCTTTCCACGATACAGCTCCATATGCGAGGGTGAGGATGTAACTTAACGTGAAAACTTTAATATCCACACGTCTCGCGGAAACAGTGTCTAAATAATCTACGATAACGAGGTTACCAGACTTCTTATTGATGAGCATGTAAACTTAATTGCCTTGCATATTTGCAAGGCTTTTGGCGGCCTTTTGAGTGGTCCACTTATGGACTTTCTTGAATATTTGCCAATTATCCTGAACAAAAGTAGGGCATATCATACTTGAATACTTACATTTGCTTCTGACAGCCGAAGCATAAGGAACCGACATTATTTGATCAGCTCATAATGGTTCCTTGGACAGTAAAGTGTCCACTTTTATTGCCCTTAACTTTATTAGCAGGTGCGACTGAGTATAGGTGCATAATATTTTCTTTCGTACTCTATCGACGTATGTCATCATAATAGAACTTATATTCCTTTTGGACATGTATCTTGGGAAACTCAGTACAAACAAAGTACTAAGCATCGCCAAGATCCTTTGCCTCAACTAGAAGATAGAAATTTCTTGGCTAACCAAAAATATTCCATCTTAATATGGTAGTAAACTTACTCCCCCTCATCTTATGGTATGAGTGTCATAACGCTCGTCTTTAGGCAACATACCTTATGTTAACTTCAACTGTATGACAAAACTATATGGTTGAGTCATACATACATTTTTAACTTAGTCAACACAACAACATGTTATAATAATAAAATAAGCATCCTAACAACTCACTGAGGAAACTACATTGAGTCGTATACACATCATTAAAGCCAGAAGCCTCTAAGATGACCATTAACACACACATTTTCAATCACAAGGAAATTGTTGATTATCAACACCAAGTGTTGCATTAGGTATTTCTTCTCAACTTACCTGATGCATATGAACAAAGATCTAATGGAGTTATCCTTAAGACTCATGTTCATACGCTTCAGGTTCCATGATAATCACTTTATTAGAAGATGGAAAATAATTAATCTTGATAACAATCAATTTAGTTCATAACCACAACACCGTTGGGCAGAAGATGGAAAAGAACTTCATGAGTTGTGACACATGATCATAAAACGACGTTGGTCAGAAATATAACCATGAGCCACATGATACTGATAAACTTGCCACTTGACTGAAGTGTGTGACAAATGATTATGAACGACGTTGGTCAGAAATATAATCATGAGCCATATCAACATTCGATTAGCAAGCGTGTCACTTTAACATTCATGTGTGCTTCATAATACTCATAAGGGAATAAATCCACATTAACTCGATAAAATGAGTCCGAACATTCTTTACTATAATCATTCTTTCTCCAAAATAAGACTTCTCGTTGGTTCCATCCTACTTGGAGAATTACATTAAAATTTTCTCATATTTAATGAGACATTCCATTATCATTCATTCTCCAAAATAAGACTTCTCGTTGGTTCCATCCTACTTGGAGAATTAATACATTCAACTTTTCTCATGTTTAATGAGACATTCCATTCTCCCCCTCGAAATGTGGTAAATATGACCACAAATTCTACGAGGTCTCATTATTCACTTTCATCTTAAGAGTGCCATGGCACATATCAATACACAATATATTCATCGAGGACATAAATATTCTCAACACATGGTAAGACAACATCAAAGGGTTTCATTACGAAGAACAAAAGGTTTATATAAATAAACAAATTGTCTTCTAATGCTTTATTCTTTATTGTCCTCCTAGCAAAACCACTTAAACCCCATTTTAAACAGGTAATACATCCTTAAGATATTCCTCAATAGAGGCCAAATAATCTTTGGCATATACTGAGTTGGGACTTGCATTCTTTATCTCAGAGGAGATGATATTCTTCATTATAAGGAGTGAAATATGGTTCGATTTCTCCCACTCAACTTCTTTTTGGTCATTCTTTTCATTCTCCTCATCATAATTGAAAGAAATGAACCATATGTCTTGGTCCATTGCTAAAACAAGGACACCATCTTTATGAGCATCAATAAGAAACATCAAACTTGAATTGTTCTAAAACAAAACAAGCTAATATTGTTCTAATCCGTATCACCATTGGGCTGAAAACAGAGAAGAGCACTATTCATTCAAAAATGGGACATGACAATAATCAACGTTGGTCAGAATATTGTCATATACCATACAACTTATGCTCATAAATGAAAACTCAAATCAAAACTTCTCGTTTTGACAATAGAAACTTATATCACATAATGATCAGCAAACTCATTTGCTAAATTAATAGGCAAAACTAGCATAAACACCAGCATATATGGTGCAGTCCAATATGTTACTATACAGTAGACACATGGACTCATAATTTATCACTGATCATTTTCCATCAAACTTGGACACCATAATTTCAGTAACATCACAAAAGCATGTTCAAGCTACTTTCAGTCACATGATAACAAAAGTATCATTGATTTTAAACATTCTCATCATGACATCTCACTGAGTAAACAATAGATTTACATCCTCAGTGGAAACAACATTATAAACATTCTTCAAATAAAATTTGGATATTACATCATGGTCTCACTTAATAATTAACTTTTAGTAGTCAATAAATGACAACTTATGACCATGATTTCACAATAAAATTCTCTAAACGTCCTTGTTCAGAGAATCATCATGTTGAGCCTTCATCACCTTCTATCAGTGCATGTCAAAAGACATTAATGCATCTGACATAATACTTCAGCATTATGGCTCATCATTATTAGGCTGCATAGTGCGCTGCGGAAAAACGAACCACACAGCCATAAACATTTTCTTTAAGGTGGCCTCAGCCCTTTAGAGATGATCACATCATTAATAAACGCCATAAACATGGCATCAACATAAAACTTAATTCACAATTAAAATCTCTGAACAAAATATCAAGAAACATTAGAGAGATACTCATAATTGTGCTCAAAACAAAGATCATCTCATAACATTCATAACTCAACATTAGAGTGCTATAAAAAGATGACTTAGATTAATCTTATAGCACCATACCCATAAAAAATCAGACGTTTTCCTATTTTAAAAACGCATAAAAATTTATTTGAAAACTTTTAAACGTAATAAATGCACTAAAAACTAGAAAAGGATCAATATTTCATCATACAATTGGCCATATCATTCTCAAATTAAATATCAATTCAACAACATTAAATCTCAACATTCATTGATATTTAAAATGATGCTCAACTTTAAACCATATTCTAGACATTTATTTTCTGTACTTATAACTGTGCATAAAACTTTAGACATAAAACTTTAATTGGCACTGAAATAGAAAACAGAAACTAAAACAGAGGAATTCGAACAGAAAATCCAACTGCAGCCCAGACCCAAGCATTAAAAAAAAAACACTTAATCAGAAGCTGGGTTAACTGAAACTTGGACCGCAGCCCATCTAAGATTTGGTCCAACAAAGCAGACGAGGCCCAGAAAACTGCCCGCATCACGCTCAGCTGTAGGATGAGATCCGATGGTTGGCCATGATTTGCGGTCGAACAAAACTAGCAGCCCTAGTCGGAAATCCCTAATCGCCTTCTCAGTCTCTTCTCCCCCGATTCTTTCGCTACAGCTCGAGAGAGGCAACCGCGGCGGCGATTCGCTGCTCTCTCCACATCCATGCCAACACGGTGGCGCTGCTCGCCGGAGAAGCGTGCGCTGGACAAAGTCCCGCGCGCTCCTCAGTCGAGCATGGCGGCCGGCGTTGTTTTCTTTCGGGAGGCCGAGGAGGTGGCGCGCCGGCGAACCAGCGGCCGTTTGGTGACGGCAGCGGCGGGTGGCTGGGCCACCGACGACGCATGCGTCCATTCCGCGCTGGAGCGCGTCTTCCGCATGTCCTCTCCGATGGGAGGAGAACGGCGTCGCGGGGCCGTCGCACTCGTGCAGCAGAGGTGCTGCACGGACCTGAAGGTGGAGGCGACGGTCCGGCGTCTTTCTCGGTGAGATTCCGATCTCAATCTTGTGCAATTTCCTGCATTTTAGGGTTCATCCAAAATGGGGATTTTTCGGCTTCAATTTCGGCAAGACGGGATTTTCCTCTCCTTTTTTTTTGTTGCCAATTTCTTACTCCCCTCCTTCTAATTGCTTAAAACATGAGGGTAATCGAAATAACCAAAAGGAATCATGCATGTACATGTTCTTTAAGTGTTAACAGTAAAACATCAGATCGTAAAACTTCCAATTAGCACGTAATTATATCAAAAACATGCATATCCTAAATTGGGCTGAGGCTAAACAAGGTCCCCTAATCTTAGGGTTCTAATGCAATCAGAGGGGCTCTGATACCATTGTTGGATTTAATTCCTCACTAGGGAGGACATTAACATAATCTGATTGCGCTTAGAGCACCTAATTTGATCTTAACAAAGGGGATTAGGGGATGCACTTACAAGGTGTTTGAAGTAGATGGTATTGCCTGCTTGATGCAGACAGTAGTTGGCGTGGAAGTTGTCGAGGTAGTTGTCGCTGGAGCGCCGTGGTCGTGGAGCAGTCCCATGAACGCCGGCAGCACAACCCTCCTGGTGGCTGACGGTGGAGTTCGGTCTTCGGCTCCCTTTAGCGCTACTTTAGGATCGGTAGTTTCTTTTTTGGGGTGAAGACCTTAACGTGTCCATCGTTAGATAACACATGAGGGGTCCTTTTCTTATATAGGTTAAGCGCCTGGGAGCCGGGACCGAGTCCAATAGTTGGTTAGCACCCCCGATCACAGTGCGTGTTGTGGGAGTCAAGCTCCCCTACTTTTTCTCTCGTTTGTTTGACGAGATCAATTCCAACAGCAAGCAGGCAACGACGATCATCGACAGCCGCCATAGTCACTGGTACTCCGCTGGATGCAATCGCCATTAATCGAGCCTAAGGTCGGCGGCGCAGTAGCCACTCCGTAGCCAAGGGCGACAAGTATTTACGATCGATGTGATTAGGTAAGAGAAGCTAAATGACCCAAGGTATCCACGATCGATCGGCGAAAATGTAGGCACTCACGCAGATGGGCTTTTTTTCCAGTTGGGCTGCTGTGCGTGCTCACGTAAAAGACTCTGGGCTTAATACTAATTAATTGGTGGAATATCTACTGTCATTAGTAGTATATAGCCAATTAAACCATTGACAGATTGATGTAATCACCGATTTGAATCTATCCGTATATGAGGTAACTTTCTTGCAGCCAAGTGTAAGTACAGCTAATGTGGTGATGATGGAGGCAATGGCTATGAGGGATGGATTGGAACCGGCGAATTCTATGGGGTTCCACCAAGTTGAAGCAGAATCAGACTCGCAAGATGTCATCAATTTTTGTACCAGACAGACTCAGTGGTAGGACGAAGCGTCATCGATCTTTGCGGCATGTTCTGATTCCGCTTTTCAGATAGGGAAGGTTAAATTTAAGCATTGTTTTCAATCTGCTAATATGGTGGCTCATGAGCTAGCTAAATATAGTTTCTGTAATGAGTGTTCTTTAAATTTTGTTGATGAACCTCCTCAATGGCTTATCAACAAACTAGTGGACGGTGTAATTGTGGTTTAAGTTAATAAAGCTAGCCATGATGGCCTTCCCTTAAAGAAAAGCCTCCTACCCTAATACCTAGTAAGAATTATACTCAGTAATCATATAGGATTTTTTTTTGTTCTATGCGAGTGCAAAATTTCACTATTTCGAGAGAGATTACAAACGTTGAAGATTTACAATGGATCGACTTCTTCCAAACGGCGGCTTAAAGAGTATATATAATAGGCGCCATGACCGCCCCTCCACTAGCGCCCTCCACACCTGTGAAATGATTACACGCTCCCACGTTGTTAGCCAAGAGACAACTAATTTGGTACTAGCCGTCCCGCAGCACCCGCCACCCCCATCCCTTGCTGCCCCGAGAGTGGAATTCGACACCACCACCATCATGTCGTCCGCCGCGCTGCCGCTTAACCGAAGCGCCTACCCCGCCTGAGAGCTGCCAGTGGTCACGTCAGGCCTTTGGACGCATGACATTCCGTACATAAATACCATTTCAGATTTCATATTGTTAAGTCATTCATTGAAGCTAGGACCCGCCATTGCTCTCATGTGATTCATAGGTTCATCATCCTCTAGGATGAATAGTTTGTTCTAAAGCATTGACGTGAATCCCGAACTCTACCTAACCTGCATTGTTGAGTTGAAGTCTCAGCTAAACCTTCTGCATCACACACATGACACATGTACTTCCGATTCGGTCGATCGTAGGGATGACATGCAACTCAATATTGTCACCAAAAGAGGTACCCATAAGCGTGCCATCCCACGCGCGTCAATAGTTTTGTTGTCCTAGAGAAAATCTAGCAGGGCAAATAGCCAAATACACATGTCACTCTTAATTAATTCATGGTAACGATAAAAGAAATTTGAAGAAATTCCCCAATTATCCACCGCCGATTCCATGTACAGTACTACCAATTGGTATTGTGCGCCTAGCAAATAATAATCCTTTTTTGTATGTCCAAACACGATCGAGACGTTTAGAGCACGTACTATTTTGGCAAACCGCCTGGTTTGGCAGCTTTGGTTCGCACAAGGACACGCTGTTGATCTGGATTCCTATACCAACCGTAGTACGAGGTACCAAAGGGTTAAAAGCAGATTGATCTGCAAGATTAGGATTCAGTTCGTTACATGTGCATGATTAGCTTGGATCTATTCGACGGATCAGCGTCAGGCATGACGGCCAGCCTCGCGCCGGCAGGGTGGGCCGACTTCCCGCTAGACCTACTCGGCAACGTCTCCGATCGACCGCTTCCATGCGGTCTGCTGGCCATGGCGCGACACGGCGGCCTTGACACCGACCCGCCCAGCCTTCCTGCCGACACAGCCGTGGATCCTTGCGCCATGCCACGGCGCCATCTCGCAGTACCCCTTCGTCAACCTCCGACGCGTGTCACCGGAGGCGGCGACGACAACGAGGCTTAGCTGCTACCACCGCAGATACTACACGGATGTTCTCCCGGGCACATCATCCACAATAAGGGCCGGTGACAGGAACTGGGTAGCCAGCGCTGATGGCACTGCTGTCTGGCTCTTCACCGGGAGTCCCGAGCCAAAACTCATAGACATTCTCATCGGAGTCGTCTCCCTCCTGCCCCCCTTACCAGACGACGATGAGATCAAGCGGCCGATGGAGAGACCTCGAGGCATCGTCTACGGCGATGGCACCGTCATGCTGTACAGTTTCTTCCCTGAGTTTTATTTTGGACACCTATTCACGGCGGCCATCTTACATCCTGGCGATACCGCGTGGACGGTGGTTAAAAAGAGATTGCTTGTGGTGGGAAGCTACTGTTTCGGCGCCACGTACCATCGAGACGACGGGAAATTACTATTGTGGATTGGCGAGTACTGCTACGTCCTGACGTTGAATCAGGAAGCGAAGAACAGCGGCAGCGTGATCACCAACGAGGACAAGCTCAAGGTGACGCAAGGATATACAGTTGAAATTGAGGGCCGCAAGTACATCCACGATTACAGCTACTTCTTCGTGTCCCACGGCGAGCTGCTATGGGCGTCCGTCCTGGTCGAGCTAGAGTGGTACCACGGCTACATCCACGATGACCCGCCGCCGAGCGCGGTATCTCTTACTGTATACGTGCTGGAACGAGCGGCCGCCGGCGGCGACGGGATGCAATGGGTGAAGAAGGACGGCCGGAGCCTCGGTGATCGCGTCATGTTCCTTGGGACGCCTGCCAGCTTCACCGTGGACGTTGCGCCGCTTGGTGTGAGCGGTGGGTATGCCTACTTTGTCTTCAAACACGGGGTGTACAGCTGCAACCTCGTCGACGGCAAGGCCAAGCTTGTGACTGAGCAGCAAGAGAGGCTGAGTCCGGATTGGGGCGCTGACAAGATATTCATGTGGCTGCAACCCCAGCCTACCATTGCTCCGATCCAAGAAATCAGAAAAATGCTCGAGGCTTCAAACGAGAAGAATGTTTTTTACTAATTGGAAAATATTTAAGTTTGGGCCCCCTTGCACATACGCACACTTGCCCCTATTTTTTCCGTTTATTCTTTGGTGAACTATATGTCTATATCTTTTGATTTGGAAAATGAGATCAGTTATATTCACGTATGTACAAACTTGGGCTCGTCCCCAACCGCTAATCGATCCAGCAGCACCTGAGAACTTGCCTGTGGCAAGATGGTTAGGTGGATGGTTGTATCCCCAGCCCACCAGAGTTCAAACCCCAGGTTTGACGCTGGTGTTTCTCATTTAAGGCGGAATATTCTTCAGTGGGAGGCGACGTTCCCGTCGACAGCGAGGCGCCCGTGGTGACTTCGTCAATCTCAAGACTCGACCCGCCGGCTCAGTCTCTCGGAGGTGCTCATAGGGGTAGGGTGTGCGTGCGTGCGTTCATAGGGGTGAGTGTGTGCGCGTGTATATGAGCGCTTACGTTGTACTGTGTTTCGCAAAAAAAAAAAAAAAAAAGATCCAGCAGCACCAATGTGCATGCATCGGTCACATGCACGTGAGCATATGTCTCCGATGCATGCGTGCTGAACGTATAGTTCATGCATAAACTGAACGTTGACAACATGGGTTTACTTTCCATGGATTTATATATCCTGGAACTGAGCGGATGCATGCATGCTGACCCTAGGCTAGTACTAGTACTTGACGCGTGCATGCATGGAGAAAATTTAATGCGCTCTCGTGGAGACTTGCATTGAGACAGTTGACGATCCACCCAACAGCTCTAAGGCCACGTCCATACACTCGTACCTGCTGGCCCCACCCAACAACAGCAGAGGAACGAGACGAATTCCAGTGTCAACATGGCAGAAACATTATCATAGGTAATTTACATGCTGCGATCAGTGTGCTGATGAATTTTCATGAGAATGCAAATGACAAGGACAGGTAGTACACATAACATAGAGAAAATCATATATGTGACATGTATTTATATGATGCATGGTTAATTAGTTATGAATTACTCAAAATGGCAAGTTTTACCAAAATCTGAAAAAACACAGATCAACAATATGATGCACAATTTGAGCATAGCAAACAGAGGCTAGATGAACTTATAATTGCATCCAAATGACATGTGGATGCAGTACACATAATGCTTAACAAAAACATATACATGATAATGACCCAAAAGGGCTACAGTTCAATCACAATGGCTCCCACAAACAAGTTGGGGTAGGGAGCTGAAACTTAACATGTACTTTAGTCCCTCCTCGTGCCTAGTAATATTATGTACTTAACATAATCAACAAAATGTGTTAAGAAGCATAATTTACCTTTATTCATTAAAGCAATACCACGCCGAGCATTTTCAAAGGATGATGGATAAGAAATGGTGGCTTCTTCATGATCATTAGAATCAGTGTTCGACGGAAAGGGTCGAACCCTACAAAACACTCTTGCATTTCCTTTTAGTTCCTGCAAGAAAGAGCATAATAAGTAATTACATAACAATATTCTAACTACAACAATATTATACCTAAATCTTACCAAACTTTGAGTATTTTAATAATTTATTCGAGCTCTCCAACTGAGAAACATATTCTTGAAGCTCCTGTCATTCAAAACAAAAAAATACTCATGATTAAATTTATGTCACAAGGAGAGCATAATCAATACGAATCAGAAGTGACTACTGTTATGAAATGAGGTTCTATTGAACGGGGCCAACAGGCCAGCAGTAGCAGTACATATACATGCATGTGAGGGAAATAAGCAAAGAAGGCCCTATACAATATGATAACTACATAGAGCTCAACCCTGTTCTAACACCCCGCCTCAAGCTCAAGGGGGTCTTGGACATCGAGTTTGGAAAGGAAAACATTGTGTTGTGACCGTGTCTGAGCTTTCGTCAGAAAATCAGCAAGCTGGACTTCCGAGGGCACATACTTCTTTTGAGAGCGATAAGTGCCCTCAAGGGAAGTAATGGTTTGGATATAGAAAACCACTGATTACCTGGTAAGCATTATGTATCTAACCATTTCTTAATTTTATTTGTATTTGCCACTATACTAATTTACTCTATTCCCATTTAGACGCTCATATCATGAAAAGGGAGCCTGGAGTATTTGCTGGAAGAGTTCATCACTCTACACTTCCCAAAAAAAACTCCTTATTTTTCTCATTTTTAAATAATATATATATTTATATATACAAATGTATCCATGTATCCTAGTTTTTTTTAAATTGGTGTATCAGGCGTATCCCCGTATCGCGTATCCGATACGTATCCAAGTATCCATGGAACGTAGGATCCAACGCGCATGTGGTAGCTTCTCCTCCAACCAGTTCCATGGATCGCAGACAAGGGGGTCTTCGATGTCAACCTAGATATCCACCCCACGCGCCTTATGGGAGAGGGGGGGGGGGGGGGGGGGTAGATCTGACCCAGGGAGGGGTAGATGGGAGAAGGATTGGAACTGCGATGAGAGAGATAGAAGAAGGGAAGATTGATGTAAAATTACATACCTTCATCTGCTTTTGTAATGTTGAACGATCATTTTCCGACCTTGTGTAGTTATCTTTTAACATTGTACACACTGATCTTTCAATTTTGAATACTTGTCCTTCAATGTTGAATAATTTTCTTCCAGTACTTTCTCTTAACACTTATCGTCTTTTTGAACCTTCCCAATAACTACATCTAATTTGGTGCAACCTATATTTATACTAAACAGTTTTTCTTCGAAATGTCACTATAGTAGTGATCTAAACTAATTTTTCATCGACGAAACCATCGTCGTGTAAATTAGCTACTCTTTCATTAAATCCAAGTGCTTACTAATCTAAATGTCAATTGTTTATCATTACAAATAAAAAAGTTATGTACTACACATACTTTTGTTTTTTAAATGTTATATACTTTGATAGATAAATGTAGGCAAAATATCGCAGACGAATTTTTGTGTGCCATTTATATGGGCTATAGTATCTTCATCAGATTATAGGTCTTTTCTGTTCTAGTGTCTTCAAATATCTAGGTCCCAAAAGATGTTTGTAGAGTAGGATTGTGTAGGTTATATTTAGAGTTTTTTATCATTTTTGCCCCTATGACCAACCCTAATTTCAGTTTTGCCATTTGATTGACTGAAATCTCAATCTTGCCGCTGCTCCGTTAGTACACTTCTCAGTTTTGCCACTCTGTTACTCCACCATTAGTTTTGTCCTCACATTTTCCACTCCACTGCCAGTTTTTCCCGCAGTTTTTTTATTCATAGTTGTAACTCTGTTTCTCCTTATTTTTATCACATTTGTTGGTGGACTTGCCTATATGTGTCCGTCCGCCCGCATAAGACTAAGATCGGTGGAATTTCCTCTTGCAGGTCGGCATCATGATCTCGTCCCGAAGCCTCTGCCGCCCTCCAATAGGCCTCATGCCCCGCTAGCAGCACCTCTCTGGTATGCTCTTGCCGGTCTCATCAGCGGGGCACCATCGAAAGCCGCCCCAGCAGGTATCACCAGCCGCATCCGCACTCGTATGGGACTCCACCGTGTGCCAGCCAGAGACTACCTCTGAGCACATCTCCCCGTCTGCCGTTGACCCCTTCGCCTTCTCCTTATAAAACCTCAAGCTGCGGCCTGTCAAAACTGATTACGAAATAGACATCGGAGTGGCAAATGTGAGGGTAGAACCAACATTGGAGTAACGGAATGGCAAACCGAGGAACAGACTAACGAAGCAGTGGCAATATTGAGATTCTAGTCGGTCAAATGATAAAACTGAGGTTAGCGTCGGTCATAGTGGCAAAAGTGATAAAAACCTTTAGATTTGAACTTTTATAAATAGTAGATGATTCAAAAAAGAAAACTTTATGCTGGTCGTCATGATTGTGAGCGCAAATGTTGACGGTCAAATTGAGGGTTTAGTTCCCTATCATTGCTAGTTACTTTTATTTTTATTTTTGTAAGGATCCGAAATATTTGTCTAAAATATTTGAGTCTACACATAGAGAGAAGTTTAACAAGCGGTACTACACATTTTACGCAACGAACAAGTTCTGCCTTCTGAAGACTAGTCTCAAACCAACTCTAAGAGCAAATCATGTGAAGATAAAAGGGCAAATGTAACATGAATGCAAGTAAACTCAAGACACAAAACTTAGGAAGACACTTCTGGATTGCCTCTCGCGAAGCGCATTCTTTATAGCCATATTGTCATACTTCAATGCTCCATTTTCACCCACCTGGATCTCATGGTATATCAACCCAAGGTGTATGAATTATTGCCTCCAACGAAGTTTTGGAGCACCTTGGATCATAGTTCGGTCGGAGGCGTGCCCTCTTGTGGTGACTCAGACATCTTGTAAAGCGAATATATCGGTCCTTACTTTCAAGCGGGAATTGATAGACAGAGCATGGTGAACCTTTCTCCTTATATAGATAGAAGTTATCAGAAAATGGAGGCTGAAAAATAACTAATTTAGAGGGAAATCAAAAATTTACTACTTTTTCCACTAGGCGGGATAGAACTGATCGGAAAATTGAGCCGCAAAAACTGCTTTTTATAAGGCAAATGCAAAATCATGACTTTTTCCACTAGGCGAGATAGAACTTGACTTTTGCCTTAGTAAGCAGTCGAAAAACAGACAAAAACAAGAAAAAAGTTATGCCACCATAGGCCAAAAGTACATAAAATCGAATTATGCTTTGAAAATGCCTATTTTCGGCATCCCAGTTCTGCACTGTTTTATCTCCCCTAGTGGCAAAGTAGTACGTTTTCTCAATTTCGCTGTGATGAGAGTGTTAGATATTTAAAGATTAAGCTTTTACCTTCGTTACCGTAGTAAGGGAACACTTCATAATATTCTTCTTTTGCAGCAAGGAAATGAATAGAAAGTGACATCCTCATCTAGTTCATCACTCTTGCTACACCCTTGCTAACATGTTCATCCAAACTAGAGTTATCATACCACTCTTTTCGCTGCATACTAGTATCAAGTAATGACACATTAATATTAGAAGTGGATGTGTGAGCGGGTGATCAATCCGTTCCCCCTCCTCTTCGTCATAATCCCACGACTCTTCATTATCGAAACAATATTTTTGACAACAACACTTCAGGGAATCCACCTTACAAATGCATCCAATCAAGTATGTGATCATTGTTGTTTTTTTGAACAGCTTCACTCTCAAAACTAATATCCATGCACTTGTGCGTAACGCATACCGTGCTTCTGAGACCTACCGAATCTGCAACAAACTTTATACAAAGAACATACCATATGTGCATATGTGTTCAATAGGCCTAGAAGTTCTCTTGTGTCGACATCAGTCATACTCTTTCATAAAAGTACAACACTAAGAAGAGGATAACCGTGTGCAGAAAATATTATTGTAACTTGTTAGTGGGAGGGTATGGCGGATGATCAATCAGTTCCTCCTATTTTTCTTTCTCGTTGCGCACTTCAAGATAGGCTCTCTTTTCCATCCCATTATTTTGCTGCAAGTTAGTTTTCCACTCAAATAATTCATATTCTCTTACCAACATTCACCGTCGTGCATCAGTGGGGGCTCACTACAGCAGAGCTGACTTGTGCCGACGGCCAAACCCTGTGCCGACGGGTTTTTATCGGGGCCGTCGGCACAGGCTCCCTGCGAGGCCACCCACGAAGCTGGCCGTCGGCACATATATCCCCGTCGGCACAGCAAACCTGTGCCGACGGTGACCGTCGGCACAAATACCGCCGTCGGCACAGGTCCCCGTCGACTAAAAGGTGACGTCGACACAACCCTGTGCCGACGGTAAAAACCGTCGGCACAGGTTCCTTTTTTTTTCTTTTACCTCGTGCAGCTGAACAACCCTGTGCCGACGGTTAAAACCGTCGGCACAGGTTCCATTATTTTTTCGCCTACCACACCATGTATCCGCACCAACCTATGCCGACGGTTTTACCGTCGGCACAGGTTACCCTTTTTTTTTTCTTCATTTTTATGTATCTATTTATTACTCTCAATTAAATTTAATATGTTTTTATTCATTTCTATATGTATATAGCTACGTCGAATAGCGGTCTCCACCCACATAAAATAACGTCGCGAATCTCGAAAGGCAAGAGTGCGGCGTCGTCGAAGGAGAAGGGTGTTGCGTCGTCGAAAGGCAAGAGTGATGCGGGAGGCTGCGTCGATGGTAGCTGCATTTTCTTTTTCTAATTTGCAGAGTACCATGTATCTTCAATTTATGTTGTGTTTTCGCTACTACCGATATTTTGTTGTCTGTGTAATTTATGTTGTCAATGTAATTTGCATGGTTTGTTTAATATCAATGCGAAAAGTAGTCACCCATCATCATCATTAATCGAAACAGAGTAGTAGCAACTAAGATATAAGTCTGGTACATAGATAATAATATGTCTCGTACGTAGATAATATGTGTCATACAAATATAAATATGAATATGTCTCACATACAAATAGAAATACGGATATGTCTCATACATCCTAAATACGAATATGTCCCGAAGATATCACTGAATGGCTCCACCGAGCATAAAATAGAAAATCTTATAGCGCTGGCCAAATCTGTCTGCCACCGAGCATAAGATATCACATGTTTGTTGCCTTCTTCTTCTGCCACCTAGCATGCATCCTGAGAAGTTCTTCCCGTATTTCCCTTCAAGTCCTCGATGGCCACCCATGCCTACATAGGTTCGCTGATAGCTCACGAAGATGAGGTGGATAAGTAACAATATCCTAGAATGACACTTCCTTATTGTCTACCTTGAACTCGGCCGTAAACTTCAAAAGGAGTGCCGACATTCCTAGCTGGAACTACGATCGGAAGGAAAGCTCGACATGTTCGAGTGAGTGGACTTGAATGCTTACCAACCTCAGTGAGAAGGGGTTCTTATAGGCCGAGAAGACAGGACCGTCGGGATGAACTGAAGGATTTGTAGATAGAACAAAACACACGGTTAGCCCGTCATACAGCCCAACGGTGGCTCGTGAGTGCCTGCATATCAAATGCACCGTTGGGCTGTATGACGGGAATCCGAATGCTTTGTATTCGGTCGACGAACTGAAGGATTTTGTTGCTCTCTTCACTCAGCAAATCGGCCTTCGATCCAAACAGCGGCAAGACATCTCTGATGATCTGCAACCGTCGGAACAAGTGTTGGGAATGTTGCTAATCATCAGAGATCCTTGCCGCTGCTTGGATCCGACCGAGGGGAGGGTTCACCTTCAGCCGACGCTCTAGGAACTCCTGCCTCTCAGAAATGTTGCTCTCTGCTACCCGTGTACTGCCAATGATGGATGTGAAGTGTACTCCTGCCTCTCTTATAGACCCGCCTCTCCGAGTGACTCCCTCCTGCTAGCCAATCAGGAACAAGTACGCGGATCGTGTGTTTCCTTCGAGAGCTTGGGAGCCGTTGGATCAGCGGTGTGTTTCTTTCGAGCGCTGGTGAGCCGTTGGATCCGGAAGAAGCACACGGATCGTGCGTTTCCTTCGTGCACTTGTGAGCCGTTGGATCAGCGGTGTGTTTCTTTCAAGTGCTGGTGAGCCGTTGGATCCGGAAGAAGCACACGGATCGTGTGTTTCCTTCGTGCGCTTGTGAGCCGTTGGATCAGCGGTGTGTTTCTTTCGAGCGCTGGTGAGTCGTTGGATCCGGGAGAAGCACACGGATCGTGTGTTTCCTTCGTGCGCTTCTGAGCCGTTGGATCAGCGGTGTGTTTCTTTCGAGCGCTGGTGAGCCGTTGGATCCGGAAGAAGCACACGGATCGTGTGTTTCCTTCGTGCGCTTGTGAGCCGTTGGATCAGCGGTGTGTTTCTTTCGAGCGCTGGTGAGCCGTTGGATCCGGGAGAAGCACACGGATCGTGTGTTTCCTTCGTGCGCTTGTGAGCCGTTGGATCAGCGGTGTGTTTCTTTCGAGCGCTGGTGAGCCGTTGGATCCAGAAGAAGCACACGGATCGTATGTTTCCTTCGTGCGCTTCTGAGCCGTTGGATCAGCGGTGTGTTTCTTTCGAGCGCTGGTGAGCCGTTGGATCCGGGAGAAGCACACGGATCGTGTGTTTCCTTCATGCGCTTCTGAGCCGTTGGATCAGCGGTGTGTTTCTTTCGAGCGCTGGTGAGCCGTTGGATCCGGGAGCGCCACCGGTAGTTCTATAAAACCCAGTCGAAGGTAGGCATGGTACTCACTTGAGCGCAAGCATGGTGTGTATTGGTCCTTGCGAGAAGTGTGTGTCGGGGTTTCACATTTCTGCATCCGAGCATCTCGCCAGGCTTTCGAGCAATTTGAAGGTAGATGGTAGGGTAGTTCCAATTGAAGAAATTTTGCACACTGAGAGTCATCTCGCTTTGCTCGGGGCGAAGCTATGCCGCGATGGGTTTCCGTATAGGACCCCGCTCCAAATTCGCGCAGAAATGCTCAGGCTTGCAGATAAGTTTGACAGGAAAGTTACGAA
This sequence comes from Poa pratensis, assembly GCA_947311845.1. Lineage (NCBI taxonomy): Eukaryota > Viridiplantae > Streptophyta > Magnoliopsida > Poales > Poaceae > Poa > Poa pratensis. The sequence continues at coordinate 1,484,108 of CAMZMU010000097.1, read as the reverse complement.
TAGTCCGTTCTACCGAACTGAAGCTGACCGTAATTCGTACGTTCGTTCCTGTCTCTGGGTAGTTGACAGCGATGATGACGATGATTTCATGCCGTCGTCAAAGGAAAGGAGGGTTGAAGCACTGAGCAAGAAGGCTGAAGCTTCGTCCAAGGGTAAAGGCAAGAAGGCAGAATCTTCGTCAAAGGGCAAGGGTGGCAGCACACCCATGGCATAGGGTGCAGAAATTTGTTAGTTGTTCGTGATTGTTGTTCGATATCAAATTTGTTAACGTTAAATCAAATTATGTGTTCGACATTAAATGTGTTCGATAGTAAATGTGCAAGTGTCACCAGCTAGGTTGTGCCATACCATATGTATACAAGTGTGTTGTGTGTTGTAAATGTGCAAGAATCTACTCCTAGGTGTGACCGACATCACCGGCTTCACATTCTCTCAAGTGAGTTTCTGCACTTGGAGGTGAAAACTCCCCTTCGGGCGAACCGGATGGAATCTTGTGTCGATTTGGGGTAGACTTTGGTTTCCCATGTTCCTATGGCCTAACCTAACACAACCAAGCAAAAAAGTCCACTGGGCTACCCCCTTTCGACGCACGTCTATGGGGGTAGACGGAAACGTTAGGGTTTTTCCAGCGGATTCAGGGTTTCGCCGAAGCGGGGCCCCGGAGCGTCGGAACCCAACCCAGACCTAGGTTGTGCCATACCACGTGTGTACAAGTGTGTTGGGTGTTTCAAATGTCCAAGAATCTACTCTGTTGTGTGACCGGCTTCACCGGCTTCACTTTCTCTCTAGTGAGTTTCTGCACTTAGAGATGAAAACTCCCCTTTCGTGGACTTTGAGGTGAAAACCCCACGTGTGTACAAGTGTGTTGGGTGTTTCAAATGTCCAAGTTCCCACTCCGGGATGTGAGCGGGTTCACCGGCATCACTTTCTCTATACCGATTTCGTGGACTTTGAGGTGAAAACCCCCACTTCGGGCGAAACGGAGAGAATCTATGCAAGAGTTGGGGTAGAAATAGGTTTTGGGTGTTCCTAGGTACTAACCTTGCACAACCAAGTAAAAAGTTTCACTTTGCTACCCTCTTTCGATGCACGTCTATGGGGGTAGACGAGAAAAGCTGGTCTTTCCTCCAGCGGGCCTAGGGTTTCGACGGAGAGGTGCTCCGGAGCGTCCGGATCACACCAAACCCTAGGTGGTGTCCTAACAACACCACAAAATAATAGAATAATTGAAAAAAAAATTGATAGTGAATTATAATGGTCTAGAAATATTAACAACACCACAAAATAATAGAATAACTGAAAAAAAATAGAACCCTATGCCGACGGTAAAACCGTCGGCACAGGTCCCTCACTTATCCCCACTCGAACGGGGACGGTTTCCTCGTGTCCTCCCACTCTCGACCAATCCCTCCTCGCCTCTCCCCCCGCTGGCCGACCCCGCCGCCGGCCGTCCCGCCCCGCCCCGCGCCCCACCCCGCCGCCGGCCGTCTCGCCCCACCCCGCCGCCGGCCGTCCCTCCCCCCCCCGTGCGCTCCCCTCCCCTCCCCGTGCCCTCCCCTTCCCGTGCCCTCCCCTCCACCGGCGCCTCACTGCCTCCTCTGGCCCTGCACCGCCGTTCAACAGCGCCACCGGAGGTATGCTCCACACTCCTCTGTTTTTTCTTAGCTATTAGTGTTAGTGTTAGTGTTAGTGTTAGGGTTAGGGTTAGGTTTAGAGGTAGCTAGTGTCAGTGTTAGTGTTAGGGTTAGGGTTAGGCTTAGAGGTAGCTAGTGTCAGTGTCAGTGTTAGGGTTAGGGTTAGGGTTAGGTTTAGTTCTTAGCTGTTACAGTTAGTGTTAGTGTTAGTTTTTGTGTCATACGTGTGTGCTAATGTTTATTGTTTGTGCTTTTTCAGATGACGTAGCTTCCCTCCTGCCACCACCGCCGGTCCCGCGCGTCGTTGCGGGGCTTCTTCTCCAGCTGAGGAGGGGCCGCCTCGGTGCCCCTGTTTTGTCGCCCGGCTTCCGGAGCACGTCCTCGACCTTCTCCCGCCACCGATCACGCTTCGAGGGTATAAACCTTTCGCCTCTCTTACTGCATAGGTTTAACCGTACCGTCATGAAGTATGAGAAGTATGATGTGAATGGGTTCCGCTTCCATACAGAGTATCACCAGAATAGTCGGCCGAATGCAAAAACTGTAAATACTAGGGTGTTCACCAAAGGATCCAGAGGAGCCGATGGAGCCGATTACGTAGATTACTACGGAAGGTTAGAGAAGGTATACGAGCTGACGTTCAATCGTACGAACATAGAACTCAAGCTCGTTGTGTTCCAGTGCCACTGGTTCGACCCACGCACTGGACCACACGGTGGACAGAGAAATGACCCTTCCATTGGGTTAGTTGAAGTTAAGCCTTCAACCACCTATAGCGGAGCCGATGTCTTTGTTGTGGCTCACCAAGCCAAGCAAGTTTATTATTTGCCCTACCCATGCCAGAAAGAGAACCTCAAGGGCTGGGAAGTCGTGTTCCGGGTATCGCCACATGGTAAGCTACCCATGCCCTCTGCCGACGATTACAACAACATTGACCCTAAAACATACGAGGGAATTTTCTATCAAGAGCAAGAGGACTTCGGGGACTTTGCCTTACAAACAGGTGGTCTTGAGGACCTCGAGAACGATGCACACACTCGTGGTGAGTCAGTGGTGGATCTGAAGGACATAAATATGCTCTCGAAGTTACAGGCGGACAATGGCGACGATGACGAGCCTCCACCGTGCGATGAGCCTCCAACCTACTACACACGTGATAGTGATAGTGAGAATGAGAACCAACTTAATTATGAGAGTGATTATTCGGGGTGAGCGTCTTTTATGTCTCTATGCTTAGTATTTATTTTTCAACATGCTTCTTAATTGCATTACGTCTTTATGCTTGGTGTCTACATGTTATTATGTCTTTATGCTTTAGTATTTATCTTTCAACATGCTTTGTCATTGCATTACGTCTTTATGCTTACTGTCTACATTTTATTATGTCTTTATGCTTACTTGTTTTCTCTTTCTCAATGCAGGTGATTGAACAATATGAGCCAAGGCAAGGAAAACTCGTCGTCCTTGCTTAGTAAGATTAGCAAGATGACGGTACGGAAGCCTGGAGTTACACGGAGTGGACGACCTTCCACCTCGCGTTACGCCGTGGACGAGGGTGCGCGAGTAGGACGAGGTGGAGGACGAGGTGGAGGAGACGTGGCGGAGGACGAGGTGGAGTTGCCCTCCGCTTCTGGCGACGTGGCTTCCCAGTCTAGACACGAGGTGGAGGACGAGGCGGAGACCGAGTCTGGACACGAGGTGGAGGTGGAGGATGAGGTGGAGGACGAGTTGGAGTTGGCGCCGAAGCGGCCGCGGATGCGTGGCGAAGCGGGAGTCCCCGAGGAGGCCGAGGAGCCTACGAGCGAGGAGGCGAAAGCCCTCGTTGTTCCTATGGGCGTTGAGTAAGTGTACTAATTTTGTAATTTTGAACATGTAATTTCATTGTGTTCATAACAATTTGGCATATGTACTAAGTTTGATTATTGTGCAGCAAATGGACATGGCCAGCTCCTAAGATTCCTCGCACTCCTGGGAGCTTGCTTGGAGCTCTTATTAGGAACTTTTGGCCGGGCTTGTACGACGCCGGTCCCAACGGTGAGACGAAGCTGGCCTATAAATGGGTGCACTATGAGGTTGCCCCTATCCCGGGCTTCGAGACAGCTGCTGAGGCCGTGATCACCGGGTTTTGGGTAAGACATATTTTTCGAGTTCCGTTCATAGTTTATGACTCCACCGTGCTAACTCATGACTCTCACAATTTTTTTATGCATGCTTGTAGAAGCATTTTCGGGTGGCGGACGAGCATAGAGAGACGGCGGCTCGCGTATTGCGTGCTCATTGTGTGAGGTTGACACGGCAACAATTCTACAACCAAAAGCATACGTCCGCCAATACTTTCACGTATGAGAAGACGGGCAAGAGGGCCAAGAAGGAGAATGTCAAGACGGCACGGAAGATGACGAGGGAGGAATTCCATTCGGTAAGTAAACTGTCAATGGAATTCTATATTGCTGCTAAGTTGCCATTGCATTATCTCTTCTTGAATTGCATTTTCAGGTTATGCCCGACTGGGCCGACGGCAAAGAAGACGCATGGGATGCGTTGGTTACGAGGTGGGTCGGTGGAGACCCCGAGTTCGACGCCGTGAGCCAGCGGAACAAGGCAAACCGAGGCACCGAGGGAACACACAGTGCGGGAAGCCGCAACCTCTTCCGCTTCAAGGAAAAGCTGGTATATATATACATGGAACGACCTCCATTTATTTTCCCCTCATATTTCTACTTGCTAATCATGACATTTCTTTTCGCGATGCAGGACGCCGATAGGGGGGAGGTAAGCTCTGAGTTGCAATCGTGGCAGAAGATGAAGGAGAAGAAGCGCGATCTATCGAAGCCTCAGCCCCAGCTTCCTGAGTACTACAACAATGCCGACGAGCACTTGGAGAGGTACTCCACGACGTTCTAGTCTTTTCACCCGGAGGTGGATGACCCCTTGAGCCACGAGGTCGACGAGAGGTCAATGGTCCTCTCGGGGCATGGATGGCCACATGGACGTGATCTCTTTCTTCAGAATGTGGCCAGGCCTTCCATGAGCTTCACGCAGGCAAAAGCTACCCTCCCTGACGGCAGCCCCCTTATCGCGCCTCGTCCACGGCCTCGTCGACCCACTTCCACCGATGTAAGTTTTTCTCATTTTCATCCTCTTTCCGACATTTGTTCCTGCATGGCTAAGTTGACAGTTCCATACCATATTTTTGAAATTGTAGCCCGATCTTGACGCAGCCTACGCTGCCGCTAATGCGGAGTATCAGGTGGCCTATGCCCAGTGGGTGGAGATGAATACAGCCCACTCCTTGTATCAAAAGTCGTTCCGTGAGGTAAGTTTCAACCTTTATTTTTGTCTAATATGACAAGTCCCACTTCCCTAGTTTGAACCTTTATTTTGCAGTCGGTGCTGAACTTTTTCACCACTGGAGTGTGGGTCCCCCCTCCTATGGTGGAGCCTCCGGATCCGGGGCCGTCTCCACGGTTTCCGTCGAAGGACGAGTTCGCTCTCACCTACTACTCATCGACCCCGGTAAGTTTGATGCCAAACCACTGGTTACCGCTTTCCTTTGCCTCGCAAGTTGCTAACTCTTGCTCAAACATGTAGGGAACGGGATGCTCGTCGGAGAACCCACACTTTGGTCGTGCTTCTCCTAGTGCCTCGCCGGGTTCGCGTGAGATGGTGAGGTTTGATGCTGATCCTTCGCCGGGTTCGCGTGAGATCACACCGGTACATGCCGGTGGTCCTTCTCCTGGTGCTTCACGTGCTGCTTCGACTTCTCCTGGTGCTTCGCCTTCTTCTGGTGGTTCTACTGCGAGGCCGAGCCGTCGATCGCCTACGTTCACCCAGGCAGATATGGGGTACACCCCGTCGCCGCAGCAGTAGATGTAGGGCTTGAGGCCTCTAGACATTGCCCTATGTATGATTATGCTATGTGTGTATCCACTTTGATGATATTACTATTGTGCTTGATGATATTGCTTCAGATCATATATGGAGCTATGTGTGATCTTGTTTGTGATGATATTGTCAGGATTTTATATTTTATTTTCTGCTATTTTTGCTGCAAAAACCAGCGCTGCAACCAAACTGGTAAAAAAAAATCTGGGGACGAACCTGTGCCGACGGTATTCCCGTCGGCGCAGGTCTTGCGTCTGTGCCAAATGGTCAGGCCTGTGCCGACGGTATTACCGTCGGCACAGGTTCGCCCCAGGAGACGCTCAGGAGACGCCACGTGCACACCTGTGCCGACGGTAATACCATCGGCACAGCTTCTCAGGCGAGCTCGCCCACGTGGGACCCACCGAACCTACGCCGACGGAATTTGTGCCGACGGGCATTTTTTCACCGTAGGCACCACCTATGCCGACGGGAAAAAACTGTGCCGGGCAAAAAACCTGTGCCTACGGGCACCTACGCCGACGGCCCTGTGCCGACGGTCAGGGAAGGTGGCTGTGCCGACGGTAAATAACCGTCGGCACAGAGGGAGCCTGCTGTAGTGGCTGTTTGTTCTTCACGGTGTACATCCTTTCGACTTTTTTTCCGTGTGTCCTGCAAACGGTCTGTCTCTTCCATGGCGGCATCAATCTGCTCATGACAACTGATCAGTAATGCATTTGTGTGAAAAATTATGTTAACAAAAACAGTATATAAGATGCACTGCATGCACTATAGATCCTATCAAGTGTTTTATTTGCAACTTTATGTTCTTCATGTCTTGTGTACATTCAGCAAGCACACGGTGAAGTACATCAGAAGAGGAAGGTTGAACTGGCCGAAAGGATCCACGACAAGGGAGAGCATCAGAGCTGTCCTCAAACTGCCTCGCCTCCAGGTAAACGAGACGTGACTCCCGATTCTCAATGCATTTTTATTTTACTTGCTTTTTTACCTGCAGCAGCAGCGCGTGATCGCGTACTCGGTCGAATTGTTCTATAACCGCTACCACCTTCCAGCAAGCCACCCCTTCTTCATGAGGTACCGCAAAATTAAGGCGGTCGCTATGACCAAACGGTGTTCTGACATGGAGAGTGGCAGCAAGGAAATAGGACGTGGCATTTCCTTCGAATCTGTGGGGAGTGGCAGCAAGGAAATAGGACCTCGAGAGTTCAGATATCACTGGATGTAAAAAAAATAAACCAGGCAAATTTAACTCGACTGTCAAGGCTACATAACGCTTTTTTCCATTAAAGGAGCCAGTGCTTACTAGTATGTTTAAAATAGCACATCCCATGTGAGTTACTGAACCGGCACTACGTGTGGTGTTGGCGCTGAAGACTCTTCTGAGAACTCTACCGATTAGTAGTTAGTGTAAACAATGATTCGATAATATATACTATAATGATTCCCAGTAGCTACTGACAGGAAGGACGCCAATGTTTACTGTATGATAAGAGATACAGGTTGGAGGACTCAACTGACGGTAGCTGAAGATTCCTTTCTGATAACTCACACACGCCACAGCTAACAAGGATTCCCGTTAGCTCCTGACAGGGAGATATACAGGGTGGAGGATTCGACAAGGATTCCCGGCAGCTAGTTTATAATCTATAGGGTTCAACAAGGATTAACGCTTTGTGTCTCGTCGTGCCGTCGCAGTTAATTATAAGCAAGTTTCTATCTTAACCTTCTATCGTGGAACGTCCGTGGCCTTGACCGCTCTGACCGTTTTTGGTAGGGATCCCTTCTTTGTTGTATCCAGGATTCAAAACTCATTCTTGGTAAGTGGAAGGCGGAGAAGGTCCAACACAAGATTGAGCTACAACTTGTTTGGGTCCCAGAATGAAAATGAATGGAGACCTACATATGGTTTTCCGGCTCCTCGGACAACCTCTTTTTTTTAGAGATATAAGGCACCACGACCCCAGCTTTACATTAATAAAGCCACAAAACGCCAGAGTAACAGACGCAGCTGCTGGGGAGACCAGCTTCCCCAGCTTAAAAAGTGGCTTACAAAGGGCCACAAAGGCACGAATAACATCAGGTTTCAAGAACCAAACTACAAAAACATCGATCGAAGCTAAGCTAGGCACACTAAGTCAGCCGGCGAGTGCGTAGCAGTACATGTAGCTTGGAGCATCTTCACCACCTCGTCGACCAGCGGCACGAGCTTAGACTTGATGAATGATGAGTGGCCGCCACAGCTGCAAACAATCTTTGGAAGCATTGCTGGACGGTCCGCTGATCTCTGGTCACGACGGGGGTATATTATGCTTTTGCAATTGACATCATCTTTGTAGCTTTATGTCTACATTCTACTGTTGTCTCTTAGGATCCAGTAAGCTAGCTTTTGATAATTAGGATGAAAATATTATTCTTGCATCTCTGACTTTCTATGATTGGAATGGTTCAACCCGGCACGTTGTCACTGAGCTGACTTTTCTATGATTAGTTTCTAAATACAACCTCCGATCCATATTAATGGGCTCAACTTTATCTAGATACAGATGTATCTAGTTAAGTGTTTAGACTAGATGCATCCGTATCTAGACAATGTTGAGACCATTAATATGGATCGGAGGGAGTATTATTCTTGCATCTCTGACTTTTTATGATTGGATAGGTTCAGACCGGCGCTCTGTCAGCCGTAGTCTCTGTCAAAAGAAAGACAACCGTGTATCATTCATATTGGGGAAGGGACCTTGCCTTATTGTTTTCAGACATCGAGGAAACTTCACATGGACCATTTCCACTTGCAAAACTTAAACTAGTACGCAAAGCCATCTTGCATATAGAGTACTCCTTAATTGTCCATATCTTAAGTCGTCACAGCACACATTGCGCCTTTCCACTACTCCCACACGGCATTGCACACGATCAACGCATAGTTCATCATCCAACTATATGTACATAGATCTACACCTCCAGTTAGCTACCAATTAATCCAGAAACTGAGAGCCACCAAAAAGAGAGGCATGCAGGTGGTGACGGGTGCCATGGGAAGCTTGCTCCCCAAGCTGGGCGAGCTGCTCATGGAGGAGTACAAGCTGCAGAAAGGCGCAAAGAATGACATTGCATTTCTCCAGAAAGAGATGAGGAGCATGCACGCTGCCCTTACCAAGGTGGCAGAGGTTCCATGGGACCAGCTCGACAAGCAGGTGAAGATCTGGGCCGACGATGCCAGGGAGCTGTCATATGACATGGAGGATGTCGTTGACAACTTCTTGGTGTGCGTCGAGGGCTCTGATCCGGCTCCCGACTTGAACATACTCAAAGTGCAAATTGAGAAGATGTCAAACTTGTTCACCAAAGGGAAGGCTCGCCATGAGATCGCCGAGGCGATTAAGGAGATCAAGGATCGTGCCCAGGAGGTAGCTCTTCTGCGTGAAAGATACAAGGTCGATGACGTTTTTGCTAACCAAGCTAGCATAAACAACGTTGACCCTCGTCTGTTAGCTCTATACAAGAACCAGAAGGATCTCATTGGTATTCAAGGCCCAAGGGAAGTTCTAACCAAGAGGCTGATAGGCGGCGACGGTGGCGTTTCCAAGCAGAAGCTCGAGATAGTCTCAATTTGTGGAATAGGAGGACTTGGCAAGACAACTCTTGCCAAGGAGATGTATGATAGGCTTCAAGCACAATTTGATCGTTCTGCATTTGTTTCAGTGGGTCGAAACCCTGAAGTGAAGAAAGTTTTCAAGGATATTCTCTTGGATTTGTTCCTACTTATTGATACAAAGCTGGCACTGCTGGGTCTTTCGGAAGAAGAAAAAATTCTCTTGAAGCTGGACAAGAATGAGGATAGGGGTGATCTAGCCACATTGGATGAAAAACAACTCATCGACAAACTCCGACGACTACTTGAGAATAGAAGGTATGAATCATTCACTTTAATCCAGTATTTCCTCATCTCAAATTACCATGTGTTTTAGCTTTGGTCAAAGTAAAAAAAAATATGGTATGCACCACCTTAATCCAGTATTTCGTCCATCTTAAACTGCCATGCGGGATCCTGCATGCTCGTATCACGAGTGGCAAAACTTGCTAGGCTGAAGAAGTGGGGTTCAGCGAGGAATAGTCTAGGTCGATGTTTTGCGGCCTAGCCAGTTCTACAGTCGTCACAAAGTGGCTTCTGTCGCTGGTAGTTCGTGGGCATGGCCGGGGGCTCTTGCAGTGCAATTCTATTGTAACCGAGTACATTTGCTTCCCCTAAAGCTTAATCCAGTTGCTCGCAGATCTCCTGCCAAGTTCTAAAAAATATATTTGGTCAAAGTCAAACTTTGTACCAAGTATATATGAAAAAATTCAACATCAACGCTAGCAAATCCATATAATAAAGTATATATATTCCGTGATGGTTGTAACATTCATTTGATATTGTAGATGTTGATATTTTTATGTACGTGCTCAAACTTTATAAAGTTTGACTTTAAAATAAAACTAAGACACAAGGCAATTTGAGATAGACGACCTATATATATTTTAAAAATGGTATTTTAGCTTAGCAATGATCCCAAACTATAGAGGTTCAACTTGTAAATATCATCCAGCGTGATGATATGACATGTACATAGAATCTAAGGCGCTAGAAGAAATTACATAATAATGTCAAAGTAGTCCCATGATGACCGCTCTGGCGCGCGCTTGTTAGGCAGAACAGTCAATTATATATACGGGAGTGTGGTGCACGTCGCTAAGAATGCAAAATACAATAGACGCAGTTGATTGTAAATGGAGTATAAATTAGACTTAGGCCTCGCTTGGGAGACCAGTTTTTGCTCCGTAAACAGGCCGGAAAATAATACGGACCTAATTTGATCCGTGAATTAAAACAGCATCCCGTCGTTTTCCTACCAGGGTAAAATTCAACCCGGCTCCCAAGCGGGCCCTTAGAGTGTGTTTGGTAGTCTGCATTAGTTTCTCGCTTGCTTACAGCATGCCCCGCGAGTGCCCGTCCTAGCAAAAGTAGTCTATGAATCATGTTGTGTCACATGATTGGTTGACTAATTTGGCCCTAGTTTCGTTTCACTACCGGAAACGAGTTCTTTGCCGTGCGGCCAAATCGCACGGCAAAGGCTATTCGGAACACGGCAACGACTTTGCCGTGCCGAACCGCACGGCAAACCTCACACGGCCTAATACGCGTCGGCAAAGAGTGTTTGCCGTGTGCTTTCTGCAAACATCACGGCAAAGCCTTTTTGCCGTGCGCCGACGGTTTGCCGTGTGCCGAAGATTTGCCAGAGTTGGTCAACGACAACCCCGGTTCTTTGCCGTGTGCCAACGTGTTGCCGTGTGTTTTTTCATCATCTTTGCCGTGTGCTTTTTGCTCCACCCGGCAAACAGGTAAAATAGGATTAAAAAAAATCACCGCCACCGACGGTGCTGTGTGCTCGTGGGGCTGGGCGCCGCCGCGGCGAGGCGGAGCGGGCCTAGGGGTGGCGGGTTCGTGGAGAGCGGCGAAGCATTCTTTTGAAAAATTTGTCAAAAATCAAGTTTATTATTTTTGCTATCAACTACTACACATAAAAGGGCTCCATGTCAAAGGATTTCATTTTTGAGTAATTTTTCACTTTATTTGATTTTTTTGAAAAAAGGGTCAAAATGGCAACCATGGCTATTCGTCGAAGGGGTCAAAATTTTCAAAACCGTCGACGGTTCTGTGACATAATCACTACTTATGTAGCTTAAAATTATTTTTGAAAAAATTTCAGAGCAAACTATCACACACTTGTAGTTCAAATTTAAATTACTTTCGAAAAATCGGCATAAAGTTTTTTAAATAGGCGAAATTATGTAGAAACCAAGAAAATTCCTAATATTTCTGGATTGTCCATAGAATATGGTCTACTTTGTGTGAAATTTAGATGGGTGCCATTTTGCACCATATTTTTTGTACTTGTTTAACAAAAAAAGTCATTTTAGCACTTAAAAAATAAAAAATGATATTTATAAAAATAATTTGAACAAACTCAGTTCTGCAACATTGTTTCCATACCGAGACACACCTATGTGTCAAATATGGGCACATTATCACAAACTATGCCACGGGAATGGTCATATCTTGGTTATTTATCTCGAAACTTAAACATGTTTGTAGACGATAGACCTTTTTGTGAAAGAATTTTTTGGAAATTTCATCAAAACTCAAGTTTATCATTTTTCCTACCAACTAATACACATCAAAGGATTCCATGCCAAAGGATTTCGTTTTTTGAGTATTTGTTCACTTTCTTTTATTTTTTTGAAAAAACGATCAAAATGGCCGCCATGTCTATTCAATGAAATGGGTCGAATTTTTCAAAACTATCGACGGTTCTATGATATAACCACTAATTGTATATCTTAAAATGATTTTTGAAAAAAATTCAGAGCAAACTATCACACACTTGTAGTTCAAATTTGAATTACTTTCAAAAAATGGCATAAAGTCATTTAAATACGCGAAATTAGGTAGAAAGCGAGAAAATTCCTAATATTTTTGGATTATCCATAAAATATGGTCTAGTTTGTGTGAAATCTAAATGGGTGCCATTTTTCACCATATTTTGTGTATTTGTTTCACATAAAATGTCACTTTTGACACTTAAAAATAGAAAATAATATTTATAAAAAATATTGTGAAAACTGTTTTTGACAACATTGTTTGCCTTATCAAGACACACCCATGTGTAAAATATGGACAATTTATCACAAACTATGCCACATGAATAGTATACTGTTGTTACAAGTAGATAAAACTAAAGTTGAAAAAAAAAATTGGTCTTTGCCGTGTGCCGTGTGCAAAATCTTTGCCGTGTGCAAACACACGGCAAAGAGCTGCCGTGTGTTTTTGCTTTGTCTTTGCGGTGTGTATTTCTTTGCCGTGTGTTTTTGCTTATCTTTGCCGTGTGTATTTCTTTGCCGTGTGTTTGCGTGGACGATACCGTGCACCGAAACTTTGCCGTGAGTATTTCCGGTCAACACGGCAAAGTCTGTCTTTGCCGTGTTCCGCAAAACATGACACACACGGCAAAGAGCCGTATACACGGCAATGATATATTTTCCAGTAGTGTTTGCTTGGCTGCACATTTTGTTTTTAGCATATATTTGAGATATTTTTACTATCTAATTCACGCATCTTGCACTATCATGGGATAGGTACTTCATTGTTATTGATGATGTATGGGATTTACAAGCATGGGAAATAATTGCATGTGCTATGGTGAATAACAATCATGGAAGTCGAATAATCATAACCATCGTATTCTTGAAGTCGCCGCGAAGACCGGTCATGTTTACAAGCTAGAACCACTTTCTCGTGATTCCCCTGAAGAATTGTTCTATTTAAGAGTATTCGGTGGTAAAGAGAAAAACCCTTATGATCAACCGACTGAGATAATCAATAAACTTCTACATAAATGCGGCGGTGTGCCATTAGCTATCATTACAATAGCTAGTTTGTTGGCTGGTAAACCGTTGGAGGTGTGGCCCAAGGTGTATACTTCTATTGGTTTTGGGGATGGAGTTAACAAACATGTCGAAAACACGAGAAAGATATTATCATTTAGCTATTATGATCTACCTTGCTATCTACGGTCTTGTTTGTTGCACCTGAGCATATATCCTGAGGACTCTTTGATCATGAAAGATTCATTGATATGGAAGTGGATAGCCGAAGGCTTTGTTCGTGAGGAAGAAGGGGCCGGATTATTTGAAACCGGAGAGGGATACTTCACTGATCTATTAAATCGAAGCTTGATTCAACCTGTAGAGGATAAAGATAATTTTGTCATATGGGGCTGTCGTGTTCATGATATGGTCCTAGATATGATTTGCTTATTGTCAAAAGAACAAAATTTCGTTACGATACTGGGCAGTAATGGGAAATACTCATCTTCGCCGACAGATACTCATAGGTTGGCTGTCCAAACAAGAGTTGAAGAGAAGCACGACCCTTTGGCTAACACCAGCATGCTAAAACTGAGATCATGTTATGCCACCATGTGTAATCTCAGCGTGATTCCATCACTTTCAAGGTTTCAAGTGTTACGTGTTCTAGCTATGGAAAACTGCAGTTTTGAGACAGACCGTCCTTACCATCTTAAGCATCTTCGGTGGTTACCTCAGTTGAGATATCTGAGTTTAGAGAAGACACCTGTTAGTGAGCTCCCAGAAGAAATAGGATATCTGAAGTTTCTGCAGACACTGGACTTGAGGGACACCAAGATAAAAGAACTGCCGCAGAGTATTGGTCTGCTAAGGAAACTTAGGCGACTGCGCGCTGATGGGGAAAATGTTTGTATAAGACTGCCGAATTGGATAGGAAACCTGACATCCTTGGAAGAGCTATATTTGCGTATTACTACTCGTGATCAAGAGTCACCTATCTTTCAACTCGGCAAGCTGGCAGAGCTGAGGGTGCTCATCTGCAGTTTCAGGGGAAAAGACTTGAATGAGCAGTGGAAGAAAACTTTTTTCGAGTCTATATGCACTCTGCGGAAAATGCAAATCCTACGACTTCCTGGCCTGTGGTGGTCGAAGTTGGATGCAGATACCTGGAATAGCTATAATCCTCCTCCGCAGCTCCGTGAGCTGGTCATATTGGGCAGATTCACTAGGATCCTGGCGTGGATTAATTCCTCGCCTCCTCCTCGCCTCTCCACCCTATACGTGGGAATGAGTGAATTATTGGAGGAGCAGGATGTGATGGCCCTAGGGAGGATGACGGAGCTGCGTGTTCTAGCTAACACCGTGCAGATATCGGCGGGCATGGAATTCCCTGATGGTGCGTTTCCCAAGTTGAGGGCCTGTATGATCACTGCACCTTTCAGGTTTCTGCAGGGAAGTATGCTGGACCTTGAATCCCTTACGTTCATCGTGATTGTGCGGGCCTCGAAGGATGCACACACTGGCTTTGACTTTATTGGTAGCCTGGGGAACCTCCCTTCACTTCGGAAAGTGGAAGCTTTTATCAAGTGCTCCGGTGCTAGTGCTAAGGATGTGGAGGAGGTGGATGCTGCTGTGAGGCAAGCAATCGACACTCATCCCAACTGTCCCACCCTTTATCTTGAGAGGCAGGATGAGAATGAGGTATGGTACTATGGACTCCCGGTACTATTACCTCTACATCTATTGTAGACTGCTGCAGTTTCCGAATTTTTCTAATCTATTATCTTTCTTCCGTTTACCTATATTTCTTCTTTTACATAGATTGGCGAATCAGAAGAAGCTAGAGCATCGTACATGGGGACGGCGGAGGCGGCTGAAGCAGAGATCCGGCCCATGGTCGATGACAACGGCGAAGCGGAAGCAGCTAGAGCGTCCTACTTAGAGGTGGCTGAAGCACAGACCCGGCCCACAATCGACGCTGGTTCGCCTGCTCCAGTGCCGGTGGCAAGACGGACGTGGAGAAAGTGGGCATGCTTTACTTGCCTCCACTGCGGCACGAGTTCTGATGCACCCTCCACTTCAATCTAGTGTGGTGCTTCCGGAGAGAGCTCAGGCTGAGGATGAGAATGAGACTGCCCAGCTAGCCCTGAATGATGCGACGGTGTTATTGCTTTGTGATCCGTTATAATGTGTCTTTTTTGGTACTCTTTGAACTTATTGTTGGTATTTGGATTGTAATAGGATAGTACAGGTCGGCAGGTTTTTTGCCCCGTAGTCTATGCTCTATGGTTGATATCTTCTTTTCCATTTACTGTGCTATAAGACTAGTTCTTTCCGTTATGCGTTGTATTAAGAAGTCCTTGAACAATGGGTTTTAGTTGCCTATAGTATGTCCGATTCAGAAAAGAAAAAATCGACATTCATTAATCATGAAATTTTTACATTCATTAGTCATGAAATCTAGGTCTCTATTCATAGAGCTCAGATTTAATGACTAACTGTGCTATAAGACTCAGTTCCAAAAGATTGATTCCAAAGTCTAAACTTGAACTGAATCTAGCCTCAAGCAATGTTATAGACGATAGGCAATAGAGCGATAAACACAAGTAAGATCAACATATGGGACACCGGATTTTAACGTGGAAAAAGAAAAACCCGTCCAATGAGAAGTGTTAAAAACATTGGGCGACAGCCATCAAAATCAGGGGTGGAGCCAAAATTTAGACATAGGGGGGCAAGCAATGGAAATCCAACGTGAAGTACAATGTACGAATATATGAAAGTCTAAGACTAAGTACAACTAAAAACGAAGGTCAAAGAATAAAATTTATGAAGAAATTAGCATCTCCAATTTGAAGATTGGTAAATAAAGATAATAGGAGCCGAAATCAATCCCCAAAGCTAATTTTTTCATAAGTTCAAATATAGCTATGTTGTTACCAGCTACTAGATCTTCTTTTTCTAGAATTACCAACTATTAGATCTTGATTTTCAGCACTAGCCCGATTTGAGATTGAAGCAATTGGCGTGGAGAAGCTAGCTGTTATACTTTTTTCCTTGTTTTTTGAACTAACAACATAGTGCTAATCGAAGACTAATCTGAAGAAAAAGAGGAATTAGAACAGATTAGCACTACTCATGTACCTTGATTAATAATTTTTTGGTGAGTTGATGGGGCGGTGACGCAGATGGGCGGCCGCAAGCAGGCAACGACGATCATCGACAGCCGCCATACTCACTGGTACTCCGCTGGATGGTCGGCGGCGCAGTAGCCATTAGCCACTAACCAAGGGCGACAAGTATTCTGTATTCGCGATCGATGTGATTAGGCGAGAGATAACAGGGGCTAAACGACCCAAGGTATCCACGATCGATCGGCGCAAAAACAGGCACTCACGCAGATGGGCTTTTTTTTTTGCCAGTTGGGCTGTTGTGCGTGTTCACGTAAAAGACTGGGCTTAGTGCACTATTATGTGTCCTCGTTGATCATCAGAGTTGTGGGTTTGTCTCAAAAAAAGAAAATCAGAGCTTGTGGGCGAACCCCGAACATGAATTACGAGAGAATAGAGTTACAGGTACGGGAACCAGGAGGTTTGCTAAATCATGTTACATCGTGGTTGGCACCTGGTGGTCACGCCATGCCCTTGGACGCACCCTACAGAAAGCAGACACTACGCCGACGGCCGTTTGCCGTCAGCAAAAGCCTAAAGGCGGTTGGCACAGCCTACGCCGATGGCAGCCGTCGGCATAGGTCCGTCGGCGTAGGTCTTTGTAGGCATAGGTTAGATGGCCATCGGCATAAAAAAAAGTCGTCGGCGTAGGATGTGCCGACGGATAAAACCGGGCCGTCGGCGTAGGTTGTGCCGACGGTCAAAACCGGGCTGTCGGCGGATTTGCCGTCGGCGCAAGGCAGGTGGGGCTCATGACGGCCAGTGGCGCTGGCAGCACCTACGCTGACGGCTTTGCCGTCGGTATAGGTTGGACACGTGGCAACCTCTAACAGTCTAGGTTCCAAAGCTATGCCGACGGCATTGCTGTCGGTATAGCTCGGCATATGTTTTGAGCTATAAGTCCACCTACTTACCAAGGAGAGATTGAAGCCGGTGAAGCCGGTCACACACCGGAGTAGGATCTTGGACATGTACAACACCCATCACACATCCAAAACCAAGATCCACCCAACTCTTGCGATAATATTTAGACACATGCGATAACACTCACGTAATTTCTTGACGTGCAATTCTGAGAGACAAGATTCGCGACATCATTTTATGTGGGTGGAGACCGCTATTCGATGTAGCTATATACATAAAATTAATAAAAACATATTAAATAAATTGAGAGTAATAAATAAATACATAAAAATGAAGATTATAAAAAAAACATGGTAACCTTTCGGCGAAACTATATACATATAGCTATTATACACAAAAATGAATAAGAAACATAATAAACATATTAAACTTAATTGAGAGTAATAAATAAATACATTAAAAATGAATACAAAACATATTAAACTTAATTGAGAGTAATAAATAAATACATAAAAATGAAGATTATAAAAAAAAACATGGTACCTATGCCGACGGCGTAGCTAGACGCATAAAAGAAAGCATAGAAAATAAAGATTAAAAATCATGTATTCTTTGCCAACAGCAAAGCCGTCGGCGTAGCGGAGGCTACGACGTCACCTCTTTCCTGAACTGACTCTACGCCGATGGCCGAAGGTACGCCGACGGCTGCCGTCGGGGTATACGGCCTATGCCGCAGCATATCCTACGCCGACGGCCATGTCGACGGGCTGGCCTCGTCGGAGCCTACGCCGACGGCCCCAACAAAAAGCCGTCGGAGTAGGGTATGGCCGTCGGCGTAGCACCTCTTTCCTGTAGTGGCATGACATTTTGAACATGGATTCCATTTCAGATTCCATATACCATTAAGTCATTCATTAAAGCTACACCGCTCTGTAAGCAACTCAAAACTTGTTATAAGCAATGATGTTATGTGTTAATTAGATTGATTAAAAGAAAAAAGTCAAACAAAAAGTCATTCATTAAAGCTAGGGCCCGTCATTGCTCTCTTTTTTTGCGCAGATAAAGAGGATTACATTAACCAAGCATCAACAGATAAACCCATAAACAAAGATAAAAACACAAAGTCCTTCTGAGCTCTGATGCCCTTCTGTTCGCACGGCACGCTCCGCCGGCGGATCCCGCCGCCACTCCTCCAACAAACGTTGGACTGGGAGGAGCCCTCAGGCGGCAAGGAAGTCGACGGTCCTCGGCGCTATGCCTCCATCCCGCACGATGAGCAACACCAACTTGGTCAACGCCATCACCTTCATCTAGATCTTCGAGCTCCGGCGCCGCCATCACGAACGCCGGCTTGAGGGAAGGCGCGTCGAAGCTCCGAAGAGCCGCAAGCACGCCGAGGACGGCAGACCTGCCCCGAGCCTCCAGCAGAGGACCCAGAACAGAGAAGAGGATCTACATCCACAAAAGCTTCTCCAGCGTCGCCGTCTTCTCCACAACGCCGCCAGCAAGCACCCTGCAGCTACCTACACTATGTACACGCCGGGATCTACCGATTCCCCAACCTCCCGCCGCCGGAGCGGCCGCCGGAGGCGAGGAATCAAGTAGATCGCCGGCGGCGAGGTGGTGGATGCGGGGAGGCGAAAAAAGTGATCCTTTCACTGTAGATGGGGAAAGGGGAGCGGTCCGACTCAGCCCGTCATTGCTCTCATGTAGTAATTCACAGGTTCATCATCCTCTAGGACGAATAGTTCGTTCTAAAAGCATTGAGGTGAATACCGAACTCTACCTAACCTGGATTGTTCAATTGAAGTCTCAGCTAAACCTTCTGCATCACACACATGAACTTCCGATTCGGTCGTAGGGATGACATGCAACTCAATATTGTCATCAAAAGAGGTAGCGATAAGCTTGCCATCCCGCGTGTTGTCCTAGAGAAAATCTAGGAGGGTAAATACACATATCTCTCGTAATTAATTCATGGTAATGATAACAGAAATTTGAAGAAATTCGTCAATTATCCATTGCCAATTCCATGTACAGTACTACCTATGGTATTGTGCGCCTAGCAAATAATCATTTTTTGTATGTCCAAACACGAGACGTTTAGAGCAGGTACTATTTTGTCAAACCGCCTGGTTTGGCACCTTTGGTTCCCACAAGGACACGCAGTTGATCTGGATTCCTATACCAGTATCAAAACGCACGGTTAAAAGCAGATCGATCTGCAAGATTAGGATTGAGTTAGTTACATGAGCATGTACTAGGAAACATGCCCGTGCATTGCAACGGAAGAAAACAAAACTACGTCACTGAGGCACACAGAGTAACTTCACGTCGCATGCCGGGGACACCGCGTTAGATCATGGCGCGAGAATAGCAAAATTGTGTCGTATTAAACCGTGTCGAATAAAAATGTTTGAATTTATCTTAGACTTGGTTTGGATGTAGGTATCATGTGGAGAACTGAATTGGGATGAGAACAGAAAAACTGTGTCGTATTAAACCATCTCCAATAACAACGTTGTACATGCTTTTGGTCCTTGCTATCAAAAGATAGCATCAAAATCGAAATCATTATTGGGTACAATTCTTTTTAAATATATATATACATTGATGTGAGTATGAAATATGCATTGGATATATCATAATATTTCTATATAAACTATCGATGCACGGATGCACCCTCTTGACATGGAGATTGCAATTATTTTCTCAACATTCAAAATGACTATTGTGGTGGATCTAGCTCAGGGCTGAGTCCCATCGAGGTTGGATATATACGGTGGTGGATCAACGTTTGGATTGGAAGAACAAATACACAAAGTAAATCAACGTAAGAAAGTGAAACAGGCAAGAACATTCAGAACGATATGGTGGTGGATCTAGCTCAGGGCTGAATATGGTTGGATCCGGCGACGACACTTGGTTCAGCGACTCTTTGCAGTAGACGATGGCACCAATGATGCCGTCCTGCTTCTCCAGAACTGAGTCGACAAGGCGTGCCGCCGGCGCCGGCAACGATGCTGGTCGGCACTTGCGCATGCGACGTATCTCGTATATACAACAGGAGGTGGCCAAACTCTCCTCGGCATTGCCTCCCACTGCCGTTCCGCCTGGTTGCTCGATCGCTTGAGATTTAGGATTCATGGGCAGCCAGAACAGCTGCATCCTCCCATCTCAAGAATCTTCTTTGGGCCCAGCCGGGGTGCCTGCAAAGGACTTCGTTGCATCCACCACCGCGAGGATCTGCTAGTCCTATGCATGTGTTTAGTGAGCAGCGACTACCTGGATCGGTCGATTTGCATGTGGACGGCGGCGGAGTGAGCCGTGCTAGGCTGCTTGGCGCCGGCAAGTAGGGGAGCTTGCAGGACGTACGGGGCGCAAGGAAGCGGCGGCGGTGAAGAGACGTGCTTGTTACAGTAATCGAAGACCTTAAAGACGATGGGGGATTTTACATTGGGGAGCCGGCCGCCGTTCTCGACGAAATTGTCCTTGATCATGTGGTAGATGCGACAGCGCCACGTCGTGCTTTACCAGCGTGATCATCTTGCTCTTCTCACCCACGACCTCGTCGACTTCCGTCCGTCGTGGTTTCTGCCACTGTTACTTGATGTCTCGTCAAATCGAATCGCTCGCGTGCCTGAAAATCTTGGAATCCTCGATTTCAATCGTAAACTTCGATTGAGAAGTTTCAATCGATCAATCCCATATATGTAGAGGCTCGGAGAAGGCAAGAAGAGGTCAATTCGGGTACGATGGGACAATTTCGTTTGGACAGGTCTCTTGCCCAACCCAAGACGGTTACGATCGGAACAAAGAGAGCTAGCGATCGAACAAAACAACTCCACAGACGACTTACAAAACCAAACCATACAAACGTTTTCTAGACTTATGGGTGGCACAGGTGGGTAATTATTTACAACTTTACGGTAGTTTGAGTGACCTACCAAATTAAACGGCGAAAGCCTTAACAATTTTATTATTAGGTAAAGGTAAAGATTAGCTCGATCGTTCACTCCTGGATCTATTCGACGGATTAGCGTCCGGCATGACGGCCATCCTCGCGCCGGCAGGGTGGGCTGACCTCCCGCTAGACCTACTCAGCAACGTCACGGAGCGACTGTGCCACGTCGCCGATTTCGTCCGCTTCCATGCGGTCTGCTCGCCATGGCGCGACACGGCGGTGTTGACACCGACCCGCCCTGCCTTCCTGCCGACACGGCCGTGGATCCTTGCGCCATGCCACGGCGTCATCTCGCAGTACCCCTTCGTCAACCTCCAACGCGTGCCGCCGGAGGGACGACGAGGCTTAACTGCCACCGCCGCAGATACTACATGGGCACATCATCCACAATAAGGGCCGGTGACAGGAACTGGGTGCCCAGCGCGGATGGCACTGCCATCTGGCTCTTCACCGAGAGTCCCGAGCCAAGACTTGTAGACCTTGTCACCGGAGCCGTCAGGGCTCTGCCTCCCTTACCCGACGACGATGAGATCAAGCGACCAAGCGAGAAACCTCGAGGCGTCGTCTACGGCGACGGCACTATCATGTTGTACAGTTTTTCCCCTCACTTTTACTATGGAAACCAATTCACGGCGACGGCGGTCATGATCTTACATCCCGGCGACACCGCGTGGACGGTGGTTAAGAAGAGATTGCATGGGGCGGGAAGAAGCTACTGTTTGGGCGCCACGTATCATCGAGACGACGGGAAATTACTCTTGTGGCTTGACAAGTGCTGTTACATCCTGACGTTAAATGCGGAAGCGAGGAACATCGGCAGCGAGGACATGCTCAACGTGAAACAGTATACAGTTGAAATTGAGGGACGCAGGTACATCCACGATTGCAGCTACTTCTTTGTGTCGCACGGCGAGCTGCTATGGGCGTCCGTCCTGGTCCAGCAAGAGTGGTACCATGGCTACATCCACCATCAGCCGCCGCCGGCGAGCGCGGTGTCTCTTACTGTATTTGTGCTGGAACGAGCGGCCGGCGGCGGCAACGGGATGCAATGGGTGAAAAAGGACGGCCGGAGCCTCAGTGATCGCGTCATGTTTCTCGGGTCGCCTGCCAGTTTCACCGTGGACGTTGCGCCGCTTGGTATGAGCGGTGGGTATGCCTACTTTGTCTTCAAACGAGGTGTGTACAGCTACAACCTCGCCGACGGCAAGGCCAAGCTTGTGACTGAGCAGCAAGAGAGGCTGAGTCCGGATTGGGGCGCTGACAAGATATTCATGTGGCTCCAACCCCAGCCTACCATTGCTCCAATCCAAGAAATCAGAGAAAGGATCGAGGCTTCAAATGAGAAGAATGATTTTTGCTTGCTTTGTTAGTTGCATGCATACATTTTCTAATAGAAAACGACAGGGGGCTACTATTCTTATTTTATTTCTATTACATGTGTCCGAATTAGTTGACATACATCCGTATATTGACAAATTTGCGTCAAATAATCCAGGACAGAGAGAGTAATTTTGTATTTTATTCATGTTTTCTCTTTATATAAATAGTAAAAAAACATAACCTTCAACTGAATTTGGATGACAACTAAATAACAATGTCCCGCGGTGCAGCTAACCCGAGTACAATCTACTCCTGCCTCCGTCTTGCAGACCTCAGGACCACGACTTCGGTGCGACGGTGATGCCGGCTTCGTGACCGTGGTGGCGCATGTTGGTGGGCGGCTAGTTTGGTGGTGGCAAGGCCTCATCTTGCGGGGCTCCGTTGCTACGGATCGTCTAGGGATTATGGATAGGGTTGTGCGGGAGAAATCCTTGTTGGCTGGGCCGACACCGACGCAATCCCGCCTCCGGGTGGCCTCATACCTTCCTGAAGGGCGTCGTGGCTACCCTTTGTCCGCATCCCTCTTTGTGCAGGGGAAACCCTAGGATCAGTGTGTTGGTCTGGGCAGTAGCGTGCGCGTGCCTTCTTGAAGGTGCTGCTTGGTACTCGTCGATTCAATGCTAGGAGCGTGGTGGTACTTTCTCGGAGAGGGCGCAACGGTTTCGAGTCGTCGTAGTTTAGTCAATCCGCCTATATCTCCTTTTCTTTTTCTTTTCTCGCTTTTCTTTGGGTGTACTAGTAATTGTGCACGTGCAATGCACGTATTTTGTATGTCGAAAAATACATAAAATATTGTATTACATATTTCATATTAAATAAAATTCGTATATGATTTCAAACTAATGATGATATATAGGAGGTGGCGATTTGAGTAGCAGGTGTAGATGAACCTATTATGTAAAATATTTTTAATTTTTTTTTCAAAATGTCAAAAAATTCTAGAAAAAATTCGGATATACATTAAAACATTTTGTGTTAGCACAAAAATTGTCGTGAAGAAAAAAAAAATTTGTGACCTGTGCAAAAAAGACAAATTCGGACGCTTTGTCTTTTTTACACAGGTCACAAAAAATGTTTTTCCTCACGTAACTTTTTGTGCTAACATAAAATGTCTTGAACTACATGCGAAAATATTATTTTGAATTTTTTGATATTTCAAATTTTGTTTTTTGGGTAGTGGGTGCATCTGCACCTGCTACCTGTTATGGATTTCCGTGATATATAGACATAATATCGCAGTGTTGCAAAACCATGCAGTGCTTTCAATCTTTCATCGTTTGTATTCATGTTTACTACTTTGCAGGTGTTACCAATTTCAAAGTAAGTACAATGCTTTAAGGCATTCGAGAATATTGCGTACCAAAGACGTAAATCATCCAATCAACTGAAAGAACAGATTTACAAGCCCGGAGGTGGTTTGTCCATTGTAAAGCTCCAAATAACATACAAACTTGTTTGGTAACATAAAAAATAGTGTAATAATAGTAAATCTTCACTAAAATCCTCATATGGATATGATGAATGAAATGTCAAGATAAATTAAAATACAATATGACAATTTTACAGAAAATAATCTATCCTGATGCGGTTGACCAAATCTTGTACAAATTGTGGAATGTTTTCTTGACGTTCATTATCCTTGTACGTCAGCATGAGAATACTATTTTTCCACATGTCCGATAAAGGAATGTGATCAAGTAAGTTATACTGATAGTTTTTTCCAGAAGGTTGAACGCAAAGAGAATGAAGCGACCACACTTACGGTATGGCAACAAAATCTGCATCAACTGGGCTTTACAAATATTGTGTACGTAACCCAAACATGCAAAAATAAATAGTAATCTTACCAAAATAAGGGATGAAACATGAAAGCACATCCCTGGCCAGCAATCAAACAATTTTTCTATGATGTAGTGTTTAGTGTCAAAAGGTAACCGAAGCTTTGGGTCTCTCATGGAGTCGGTCACTATGTCCAGAGATAAGAGTAAAGATTATTAGATTCATGAAAAAATTATTATGTAGATAAACCGGCAAAACAGAAACACTGTATTTGAGTTGTAGTTTACGTTGGTATGTGTTAAAAAAATCTCTTCATCTTTAGCCTTGTTTTCACTTGTAGATCAGATCTTGGATCAAATCTTTTATCGCAGTTCATCAGGAAATCAGGCTTTTTCACGTAACAGTGTTAAGGTAACACCAACCACCATTTGGTCAAAACATCCCTTTAGTCATCCATTGTTTCCTTCCATGGCCCTGCAGAAACGTCAGCAAATTGCCAAGATCAGATTCTTGGTTTCTGTAAAGTCAGTTCCGTGCATAAATCAGACCATTCTTGCTGAAGATAATGGTGGAAATTACCTGCATGTTTGATGCAACCATCTGAGCTCCATACCTCCATCCATTATAGAAGTAGAACTGCCAACATAGAAGTGGAACTAAGGTTCAAAAAAAAAACATAGAAGTGGAACTGCCAACATCAAGTTCAAAAGAAGGAGTATCATCAAAACATGACATGGATGTTTGGCTGCTAGAGATTCAGAATTACAGCCCCAGCAATCACCAATAGTTATCAGGATAAATAGCAGGAATCTATTCAACAAACAAATTCGTTAATATGTCACATAGAAATTTAAGGTGACCTTGTTCAAAATTGACTGAAGGTTCAAACAGTAAACAATGAGTCTCTGTCGAACTTCAAATTCAGAGGCAGTAAAGGTCAATAAGATTATAGTACCTTGAACAACCGTGTGCATCCATGGCAACAAAGTAGAATAGCCAAAGTAACACTGGAGCGAACTCTGCTTCGTCCTCAGAATGGATTGAGGGCCGGGCACGGTTAGCCTGCAAGAAACATAACAACCCACGTGGTGTCAGAAAATCACACAGAAAAGTAACAAACTGCAGGCTGCATACAGCAGACAAGAGCTACAGTTATATTTCAAGTCAAAGAATTAAACGCTTCGTGAAAATAGATTATCACAGATATAACACAGCCAAGTGGACGTACTATATATCATCCAAACATCAGGGATGTTTTATGTTCCATAGTGGAGAAACTAAAGTTACAACTCTTGTAGAAACTAAACCAAAATTATGCACTGTGAAACATAAGCAAGTTATATTTCATACTCAGTATTAAGAGGTGCTGATTTTCAAAACTGAAACTGAATTCTGCACTCACCTATTATAATCTAATTAACCTCTAGATAATATATTTATGCTTTAGAACATCACAAGAGTTAATAGTTCAGCAATCATGAAGATAGTACACCGATTCAATTTCAGTTTCCAATTGTAAACAATTATATGTTAAATAAATGTATTAGTGTGGACTTAAATTTCTAGCAGTTCAGACCAAAGCCAATGTCATTCCTTTATATCTGATAGATATTGAGATCAAGATTCAACAGTAGCTATTTCTACGATGAAGGTAGATCCAAACTCACAAGATTGTTCAGCTTAAATTTTCAACCTACATGATACTAAATTAGGATGAATTTTCTGCAAGTTTTCCGGTCTTAAAGGCTAGATTTATAGAAATCTAAAGCTAAGGCTGCTAATCTGGTTGCGCAAAAGATCTCAGATTGAAAGCTAGGCATGTTCTTTCTGCTATATCTCATGTTTTATGATCGTTCATCAAAGTAATAATGATATGCTATCAAAGAATTGGCAGTAAGATAATTGATCTTTTGCCCCACTATCTCCATTTCAGTTCTGGAAGTCGTTTGGTACAAGAATTTTAAGTTCACCATCATTCTGTTTACTTAACCATGATTTCTTTTCTTCAAAACTTTCCTTTCTCCGAAACTTGATTGGGTCTCTGACTGAGCGCAAGAACATGAACGGATGTCTAGTTAGTTCGTATTGGTTTTATTCAGTGATGCACTATACATGGAACTATTCTGTTATGCAACAAAAAATCAAGATCAACAATTTGCATACGTTATGATTCATATGAGTTTCATCTACTAATCCACACATGAGCCAATTTTAGTCATAACGATTCATGTGTTTCATCTTTGCATGTAAGCAGGCACAACTGGAGCAAACATCAGAAGCCACCTCTTCTGAGAACTCATGTATTAGTGTTAAATCAATCTATGATACATCTTTATCCAAGAAATAACTTGATTGGTTAAAACAATGGAGAACGTTCGTACCAACCTGGAACAGTTCTCTGTTTTCTACCGCCGGCCCTGATGTCGCGATTTGCTCCGGAGCGGCTGCCGGGTGGAAGTCGCGGACAGAGCCGCGTGGAGGCCGGGCGGCCGGCGTGGAGGAGGGTCAGAAGAAGGTGCGCCGGTGAGCGCGCTGGTGTGCTGCAGGCTGCGGGCGAGGTCGGAGGCGAGGGCGGCGGCCGAGCTCGTAGACTGCTGGCGAGGTCGGAGGCGAGGGCGACGAACTCAGGGGCGGCGGCCGAGCTCGTAGGCTGCGAGCGAGGGTGGAGGCGAGGGCGACGAATTCAGGGGCGGCGGAAGGCTGCGGGCGAGATCGGAGGCGAGGGCGGCGAACTCAGGGGCGGCGGAAGGCTGCGGGCGAGATTGGAGGCGAGGGCAGCAAACTCAGGGGCAGCGGCCGAGGGCGTCGAACTGAGCGGCTGCCGAGATCGCAGGCGTCGTCCTCGGAGGCGACTGCGCGTCGCTGAGGGTCGTGAGAGCAGGAAACCAGAGGGCAGTTTTTTTTCCCGATGATGATGATTGATTTCCTTTAGCGCTAAACGTGTTTAGCGTTAAACATTGAAGCGTCATGGACCGTAGGATATTCTTGTTGTACGGTCTAGATCGTCCGAATCTCCGCCCTCTGGGTCTTTTAATATTAGTCTAGATGTTTGCTGCTGCCCCAGCATTTCAATATTGTTGGTTGTATCGGGTGGTTGCTATATTAATATAGCGGGGCTACGGCCTATTTCGTGCATGCTCAGGGTGTACAACTACAACCAGTACTTACTTGTATTTCTCTCAAACGAATTTCTGAAATCAAATGAGCCATGAACCATGTTTGTTTTCAGAATGAGAGTCTAGAGTAAGTGAGGTTTGAACAAATGGTTTGTCGATTCATAATGGCATCCGTTTAGTTGGGCAATGTTGCTCCCTCCATGTTTTAAATTTCAAGAATTTACCCATATTTCTCTCAAACTAATTTTTGAAAATCAAATGAGCCCTGAACCTTGTTTGTTTCTAAAACGAGAGAGTCCAGACTCGAACCGAACCGAATAATCATGAGTACGCCTACCTAATCACGTCACCCACCCCTACCTCCCCTCCCCAAACCGGCTGGCCACGCCACGCCGATCCTCACTTTTTTGTTCACCACAACGCTATGTCATGTGGCTTCCCTTGGCGGACGCCGGCATAATACAATTCTGCTCCGGCTGCTGGTGATCGGGCACCTGAATCATCATGGATGCTACCTCCATCAGTTAATTAAAATGGCGCTGTTAGTGGATGTATGTACAACAATATATTTGTATTTAGACAAGTCTGGCGTCAAGTATTTCGGGATTGAGTGAGTACTTATGTAGTTGTCTCCAGCAGGTTGCAACAAAGTAGTACTCCCTCCATTATGAGACAAGAAACAAAAATATTCTACAACTATCGCAAATGTTATGGTAAGTAAATAACACTTACGAAATTAACATCTTTGACAATGTGAACTTTGAGGTCAAATGATTATCATGCCATATGTTGAAACACCCATGTAAGTGACATTGGATTTGTAAACTAAACTATAATTCTTACATCATGTTAGATCAATGCCGGAGGATAGCTATCACTGATAAAAATAATTGAATTAAGATAAATTAGTCTATCCTCCTATTAATATCTAGAATTATCTTGTTCGAACGTTTCTTCCTCTCACTAACTCACTCCATATTATAGTCTGCAACATTTGACAAACATGAACGTGGTGAGAATTTGTCCATAATTTTTATATAAATATACTTCTAAAGATAAATAACTTATGTAGTTGGTCAAAAAAATGTTCATGAAATAAAATATCGTTTCATTGTTATCTCATTATTTCCCATTATGTGAAAATTAACATAAAAGATCTACAAATCTGGAGTCGGGGCCTAGTAGTTGGCGAGCTTCTGGTTGGGGCCGGCCGGACAAGTGCGAATGGGGCCCCTGCAAGCTTCCACATCCGGTGGTCACCGGCCTGACAAGTGTCAGTGGGGCCACTGCAGTTTGAGAATAGAGAGGCGGGGCCGGTGACGGTGGATGCGGGGCCCGGCTGCGCATCTTGGGGGACGGGGGAGGGGCGACAGAGGTGAGATATGGGTAGGGGAATCGCGGGAGGAAGATGACGAACCGTCTAGACCGCTCCATGATTTATACTAAACTATTTTACTTATGTATAAGTCATTATGTTATCAGATCTTCATTACAATCTTATTGATATAACCGATAATATTAATAAAAAAATCATATTATCGCCAACATTATTAACTAAATGAATTATGGACACTGAAATTTCAATATTTTATAACTGAAACATTGGTAGTACATAAGCTAGACGGTTAAGCTCAAATGGACACAATCGAGGTACAATCAAAGTACATAAGCTACATCTAATCAAATGATAAGGAACATGAACCATATACGTTCCACTTAGATATTCCATAGTGTACCTGTGTCTATTTATCATCTTTAAGTATGTAGATAAGTATATATAATACAATGTAGTTTGTAAAATTATGTTAACCCACTTTTTTATTATGGTATTTTCTATCTTAGACGTAAGTAACAGAGAGTAATCGAGAGCAAACAAGAGTATGTGAGGTTTGAAAAAATGGGTTGTCCATTCATGATGGCTGCTGATTATTTGGGTCTTGTTGCTCTCTCCATGTTTTAAATTTCAAGAATTCACCCATATTTCCCTCAAAATAATTTTCGAAAATCAAATGAGCCCTGAATCCAGTTTGTTTCGAGAATGAGGAAGAGTCCAGACTCAAACCTAACCCAACAGTCTCCCCCACCTAATCACGTCACCCACTGCTTTTCGGTTACGTCCCCAAACCGGTCGGCCACGCAACGCCACGCCTATCCTCGCCATGGCCGACGACGAGGACACCGGCGCCCTCTCGGATGTCGATGAGGACCCCCTCCCTCCCCCATCCTTCTCCTCCAAACCTCCATGATTTATACTAAACTATTTTACTTATATATATAAGTCATTATGTCATCAGATCTCCATTACAATATTTTAGATATAACCTATAATTTTAATTTTACTTTTTTCAAATTGTACCTAACATTATTAACTAGATTAAATATGGAAAATCAAATTTCAGTATCTTATAATTGAAACGTTGGAAGTACATATATTACACGATTAACTAGATATAATCAAGGTACCAAAAAACAATTAGTTAAAAAACCAGTAAATAGAAATTTATGTGGATCTAATCAAATGATAAAGAAAAAGAACCATATATGTTCCACTTAAATATTCAATAGTGTATTGGTGTTTATTTTATTATTTTTAAGGTTATTCATAAGTATATATAATACTCCATCCATCCGTTCCAAAATAGATGACTTCCATTTGTCCAAAAGTTGATGTATCTAGACATGTTACGTATATAGATACATACACTTTTGTACAAATTGAAGTCATCTATTTTGGAACGGAGGGAGTACAAAGGAGTGCGTAAAAATTTGTTAACCCACCTTTTTTTTATCATGCTATTATCTATCTTAGCCATAACTAATAAAATTCTAGAGTATGTCATGTTTCAAATTTCAAGAATTTACCCATATTTCTCTCAAACTAATAAAAAAAAATCAAATGAGCCCTGGACCCTGTTTGTGTTGTAGAATGAGAGTCCAGACTCGGACCGAACCGCGAAGAGTCACGAGTAGACCTACCTAATCACGTCACCGACCCCCACCTCCCGAGCGACCCGTCCCCAAACCGGCCGGCCACGCCACGCCGATCCTCGCAGCCCCCGCCATGGCCGACGACGAGGACGCCGGCGCCCTCTCCGACGTCGACGAGGACCCCCTCCCTCCCCCTTCATCCTCCTCCTCCTCCAAACCCCCACCCCAATCCCAGCCCCAGCCCAACCATGCCGAAGCGCAGCAGCGGCTCCTCGACCTAACCGCCGAGCTGGAATCTGAGCGCCGCCTCCGCCGCACGGCGGAGGATGCCCTCGCCGCCTCCGAGACGCGGCTCACCCGCCTCAAGGCCTTCGCGCAGGACGCGCTCCGCAAGCGGGACGACCAGAGCGCCGCCGCCGCCGCCTCCGCGCGCTCCCTCGCGGCCCTCCAGGCCGAGGCCGCCACCGCCTCCTCCATGCTCGCCTCGGGCCTCGACCGGATCTCCGCCAAGGCCTCCCCCGCCACCCCGCCCGCCCCGCTCCCCACCTCCGCCAAGTACTCCGCCGGCCTGCCCGCGCTCGCCTACGGCGTCCTCAAGCGCTCCAACGACATCGTCGACGACCTGCTCGCCCAGATCGACGCCGCCCGCCGCGACCGCGACGAGCAGATGGACCGCCGCAACTACCAGATCGCCATCGAGGTCTCCGAGCTCGAGGCGGCCGTCGCCACCCGCGCCGCCGAGTCCGAGTCCCTCTCCAAGTCCCTCTCCCAACGGGACGAGGAGATCGCATCGCTCCAGGATAAGCTCGCCGACCTCGAGGCCAAGCTCGACGCCCAGAGGCCGCTCCTCGCCGAGCAGATCGGGTGCGCCTCCAAGCTCTACGACGAAGTGCGCCAGGTGGTCGGGCTGGTCGACGACGACGCCGCCGCAGCGCTGCCCGACTCCGTGTTCGTCTGGAAGGAGGCTGACGTGGAGGAGAGCCTCAAGGTGTCCCTGGAAGGCACCAGGATGGCGTTCGACATCGCCTCCATGGCCTGCACAAGGTCGGGGCGTGGCGGGATAGAGGGAGGAGCAAGGTGATGGAGCTGGAGGGGAGGGTGGACGAGCTCATCCGGGAGAAGGAGCATATTGGGGTGCTGCTCCGCAGCGCGCTGCAGGCGAACACCACCGAGGTGTTGAAGGTTGCTGAGGATGGGCTGAGGGAGGCCGGGATCGAGATTGGGCTCAACGGGCATAGGGATCACAGGCCAGGGAGTGCCGAGAAGGATGAGGTCTATACCCTGGTGAGTGCACTGTAATGTGATGCTGATGCTGCTGCAAGTTCATAGACCTGTCATCAATTTGAGGGCACTAAATTGTTTGTTCTGCAATCAACCAAAATTGCAGGCTGGGGCATTGGAGAACAGCATGAAGGAGTCCCAGATTAAGATCATTGAGCTGCAACATCTTGTTGAAGCACAAAGGTAGCTACCTTGAATCCTTGATTGATGGATTTTTGTTTCTCTTTGCATCCAGCCTTCCAATATGTTTCCTAACATGTAATTTTAGTTTTGTTCAAGTCTTTGTTTTTCATTTGGTTGTCATTTTTGCTGCACTGCCTCTTGACCCGAGTAACATTAATGAATTTAGTATCCATTGAAAATTGGTCATGCTGTTTAAAGCATATGCTTTCATACCCCACCTTCGTAACCAACAATACACCGTGCAAACACCATCGTTTAATGCACCAGTCTTGCCATCTCAATATGCACAGCTGAAGCTGCAATCTTGTTTCCTAGTGCCCTTGTTCTGAAATAATCCTATTTTGCTTCATTTCTGTGCTCATATATGTATGTTGCTCGCTGTCAGGGCGGAGTCGGGTCTACTTAGGACAAGGATGGAAGGGCAAGAAAAGGAGATTGGACAGTTACGGAAGCAAATAAAGCATCTTGAAGAGAAGGAAAGGGTGGCAAATGATAGTGTAATTTTCTCCTCATGTCTAACATGATATTTCAGTGAATTATTACTTATATCTTAATAAGGTTGGAGCCAATGAAGCAAGCGCATAACCGTGTATCATGCATTCTTAAGGTTGAGGGTCTGATGATGGATGTGACTGCTGCTGAAGAGGAGATCAAAAGATGGAAGATGGCAGCAGAGGAGGAAGCTGAGGCTGGTAGATCAATTGAACAAGAGTTCCAGATTCAGGTGCTTTTCTATACGAACACACGCTATAGAGTTCTGCATGTTCTTATGGTTTCAGTGTCATGTTTGTGTTTTAATGAGTTGCATTAGAAAACCAATATTCACTCAGTCACCTAGCCTTATTGTTATCTGTTAATAGATATTTCTTTTGGAGAACAGAATATTATTTAAGCACAATGAGCATGCTTATGTGTGATGTACTATTGTGTTGATACTTGATAGCAAGCCACTATACGAAGTGTGAGAAAGCATAATGAACAGTACTGTGGCTGGCATGCTTAGCATACTTGACTACTTGAATCATCGTAATATCATTTAATAGATTAACATGTATAATTTATTGCTGTTGAGTTGAAACATCATTAAGTAATAACCGCGTGTGTTAGGTTTACTGTACTGATACGGATAAATATTTTTACGTTGGAAGAAATTTTAGGTTATTTATTATCCAACATAATGAGACAAAACTTATCGTATGATGTAGCCTTAAGTAGGTTCAGTGATACCCAAATGCCTGAACATGTTTTATTTGACATGTTGCTTAGCTCAAACTCAGCTATCTGATAGCTCCATTATTTTAGTAAGTTGTGTCACAGTGCATCTTTTCCATATGACCTTTGTAGTTACATCTGGAAGTGAGTCATAGTGTGACAATCTAGTATTCCGCAGTGTTAATATGACCATGTCATCTTATTTGTAGTTAAAAAAGCTTTAGCCTTAAGCAACCATACCCACCATGTATAGATAAATTTTATACCTAATTGGTGTGACGTAGTGTTTGGAAGGGCTTTGCACAGTAGTGGCAGACGATGTAGCGTAGTAACGCAGTCCTATATATTGTATCGTTGCTTTATGAGGATACATGAATGTGCAAGGAAGCATAATGTTTTCATATAGACACTATCAGTTGGAAAATGGACTAAGGACTGCAAACCTGAATATTTTCAAAACCGTCCATCAGATCATGTACCGATGTCTGGGATTCCACTGGATTAGATAACCATCCACACCAATTTGCAGAAAAATACATGCAATCTCATCAAGTACTCTGCATAGTACCCCCTCCCTAACTGTTCATCCTAAGGATCAACTTCCTGACCATAGCTGGTAGCATGGAACATTTCGACCTAGCATTTTTTTATAATAAAAAAAAAAGAATAGAGATTTTTTTCCACCGTTTGTTAGCACAAATTTAAAATATTTACCTCTGGAACATTTAATTTAGGATCTGAACCATGGAATATTCATGGACCAATTCGAATGTCAAGAACAAATCGGGCACAATGTATATGGAACAACTTACAGATCTAAAGCTATTTTTGTACATCATGCCATACACAAACTGTAAACAACAAAGACAAATATCAAGGAATAAAATTTTAATCGAGAAACCAGTTTGATCCTTCGTCATTGGAAAATAGAACACATAATTTGGATCAAGGCAAAAAGGTGTAACCAAGAAATCTGTTCAACTTCATAAAAAACATGGGGCAAATCAAGCTATACTCAGCAGCGGCAGCTGCATAGGAGTACACTGCCTGATCCTGGGAGGACCATGGGGGCAGATATAAGCGGGGGATGAGGGCACCGGCGAACAGATCCGGTGGGGTGGGAGGTTTCAGCTGCAGGGTAAGGAACTTGCCTGGGTGTGGTTGCCACCTTGCCTTCGTGAGAGGGAAGCAGAGAGAGCGCGTGCGTGTTTAGACTGGGAAGGAAGGGGCTAAATGAGATGTGGGCCTTGTGCAATATTAGTGGAAGTGGGATAGGATAGCAGGCAGTTGAAGTTTTGGCTGTTGAAACCATTATTTTCTGGCTGTTGATTTTCAAATTTATTTTACAAAGATCTATGTTTGCACTCGATATGTTCCCGTGATGCAATGCAATGTACTGACATGTTTCCACAGTTGTTTCAAGCATCCTGCTTTACTGTAACCAACAACCTTATTGACTGTTTGATAAGCTGAACCGAATCCTAACCAGTCTTTGTGTCGCAGCTAACGTCTCTCCACAAGGAACTAGAGGAAGCAAAGGAATCGATGCAGGAGCTTGAAAACAAGCTCAAATTCAAAGAGGAAACAGCGGCCGCAGCGATGGCGGCGCGCGACGCGGCTGAGAAGTCACTGAAGCTCGCCGACACGAGGTCCTCTAGGCTCCGGGAAAGGCTGGAGGAGCTCAACAGGCACGCAGAGGAATCGGATGGCCGGGCGGAGTCTCGTGGCGGCGCAAGCGGCCGGCATCGGTACGCGTGCTGGCCGTGGCAGTGGCTGGGGCTGGACTACGTACGGCTGCCCCCCGTCGCCGCAGAGGGCCTGGAGGGGACCAACGAGATGGAGCTCTCGGAGCCCTTAATATAGTCGCATCGTGTTTGTTTATACATGTTTGGAGTCCTATACTCTTTGGTTTAGACGGGAAAAAAAAGAAACATTAGATTTTGTCTTTCTCTTGTTTGTGTTCGTTCCTGTAGATGTTTGGGATATGTGTTGGTGTTTTGTATACTTGGTAGTGTGCAGGACTCACGAGGGTGGGCGCCGTGTAAAATTGTAAAAGTTGCCAGCTTGGGATTATTATAGTGAAGATGTTCCATTCTTTGTCGAAATTGTTTCTTGCCCGACGGTCTCTGTCCAGTTTCTGCAGATTTGTTGATTATAGCTGAATTATTCAGGCAGAAAATGCTTTAGGAAAATACGAGGGCTTTGCAGGATATATTGTAGTAACAAAGACGAAACAGGAAGTTGAGCTGCATGCTCTGATCGTCAGTACCGCAGGTCAACTTGTCAAGTCGTGTTCCCGTCTCACTGCACGCGGGCTGCTCTGGACTTGTTTCTAGTATGAGCTCTTGCAAATCGTCCTCCAAGACTAATTAGTTCACTATTGTTTTCATGTTGGAGAGCCAAGGCGTCTTCCACAACAACCACCACCCCACTAGCACTGGCAAGGGATCATCATCCCAGGAAGCTTCTTCGATCAGGTATGGCTCAACATTCCAGTACTACTTGTTTCATTTCTAGTTCTATATGTGTGTCCATTATATTCAGGTAAAAACAGTTAATCAAGATCATCCGTCGGTGGTGCAACTTGTCTGGAAATTTCTCCCTTTTTAGTACAACGGTGACGACAACCATGACGATTGGCAGAGACAGTATCTACATAGCTTACTCGTTTCAGCGTCTCCATCCGTCCATCGACAGCCTCTGCGCGTCGTCCCGAGCTCAACACCTGTCTCTTTACTACTGTTTGTTTTCTCTTGCGTATTTTTCCCTGGAAACTTCTCACTTAGCTTCAGCTGTTTCTCCTCCTCTCACCGTCTCAGGCATAAAAGGCCGAGAGCCAGGACCCCGGAGCTCGCTCCACTGTGGATGCAACATCAGCCTCCATCTCCTCACAAACACGCTGCAAAACACATTCCCGCACCGTTCTCGATTTTCATCTAGGCGGCGATCACCGTCGTCGACGATTCCGGGGATGATCCTCTCGGCTTTCCTGCTGCTCTTCTGGACCGTCTTCACCTGGACAATGTTCCCCAAGAGAACCGAAGCAGCAGCAGGGCCACATACTGGTGTTACAAGAAGAACAGAGCAAGCTTCTTATGGTACCCTGGACCAGGTGCCTGAAACAGTGTTTCTTGTTCAGTTGCAGTACACCATCCTATCCTCCGCATGCCTCCACAGCCAGCCAGACTCTGATACTTTGGATGTTCGCAGGTCAAGACGGCTCTACAGCTCGTCGGGCTCGAGTCGTCCAACCTCATCATCGGGGTGGATTTCACCAAGAGCAACGAGTGGACAGGTACTCCCAGCTACTGTACTTGTTAAATTCCTCCCTGTCTGAAGAGCTTTAGCTCATTTTCTTCAGTTTCCATCACAATGTAACTCATGGATGAATGAACAGGGAAACTCTGCTTCGGCGGTAGAAGCTTGCACCACCTCGACACATCCTCGCTGAACCCCTACGAGCGAGCCATCGGCATCGTCGGGGACACCCTGTCGGCCTTCGACGAGGACAACGTCATCCCCTGCTTCGGGTTCGGGGACTGTAAGGAGTCTCTCTCCACACTCCTTAGTTTCCCTCTCCATCAACAATGTTTCTCCTCTTGCTGAATGATTGACCCAACCTGTGATGAATCCACTCGCCTGCCTCCAGTGTCCACGCACGACCAGGACGTGTTCCGTTTCTACGAGGATGGCCGGGCATGCGTCGGTGTCCCGGAGGTGTTGCAGAGATATCGTGAACTCGCTGGTAGCGTCCATCTATCCGGTACCATTTTTTCACCCAATTCTAGAAGTATTGGCCTTGTGTTTCATCAGTACAATGGTTACAAAATGATGTTTTTGGTTCAGGCCCGACATCGTTGGCTCCGATAATCGAGGCTGCGATGGGCATAGTTCAAAACTCTGGGTATCAGTACCACATCCTGCTGATAATCGCTGACGGGCAGGTAATTAACTGCGATTTTTTCTATGGCTTTCAAGATTTTCAGACCTTTTTTTTTACATGTACTCTCCAACAATTTTCTTACTAATTTCTGTGGTTGTGTTGCTCATGTAACTAATCCCAGGTTCCAAGATGTTCCTGTGCTCATTGTGCAAGCAACCTGGAAGAAACAAGATCTGAGAACTACATAGAGGAGAGGACTCTTCAGGCCCTTGTACATGCCAGGTAATTAATACTGGTAATATAACACCCGAAGGCTAAAGTAGATTCTCAACACAAATTGTTTATAGAACTTGTCTTGTTTGTACAGTAACACAATTTGTTGTTGTTTAGAACTTTAGATTCTTATATTGCACAGTGAAGCAAATAATGGATGGTTCGTATACTTTGGGAAATGATTCAATGGTTTCTGTCTTCTTGCAGCCATTTCCCCCTGTCCATTGTCCTCGTCGGAGTCGGCGACGGGCCATGGGACGACGATCTGATGCATATCCATGATACCCGGTGCCGATTCGACAATTTCCAGGTATATATGTGGCACCAACATTAATGTAAATACATCTGTTTTCTGCAAGAGGATCTGCTCGCGCCATTTGCTAAACTAAACCCGGTCTCCAACTAATGCTGCTCCTTAACTGCAGTTCGTGGATTTCACCAAGATAATGTCAGCAGAAATGTCCCAGGCCGAGAAGGAAGACCTGTTCGCGCTGGAGGCGCTGAAGAAGATCCCAACTCAGTACGCGGCGATAATCAGCCAGCGTATCAGGTAGTACTAGGTAGCGATATTCAGAGTGACATAACACTGAAGGTTCTGCTGTTTGTTCTGTGGTTTGATTCCTTGTTTGCGATGTTGTGGTTGATTTCCAGTGATCTGGCTGCGAGGGCGCCTGCGAGGACACACCTTCCTCCTCCTTTCTGATCCGGCTGCGGCTGATTGTCGCGCAGAAACGGTACGATCACACTCGAGGGCAAGATTGGAGGTGGTTCGGAGGTGTTTTGTTATACCTTGAGCAAAGCAGTTTAGCCTTACCTTGGACGGCCGCTGACTGTCAGTAGTAACATTTCCAGTCTGGTTGAGCACTCTGAACTCCTCCAGTTAGGCCCTCTACAGTCTTACCTTGTAGCAAAACAGAGCATCGTGATTAATTTGTTCATTTCAGTTTGGTTTCCTCTCCCCAATTATTTGTTCATTCGCCGCAAATAAAATAAATGCAACTCT
This sequence comes from Poa pratensis, assembly GCA_947311845.1. Lineage (NCBI taxonomy): Eukaryota > Viridiplantae > Streptophyta > Magnoliopsida > Poales > Poaceae > Poa > Poa pratensis. Next base: position 1,446,146 of record CAMZMU010000097.1, on the reverse strand, counting down.
GAATTTTATCTCTATTATTTTGCGGAACTCTGAACTTTACGCCCTCATCATGTGTCTCTATGCGTGGCAGTGGCCCCCGTCACGCCGGCATCTGAACCACATATAGCCGCCTACATGATGCGTGGCGTGGGTATGCTTAATGAGAAAGTTGATCTACTTCCTCTCATCACTCTTGTCTGTGGATATATTTGAGATAGAAGCCAAAACTGTACGAGCCCAATATCTAGCCCAAATGTCCGGGTTGTACGACACCCCTCATATCTATCCCGCAGTTTTAGGTACTACAAAACGACCTGTGTGGACATTTGAGCGAGTTCTTCCGATGCAACATCAGCCACAAGCTTGAATTGTGTCTCAAATAACTGCCAACATTTTAGTGGAAATTCCAATTATGTCCCTGCTTTCTGATAGCCGTAGCATCAAATGTAGGCAAAAAAAAATCATGGGTGTCTCTGGGAGAGTGGGAGGCCATCTCCTCACAACCTCCTACACAACCACTTATCCCACCGTTTCTTCAATTCTCCGTCTCCCCTAGATGTACGCTCCTCTCTGCCGGTAGCACAATGCACAAGCCGGTGACAGGAAATGGAAGAGTTGATAGCGTAAAATCACCACCTTTGAGGTCAATTTTATAAAAATCCACCACTTCACGGGACAGAAATCCTCTCTGCTAGCTTTGCTGTATTCACTTTCTTGCCTGGGCTCCAATCCTGAGCTCGCTCCGCCACTGTTCACCATGTCGGTCAACACACCGTGCTAGGCCGACGATGTCTCAACGATTAGAAACAGTTGCAAGATCACATCCGACTAACCAGGGAATAATGCCCAGTTTTTCAATCCACAGCCATACGGTCGCGTCGCGCTAAGCCAACCATAAGAACCTTGCTTTAATGTACAGGCATCTTCTATCTTGGATAATGCTTTGTTTATCTCATTAGAAAAGCAAAAGCCAAATCACGACCGGAGCCGTGCTCGGTGTCCATCTGGAGTCGCTTCACCTTTCCATTAAGAGAGATTTCCTAAACAAACACATGCATGATTCAAGTTCTCTATACAGTACTCCCTCCGTTCCAAATTATTTGACATGCATTTGTCTAGTAACGAATGTATCTAGACACTAAACATGTATAGATACATCCGTATTTGGACAAATCTAAGTCAAGTAATTTGGAACGGAGGGAGTATATCTTTATCACGGCTAACCAACCACAACATGGCCAAGTTTGAAACCGTCCATTCGTGCACTCAAAAAAGGGTTATATCCAGTTTCACTTCACCCGCGCGAACGAATGCCAGGCTAAACCGAGGAGGCGACAATTTAATATTCGGAACAACAACAACTTATCGTCCTACTCAGGACGAAACAAAAAGAAAAACTTAGCAGCCTACTATACTTGACAGTCGCCTCCCTTCTTGGTCAACGTACCCTCTCCACCAAGTCTGAAAAGCAGAAGACAAATCTCACTAGGCAAATCGAAATATGATACGCGCGTATGAAAACGAGCTGACTGGCGCACCAGCGTAAACCAAGGACGCGAAGTACCATCGAAGTGAACATCAGAGATACGTAACAACGGCTATGCCCTCCCGTAAACAAACGAAACAATATAGTTGGTCCCAGTTTAAACCGAGGAGGACCATACTCACCTACTGTATATATTCAGACCAGCGGAAACCTACTATCCCACACTACCCAACATTCGCTTCCCAGTCCAGATTTGTACCTTCTTTGGAATAATAGAGTAGCGGAACCCAGATCTCATAGGCTAGAACAAATGGGGAAAAATCCCAGGGAATTACATATAGCTACTAGGCCGGCCGAGGAATCGATCGTATTAGCACTAGCTAGTCTCGTGCGGAGAAGATCGATCGAATCGAGGAATTGACCGGCCGCCGGTGCGGTGAAAATTTGATACCAAAATTTGATACCTTTCAAAGAAAGCATGTAACAGTTTTCCCAGGTATCCCTCAAATTGGCAGGCAGGGAGCATAGCCACATCTTTGCTCCATATCTAAGCAAAAATGGAAACAACTGCATTCGAATAGCTTCATATTGCAATATTCCAAGAAATTCTGAATGTCTCGTGCGGGTCTTCCATTGGTGAACCACTAAACTGCTTATGATGCACCATACTGATCAGAGCTGGCTTCAACTCAAAGTTTTTTTTGAGACAACAAAGAAAGAATTACACACTTATTCTTCAAGTGCAAGTTCACTCGTTCTATATGGTCATGCATCCAAGCTGTGTCTAAGTTGTATCCGCCACAAAGTATATCTAATGTTTTTCATAACTAGATTCATGGTACTGATCAAAAGTTTAGAGTACTTCTTACGGTAGGGGCGCTTGCCATAATATGGTCACTTTGACTATGTAGAAATGATAATATTTTAACGATAACATTAGTAGGGAAACCCCTACCGCTGGCGGATGGAAATGTGCTACCGCTGGCAGGCGGGCGCCCGCCAGCGATGACTACGCCAGTGGTAACAAATACCGCTGGCGGGCGGGCCGTCCGCCAGCGGTAAATACCGCTGGCGGGCAACACAAGCGCACGCCAGCGGTAGTTGCTACAACGCTGGCTGGCAGGGCGTCTGCCAGTGGTAATCTTCCGCGCCTGTCAGCGGTCTTATTTCGTGTATTAATTGTTTTTTTTCTTCAGAAAATCGTATTCCAGCAGTATATCCAGTATAAATACAGTATATTCAGGTACGGACGACCAAAACAACAGGAATATAGACAATACCACATACAAATGACCAAATTGTCATACACAAATACATTAGTTCATCATCACATGCATTACAAATCATAGTAGCCAAGTTATACCAAAAGTTGTCATACACAAATACATCACAAGAGTACTAAATCGTCAACACACCTTCACTTCTTGGTCGGCTTTGACATTGGCTTCGGCGGGAACGGTTGACAACCATTCAAAGAGTTGAATGGCCTGTCGTCACACTGCACTGCTATGCGATTTTCTAGATCGACGTTAGATGGTGTTGCAGCTTGGTAGTAGAACAATCCGGGTGGCACGTCACGACAAACATCGTTGACGATTATTGAAGCAAACGTCTTCTGGATTAGAGCAAACTCTTGCGTGATATCAGCATCAGTGGTTTTCGCCATGTCCTTGCACCATTTATCGATAGCAACTGGAAATTCTAGTCTTCGGTGATTCCGTATGTACTCCTGCATTAGATAGATGACATATCAGGCGTCTGTCGGACTGCCAGGCGCCTTCTTGATGCAGGTTAGATCCACTTTGTGGGTGAATGCCATCTTGCCTCGCTTATTGTTACTTCTTCTTAGGATGCCATCATTTAGAAAGCAGTAACCGTTGAGAGCATCATCGAGAACACTATTGATGTGCCTGTAGTCTTTCTTCTCATCACTACCCACGTCGAGATAGAAGGCAAACGACTCTTTAGGGTACAGAACGATGAGGGTGCCGTCTTGGTTACTGCACAAAACAATGAAAAGAGACCATCATTCTCACTTATGCAAAATTAACGATGAAAATGTACGAAAAGATGTTATGGCGGCTAGGTAATGACTTACTTGGGAAAGTAAGGCATGAGAAAGATGTTCTTGGTATTATTCGCCACGAAGACATTTTCGATGAACTTTGTCACGCGTGTCCTACCCGTAGTGGTGTTCACGAAGCAGTCGGACATGTAGAAGGGGTCGATTATCATGATGTCGGGGTATTATCATTAATGAGCCGGCGCGCCATACTTAGCACAAACAGGCGGACCATGGATCGGTGGAGTGCTTTCATGTGGTACATGTCAAAGATGTCATCAAATCTCACAAAGATCATGTCTCCGGGGGTTTCATGGAGAAAGCCCATAAGCTTTGGTACCTTTGCTATGTAAAGCGGGTATACGTGATGTGATTCTCTGAGAAGTTTGTTCTCAGAATAATGAACACTTTCATGTAGCGTCCTCATGTCCCCAGACAAACAACAGGACCACTTCGGCGGCATGATCGGTTTAGCCATCTCATGAGTAGTATGCCAGTCGGGGATGGTTATCCTATCCTGAACTCGGCGTGACTTCAACTTACACCCCGGCACCGGCTGGCTCATGGAGTCATCAAGGGCACGTTTCCTGCTTTTTTTCGACACCGTGTTCCTAGGCTGCTTAGCTACCGTCTCTTTGAGCACATCATTGAGTGTGCCCTGGCTGAGACCGTCAGATGGCTGAGCTTCAGGCGTTGGTTGAGAACAGAATAGACGCTTACTGCAATTATATTTCTCAGGGAGAGTAGGCACGGGACTATTCGTCATCAGATCACGGTCAGGTTGATCAAGAGGACTAACGTCGTACCAAAAATTGAGGTAGTCAATGCCGCCTCCTTCAGCATTGATGTCCTCTTTCGCGGGCTCAGCTGGTGGAGCTGGTGGAGTGGCCTTTTCTTGGCTTGGCGCCGACCCGTCGGCCGGTGTTGGCTCTGGAGTGGTGATAGAAGGGTCCAAACGAATTAGTGCTTTTGGCCATAGCAGCGGCCAAATCAAGCATTGCTCTAGGTTTAACTCGCTTTCGGCTTCGAGGGGTTGAGATGGAGGATCCAAATAACCACAACCCGGGAACACCCGAGCCAATGAAACCTTATAAACTTCATCAGAAATAGGCCGGTTGTGATGGATGCGGCAAAGTGGTGAAATGATTTTTGCTTTAGCCACTTCCTTCAGCTCACTGTTCACAAGTATATAGGAGCAACGTGCATCGCGTCTGGTCGGCCTGCTCACCGTTCACAAGTAAGGCGTTAGATAGGGCGTCATGCAAGAATGAAGTAATATATAACATGGTTAAATTACCGTGAGGGCGTTGAGCTCGTCTAATGGCGACGGATCGGGGACGGCCCCCGGTGTGCAAGAGATGGAAGGGCTGCTGCGAGCCGCGGTGCCATGTACGATGTTGGCGGCTGGCGTTTGTTCGTCCCTATCAGGATTAGGGTTGGCGGGCGGCACATTGATGGACTTGCTGCTGCTTATTAAGCTGGGTATGCTGGGAACGGGGGGAGGTCCTTTCCCCCCCCCCCCTCAATCCAACTCCCAAACGACTCATACATGGTCGGAAGGATGGCAGTGAGTGCCTTTGTCACTGCGTTGTCGATGGTGGCCTGCATTTTTTTTCCTCGACCGCCTTCCTATCCTGACGCTCCTCCTTGGACTCGGGTAGTAATGTGACCGTTTGTGACCGACTCCGACCCCGAGCACCCGGCCACGATGCGGCGGAAGTGTCACCTCCAAATTCTTTCTCTTGTTCATCACCCTCTGAAAAGCGGTGTCCCACGGGGCCTTCGTCATAGATGATGACTCGCTTTGAGATTGAGCAAGTTGTTCTTCCTCCAGATATTGCTTCTCAAGTTCCTTGACCTTCTTGTTCAAGAGAAGTTCCCCTTTAGTCTTGGGATCTTCCCTGTAATGGACTCTGATAAATCGTCTCACCAACGGGTCGGTGATCTTGGCATAGGGGTCATCCCCTTTCCTTTCTTTGTCCTGCTTTGCCCAAACATTGTCCGCCCCGTCGTATCCACGACATCCGAGATTGTGGGGACCTATATTCTTCGCATGCATCTCTTTCCCCCACTTGGATAGCGCCTTCGTCGAAGTTAGGTCTTGTTTCTCCTTGAAAATGTTGAAGTCTTCTTCAGAAATGGAGGGCCACTTGGCGTTGATCTTATCGTAATCGTCACCATTAGCAAGGGCTTTTCCCACTTCTAATTTCCAAGTTGCAAAGGCTTTGGTGAACTTGCCGAGGGCGTATGTGTTTACCAGATTCTTCTTGAGATCATTGTCCTCGTAGTCTTTCGGGAAAGTGTATTTTGCGTGCAACTTGGAAATAAGGTGTGCGACCTCATGTGAGTTCTCCTTATCCCTTATGTTCTCCTGGTTGATGTTGCCGAAGTCCCGCACAATGCATCCCAAGGCTAAGCCGTACCCTTTTGCATATTTTTTTGACTGCGTAGGAGCACCACAGGCGGGGTTCACCTCCGTAAATGTCAGTCGACCAGAAGCGAGCCTGTTTGGGCGCCTTGGCTTACGTTGACGCTGGGATCCGCCACCAGATGTGGTCTCGTTGCCACCTGCTTCGCCACCAGATGTGGCCTCGTGGCCACCTCCGCCGCCACCAGATGTGGTCTCGTGGCCACCTCCGCCGCCACAAGATGTGTTCTCGTCACCAGAAGTGTTCTCCGCCATCTCATCGTCGGCATCCGCTATGAGCTCGGCGTCGATTGACTGCCGAACCATCCTCAAATAGTTATCCTCTATCGCCTCCTTGCCTCCACTCCGAGAAGTCCCGGCCTCCATATTGTCAGCCATCTTCGCACAAAATACAAAAAGTCATAGTTAGTAAAACAACTATAAGGAAAAATAATTCACTTGGGTGGTGATGAAAAGTTTGCATATACCCATGAGACCATTTGATATTACCAAAATTTCAGTTACTCCATATGTCATAATTTTAGCAAGTAATGCCAAAATTCATGAAATTTTTTGGCATGACAGTACCCGAATTTGTCGGAATGAAAATTAATCAACATTCCGGCAATCTGAAGAGTCTCTAGGTACCTGCAGATATTTCATACATAGCCACAAGGCTGCATTCAAGCACAATAAAAAATTATCACCGCCACAAGGCCGCATTCGCAGCCAACACATCACATCGACACACATGTCATCTCACCTGCAACTGAACAACGATGTCGACCTCCTTCTAAAATTCCTGCATACAGCAAAACAATTTGAATTAAGAACAACAATCATAACAATTTGAATATAAACTAAACTAACCTAAACCCTAATTTTGAACTAAGCAGAAGTAACATAACTTTATTACTTATTACTTATCTAAACTAAACATAAACTAAACATAACTTTATTACTTATCTAAAATTACAAAAATGGCAGAAGTAACATATCTAAACCCTAATTTTGAACTAAACTAAACTAAGCACAACAATTTAAATAAATTTTTGACCTAGGCATATTAACAAACACCTTGTGGGTGTGCTAGGTAGGAGGAGAGGAGGGAGGCCGAACCTTGGGCGCGGCCGAGCCATGGGCGTCGGGGCCGTGCGAGTGCGTCGACGCTTGGGCGCGAGAGGAGAGGAGGGCGGTGCGTGGGCTCGCTCGAGGTCGACGGCGGCGGGGGCGCGCTCCGGCTGCGGACGGCGGCGTGGGCTCGCTCGAGGCCGACGGCGGCCGGGGCGCGCTCCGGCTGTGGGCGGCGTGGGCGCACGGCGTGGTCGCGCGGCGTGGGCACGAGGGGAGAGGAAGGGCGGTGCGGGCGCTCGGCGGCGGTGGCGACGGCGAGCAGAGGGGGCGGCCGGGTGGGTGCACGGCGTGGTCGTCCGCCAGCGATATGCTTGCCCGAAAAAAAAAAAAAACACACTCTTAAATAATTTTTTTGCATTTCAAAACATATTTCAATCAAATCTGTGTATTTCAAAATGATTTTCAAATTATTTTTATAAATATCATTTTCCTTTTTTTAAGTGGCAAAAATGACTTTTTTTGTGAACCACAAGTACAAAAAATATGTTGCAAAATAGCACCCATCTAAATATCACAAGGAGTAGTGTACATTTGATGGATAATCACCAATTATTATGAATTTTCTTCATTTCTATCTAATTTCTCCTAGTTAAATAAATTTATGCTGATTTCCCGAAATTAATCCAAATTTGAACTACCAAGTGTTTGATAGTTTGGTCCCAATTTTTTTAAAATCATTTTAAGGTACACAACCAGTGATTATATCATAGAAACATCAAAAGTTTTAGAGAATTTGACCTCTTTCGATGAATAGTCCTGGTGGCGGTTTCGACAGTTTTTCGAAAAAAATTAAAGAAAGTGAAAAAACCATAAAAACAAGATATCCTCTGGAGTCCTTTTATGTGTACTAATTGTTATGAAAATGATAAACTTGATTTTTGACAAATTTTTCAGAAAACTTCTTCACAAAAAGAACTATCATGTATAAACATCTACTCCCTCCGTCCAAAAATAAGTGTCTCAAGTTTGCCAAAAATGGATGTATCTATACATGAAACATGTCTAGAGACATCCACTTTTGAGCAAATTTGAGACACTTATTTTGGGACGGAGGGAGTATATGTTTCGAACCAAATGACCAAGTTATGTCAATTCCCAACGCATAGTTTGTGATAAAGTGCTCATATTCGACACATAGGTGTGTCTTGGTATAGGAAGCAATGGTTCTGAAGGGAATTTACAGATTATTTTTATAAATACCATTTTCCCAGTTATATGAATTTACATGCTAAGTTATCCCTGGCGGACGGTGTGGAGTGCCCGCCAGCGGTATTGTACTTGCCGCTGGCGGACGGCGTTTAGTGCCCGCCAGCGATCGTTTAGTGCCCAGCCGATGCAGCTACCGCTGGCGGGCACCATACACCGTCCGCCAGCGGTAAGTTTAGTACCGCTGGCGGGCACTCATGCCGTCCGCCAGCGGTAGTTAGCACCGCCTTCTCGCACCTGCCTGCAACTACCACTGGCGTGTACCGTGGGGCGTCCGCCAGCGGTACGTGTAGCACCAGTGGCGTACTCTGTAGACCGCCCGCCAGCGGTAATAGCGCTGGCAGACGCCAAGGGCAGTCCGCCAGCGGTAGGCTCGTGGCTATAAGCACATTCCTACTAGTGTAATTCCTCTCACATACAGGTTGTCTAACGGTGTAGACACATGCTTATTTCATGATCGTCTCTAGAACGTGTGGAGTTTCATGACATGTTTATTAAGGTATCTACGCGGTTGAAACCTACGTGAGGGATATTTTTAGGCCACATGGGTGGTAGAAACACGATCTACGGATTGGTCATACAGTTCCATAGGCGTTTTATGAGGGAAACTCCAAAGTGCACCGGGGAGCATGTGCTCCCGGTTTTTTCGGAAAAATCGAAAAAATTGAAAACTTATCAAAATATTCCGAAACAAATCATGCACATACCTGAGCATGGAAAGCATCATCGTGTAAAATTTCGCGACTAAATGACATCGCGGCCGCCCTGGGCAAAAATGACAAAATTCTGACAGAAATAGCATCCAAATTTTTGAATTTTCAGATATGTGATTTGTCATTTTTGCACAGGGCGGCCACAATGTCACTTAGTCGCGAAATTTGCAGATGGTGCTCCCCATGCTCAGCTACATGCATGTGATTTTTTTCGGAATATTTTTGATAAGTTTCAATTTGTTATATTCTTTCGAAAAAAAGGGGAGCACATGCTCCCCGGTGCACAAAATCCACTCTCAGCACTACTTTGCTCTATGTAGAAGGATGTTCGTTTGTAGCTTTGTGGATCCTAATTATCCAGAGCATGGGTGTAAAATAAACTTTCTATTTTTGTGATACTTTGTTTAATAAAATGACCACAAAAAAAATCACTTGCATGAGGAGGAAGGAGAAGAGGATCGTGGATTCATGGTTTCGTGTAGTGTGGGGAGGTGGACTGGTGGAGCCGATGTAGGACATTGGATCTGAGCAAGACAATCTGTTCCAGTATTTATTGCTAACGACTAAGTGAGCTAAATATGTAGATAAAATAGGAGGCACACGCTCTCGTAGAGAAAATAGTATATGACCAAGAAACATCACAGATTGAAAATTGAGTCCACGACATACATACTTTATTAAAAGTACATTAACATCGCGTATCAGGTCAAATTATTATTGCATAAACCTGATGATCATGTCAATTTTGCTCAGTTAACCGGCTTAAAGGACAAGATAGCAGCCGTCTGGTTCAGAACCGCCTCGTATTTGCCATCCCTTCCATCGCGGTTGGTTGCATCGATAAGGAGATAGTAGAATGCACCATGTGGCGACTCCTCATCAACCTCGGCTCTCAGCACTTTGTTGAATTTGATCATGTTGTGTGCTGCTGGACCTGCACCCACACAACCCACTTGCCAAGCAATTGGACGTCTGGATTATTGGTGTCTATTGGTGAAAGTGCACCACGTACAGACATGGCGTAAATGGCAACAATGGCAACACAAAATAGGAGGCTATTTCTCATGGTTTGTCTTAGGATCGATGACACCTTGGTGCTAAGAATGGAAAATCGGTATGGCTAAGGTGCAAGGTATTTTTGTTGTGGTGAAGAAGGGGGATGAATAGGGCATTTATAATGCTCTAAGCCTTGCTATTTTGCCAACAAATCGACAAAATGATATGATTATTTTTGGAAAGGACTCATTAGTTGCGTATCAAATCTTCACCGTATCTAAACAAGATCTCCAAATTTATAACAAAATGATTGGGATCAATATTGGTTAACAGGAGATACCTATTCCAAAAGAAATAATGCTCATGATTTGGTTGCATTAATTGATGGTTAATACTCCACCGTAGCTATTAGAATAATATTTTGAGATAATTACACCAGAGGTCCCGCAACTTGTCCATGATGGGTAAAGTAGTCCCACAACTTGCGCACAAGGTGTAAAATAGTCCCAAATAATTCTAGGGTGACATGTGGCATCCTTTTTTTTTGCGAAAACACACCTATACAATATTTATATAGCTCATGTGACTTCCAACTGAGTACAGACGTTGGTCCCACCTGTCAGACTAGAGAAGAAAATATGTAAAAGTGGAAAATATATAAAAGTGTAGCGCTTGCTGGGTTTTGAACCAATGACCTCCGAGTTGGGCGTCACAACACGAATCCATGAGCTACCACTTCACCTCGCGTACAGTTATGTTAAAAAGCAGACCGACGCTCTCTTATTTACAAGGAAATGTATTTTACGTAAGCAGTTTACCCGATGAATTTGCCCGACTGAGTGTTTTCTCTTACCGAGATTTGGAGAGTCTTATCTAAAAATGTCAAGCTTTTTAAACACGTTGTGAAATACATTCCCGCTCCGTTCTCGCTTTTCAGCTAGGCGGCGATCACCGTCGTCGACGATTCCGGGATGATCCTCTCGGCTTTCCTGCTGCTCTTCTGGATTTCTGAGGCACGGAACTGAAAGTCCACATGAAGGAGAAAGAAGAACAGAGCAACCCTGTTTTGGTACACTGTACCAGGTAACTAAAACAGTGTTTCTTATTCAGTTGCAGCACACCATCCTATCCTCTGCATGCCTCCACAGCCAGCCAGACTCTGATACTTTAGATGTTCGCAGGTGAAGGCGGCTCTACAGCTCGTCGGGCTCGAGTCGTCCAACCTCATCATTGGGGTGGATTTTACCAAGAGCAACGAGTGGACAGGTACTCCCAGCTACTGTAGCTGTTAACTTTCGCACTGTCTGAAGAGCTTCAGCTCATTTTTCTTCAATTGAAGCTCACAATGTAACTCATGCAGTGGCGGAGCTTGGGTCGAAAATCTGGGGGGACGATGGGCTTCTGGGGGGGCGATGGGCTGCTGGGGGGCGAAAAATGGGCCAAATCCTTATAGATATTAAGCTGAATCTACATGGGCTGTACATGGGCTGGGGGGCGACCGCCCATTCGCCCCATTAAGCTCCGCCACTGAACTCATGGATGAATGAACAGGGAAGCTTGCACCACCTCGACACATCCTCGCTGAACCCCTACGAGCGAGCCATCGGCATCGTCGGGGAAACGCTGTCGGCTTTCGACGAGGACAACGTGATCCCCTGCTTCGGGTTCGGGGACAGTAAGGAGTCTCTGCATTCCTTAATTTCCCTGTCACATCACAAATGGCTTCCTTCGTGCTGAATGATCGACCCAACCTGTGGTGAATCCACTCGCCTGCCTCCAGTGTCCACGCACGACCAGGACGTGTTCCGCTTCTATGAGGATGGCCGGGCATGCGTCGGTGTCCTCCCGGAGGTGTTGCAGAGATATCGTGAACTCGCTGGTAGCGTCCATCTATCCGGTACCATTTTTTCACTCAATTCTAGAAGTATTGGCCTTGTGTTTCATCAGTACAATGGTTACAAAATGATGTTTTTGGTTCAGGCCCGACATCGTTGGCTCCGATAATCGAGGCTGCGATGGGCATAGTTCAAAACTCTGGGTATCAGTACCACATCCTGCTGATAATCGCTGACGGGCAGGTAATTGACTGCGATTTTTTTAATGGCTTTCAAGATTTTCAGACCTATTTTTTACATGTACTTTCCAATAATTTTCGTACTAATTTCCGTGGTTTTGTTGCTCGTGTAACTTACCCCAGGTTCCAAGATGTTGCTGTGCTCATTGTGCAAGCAACCTGGAAGAAACAAGATCAGAGAACTACATAGAGGAGAGGACTCTTCAGGCCCTTATACATGCCAGGTAATTAATACTGGTAATATAACACCCGAAGGCTAAAGTAGATTCTCAACACAAATCATTTATAAAACTTGTCTTGTTTATACAGTAACACAATTTGGTGTTGTATAGAACTTTAGATTCTTACATTACATAGTGAAGCAATAGTGGATAGTTCGTATACTTCGGCAAATGATTCAATGGTTTCTGTCTGCTTGCAGCCATTTCCCCCTGTCCATTGTCCTAGTCGGAGTCGGCGACGGGCCATGGGACGACGATCTGATGCACATCCATGATACCCGGTGCCAATTCGACAATTTCCAGGTATATATGTGGCACCACCATTCATGTCATACATCTGTTTCCACAAGAGGATCTGCTCACGCCATGTGCTAAACTAAACCCAGTCTCCACCTAATGCTGCTCCTTAACTGCAGTTCGTGGATTTCACCAAGATAATGTCAGCAGAAATGTCCCAGGCCGAGAAGGAAGACCTGTTCGCGCTGGAGGCGCTGAAGAAGATCCCAACTCAGTACGCCGCGATAATCAGCCAGCGTATCAGGTAGTACTAGCTAGCAATATTCAGAGTGACATAATAACACTGAAGTTTCTGCTGTTTGTTCTGAGGTTTGATTCCTTGTTTGCAATGTTGTGGTTGATTTCCAGTGATCTGGCTGCGAGGGCGCCTGCGAGGACACCGCTTCCTCCTCCTTTCTGATCTGGCAGCGGCTGATTGTCGCGCAGAAACGGTACGATCACATTGGAGAGGAAGATTGGAGGTGGTTGGGAGGTGTTTTGTTATACCTTGAGGAAAGCAGAGTAGCCTTACCTTGGACGGCCGCTGACTGTCAGTAGTAACATTTCCAGTCTGGTTGAGCACTCTGAACTCCTCCTGATAATAGTGAGTAGAGGCCCTCTACAGACTTACCTTGTAGCAAAACAGAGCATCGCGATTAATTTGTTCATTTCAGTTTGGTTTCTTCTCCCCAATTATTTGTTCATTCGCCGCAAACAAAATAAATGCAACTCTGAATTTTATCTCTATTATTAGCGGAACTCTGAACTTTACTCCCTCATGATGTCTCTGTGCGTGGCAGTGGCTGGGGGTGAACTATGTGCCGGTGCCGCTGCCCCCGTCACGCCAGCATCTGAACCACACATAGCCGCCTACATGATGCGTGGCGTGGGTATGCTTAATGAGAAAGTTGATCTACTTCCTCTCATCACTCTTGTCTATTATCTCATTCTATTTCCCATTTGTCTGTGGATATATTTGAGATAGAAGCCAAAACTGTACGAGCCCAATATCTAGCCCAAATGTCCGGGTTGTACGACACCCCTCATATCTATCCCGCAGTTTTAGGTACTACAAAACGACCTGTGTGGACATTTGAGCGAGTTCTTCCGATGCAACATCAGCCACAAGCTTGAATTGTGTCTCAAATAACTGCAAACATTTTAGTGAAAATTCCAATTATGTCCCTGCTTTCTGATATCCGTAGCACCAAATCTAGGCAAAAACATTTCAATGGTGTCTCTGGGACTGGGAGGCCATCTCCCCACAACCTCCTGCACAACCACTGATCCCACCGTTTCTTCAATTCTCTATCTTCCCTAGATGTATGCTCCTCTCTGCCGGTAGCACAATGCACAAGCCGGTGACAGGAAATGCAAGAGTTGATAGCGTAAAATCACCACCTTTGTGGTCAGTTTTACCAAAATCCACCACTTCACGGGACAGAAATCCACCCCATTTTACAAAATTATTTTTGTAGAAAACACCAATTGCTCGCTGAGCTTGAATTGATGTTATTTCTGATCAGTGGGGCCCATTTAACATTGACAGTTTCTTCACCCGGGCCTCGGACGGGGCGAAGGATTTCTCCGCGGAGGTGGGGTTGCTGACGTGACTGTTGGTTGGTTTGAGTCTGGACTCTTTTCCCATTCTATAAACAAACATGGTTTAGGGCTCATTTGATTTTCGAAAATTGGTTTGAGAAATATGTGTGAATTCGAGTTTGGACTTTTTGTGTATGAAACGAAAGGGAGATGGCAAAATATGTTCATCTCACGAAAGGGAGATGACAACACTTCAATTCATGTAAACTAAGCCAACCATTCAAATTTGAAACCTGAGGGCAGCCACATTGTGGCCAAAGCCAAATCTGCCACCTATGCATCATATAGCAACGGTGCTATAAACACAATTTTCCTACAGCGTAGCTGATGCTAAATAAGATAAGAGCTGGACCCACAGAATATTAAACAATCGAATATTTATTCAGTATACATGGACCAGAGCGCTCTCTCTCTCATTGCATGCAGCAGCGCTCTCTCTCTCCTTGCATGCAGTGAATATTTTACTGAGATGAATAGATTTGGCATCGGCGCAAGTACTTGCGTCGACTCCCTAAAATTTGGCTTTGTCACTAACTCTACAGTGGAGGGAGCGGCTCCCAAAAGCCAAAAACTCAATTTGGCACCCATATTTGGCATACACTGTGGGTGCTCTTACATGGCCATGACACAACACTTTTGACAATGGCCAATTATAATTCCTCAACGACAAGAATGAAACATTAACCATGGGAAATCAAACAAATAATTGGCAATGACATTTACTAACTGATAGATTGAAATTCAAGGACAAAGCAAGACACCTGGTACACTCTCAATTTTATTGTTAGTTATAACGAATCCATACATTCCTACTCCGAGAACCTTTGTTAGGATATTTCTTAAACTTATGTACTATAAAATATATAATCTCCATGATATATGTAAAGATACTAAAAAATTACACAAAGACATATAAACATGCCGTAGTAAATCTAAGTGGAACAATTATGTTGTAGATGTACTATCGGTTTTTTAGATTTAGATAGGATGGCAAATTTTGTATAACTGTTGTTATAAATAATAATATAGTTTCATGAAAAATCAAGTTCAATGTATTCATAAGAGTGGAATTTAGTTTAATAATACATAATTAAGGGAAATGCCAATGTTGGGGATATCGCTTATCGGGAACTTATCGGTCGACCCAAAATAAGGGGTAATCGGCTGATTTATCAGCATATTGGCTGATTTATCGGCCGTTTTACCTTATCGGTCACACACTGAGAACCGATAATTTGGCCGATTTATCGGGATAACGGGAGATATCTTGAACAGTACTTAATGCCATTAGAAACAATGAAGCTGAAAGTAGTCAAGGTTGTATTTTGTACCAATAATTATTATGTTAACATTTGGGTACAAATACTCTATGAAGTAAAATTGTTTAGTGTAAAATATGCGGACGTTTTCAAATTGCGCACTGCAAGGGAATCGAATTGGCTGTAGCGACCCGAGACCAAAGCGATGAGAAGAAATCGCTCGCGACTCATATGGCCAAGCAATATAGCCCGAGCGCAGTTGCCGCTAGTTTGCTCCTCTCCAACTTATTAGGATTCATAGCATCAGCTGAACGTTTATACCTTCCTTTTTTATTATGTATGTGGTATCCCTGGTGGGAGTTGGCGGGGTATTTTGGGGGCAGACCCTGCAAGCTAAAAACCACCCTTTGTTATAGTAAGTCACCAGCATCTCATCAAGTTCATGCAGGATGTCCAGAGTTAGCAAACCGTGACTTGTGGAATCGTTAGTGTTTCTCTACGAAAAACTATATGACATAAATTTGAAATTCCTGCCAGCACAAGTTCTAAGTTTTTTCGTTTCAGGTTCTACGACCTCCGAATATGACTGGAGCGCTTCACATAGGTCATGCACTTACAATGGCTCTAGAGGTATACTAGAACGATAGGGCGCGCTTTGCCGCACCCGTTGTTGTTAGTTGCGATGGGGTCTGAGTTGGTGGTCTGTTAATGCTGAGAAGACTCTATGAACCATTTATTTTGTAAACGCATATACTTTTTTTTTACCGGAAATGGAAACCATTAAACAGAGTGCTCAACTTAATCGTTGGCAATAAGTACATATACAAAAGGACGAGGTACATCAGCCCATCATTAACACTAAAACTCCTCTCTAACCCCAAATTGAGCAAGAGAATGTGCTACTTTGTTGCAAATACGCGGGCAGAAGTTGAATTCGAATGAGTCGAAGGAAAAATACAGATGCTCCTTATATCACGCAATAGAACACCAACTTCCGCCAGCTCGTGAGAGTCTTCAGGGCCTTGACCAAAACCTGGGAATCAGATTTCAAAATCACCCTATGAAGTCCTAACACAGCTGCTCCTTCAACCGCCTGAACAAACTCCTGCTTCCAACTTGGAGTGCATCAAGCAGTTTTCTCGGTTTGCCTGCCGCAGCTCCAACGAAATATCCCACGTCCGGTCACGCTACAAAACCCCATGCACCATTATTGTTTCTTTACTGGAATGCCGCATCAAAGTTTACCTTCACCTTCCCAGCTAGAGGCTTAGTCCATTTCATCGTTGCCGGATGGGCTACAGTCTAATTTGATAAATCTGCAACAGACCCAACAGACCCCAGATGAGTGAAGTCAAGGTACCTCTGAATAATATTGCAAACCTCTGCACTTGTTATATCTTTCTCACCGGCACACACTTTGTTTCTCACCGTCCACCAGTCCCAAAGAAGGATAACAGTAAGATCATGTTTCTGTTCTAGGAAACCACAAATCTGTTCCGTCATCAAGCGAGCATTAGCAGCAGCCTCCAACCGAAGCCGAGCATCTTCCATGGGCAGAGCACGCCAAATTGTCAAGGTGGATACTTTTAGAGACATGCGGAATATGATATTCAATACATGGCTTCTTTTATGTCTAGGGAGTAAAAGATGGAAAACGTAAAGCGTATGGTGTACTGAACTCGTTTCACAAACCCCACATACTGCAGAAAGCGATGTGTCGCACGAAAAAAAACTTAAGGAGTGGGTAGCCTAAGAGTAAACAAAGTTTCCACCAGGACTGTAAGCAAACACCTGCATTTTATCGAGATGGGTTGTCTATTCGCTATAAGAATCGCGCCAAGAGTTCGTGCTTTCTGGAAGAAAAATCCAGAGGACTCAGGTTTATAAAAATCTGAATGTAAGCTGATGCGTCCTTGATTTTTTCATGCGCATGTTCATTACTGGCTAGCTCGCATACTTTAGTTGTAAGAATGATCCTCTATAAAACAATATAAGTTGGCTTTATGAACATGACACATTTATCTTATAAAAGTAGAACATGGCACATTCAAATAAAAAAGCTTAGTCGCATCAGATGAACTGATGTAGCCTATCAATGAGGTAAGTGTCGGCGCGCTCCATCATACATGCGTGCACTTGGTTCCAAGATCGCAAAAAAAAACCATAAGTAACTAATAAAAACTTATATGAAGCATATAAACTATTTTCATGTAGATAGCCTTGCCCTCTTTGTTGTTAGACTTTTCTCCTCTGTTTAGACTGTAAAAATTGAAAAGAACTATATTATCATCCTTACGATTTTATGGTGTTGCCTAGTAGGATGGAACTGAACCATCAAAACCTCGTGCAGTCGAATTAATGTAACAATTCTACTCCAAGAGATCTTGTCCCAGTTTGTATGTGCTGGCAGAATTCAAAGCCATATATTCCGATGGGTACAGTTTCACTAACCTTTGCAAGCAACATATCTTCCAAATCTTTGTGAATAGTAGTTCAATCTTTGCAGACATATTTCCATGTCTTTGGCTTATTAACGTAAGAAATTACACTTATAGGAACATCAATAAAGAAATGATATATCTAGCTTAAAGGAACATTTAGTTTGCTCCAGCTTTCAGCCGTACTAATAGTGATGCTACTATCATTACCTAACTAGTAAATTGAATACTCACTAACAAGTACCGGAGAAGGTAATAGATGTGTGCTTACTTCCATATTAATGTGCATCTATGCGTTCCACCTGGATTCTGCCACGTTGCCGCAGGCCTGTAGGGAGCATCTTCAAACCAGGGCAGCCGCCATGGATGGGTTGCGGAGGACAAGCTCTGATGCCATATTAGTTTTAGGCAGATTTGGTAGAAACATGCTTTTACCTCTGCTCGCGTTACGAACCAATGCCCCGAGATTACTATAGATTTGGTTACAAAAGTTGGAGGTCAAGAAGAATCCCCAGATTCTGTTTATAATCTACTGAGGTTAAGCTAACAGAAAACTCTAGAACCGGTTTCGTTTAATAGCATCGACACATCGACTAAACCGGCATATCACTACTTGCTTAATCCTCCATGAGTGTCACCTTTTGGGACGAAGCCTTTTCTATGGCCACACTCGTTGAACGCTTACTTGAAGACAAGGCCAAATCGAACTATGACAATGGGTATTTAGAATGTGTGTTGGTGAGGGAACAGGTAAAAAGAAGTCAGAATTAAGTGAAGGTATGAAGAATACTGACATAGTCATGGGTAGTTCTTGCTTATGGGGAAAATATCTGGTTGAAGCTTCTTCATAACAGCTGGAATATGTGACCAGAAAACCTCTATAATTCCATGGACTGGGAACCTTGCATGAGGATGCTTTTGTTCCGTTGCCTCCGCCTCGTAGTTCAGTTAGATTTAACCATTCTGTTTCTAAACGTAAGCAGTTCTGATTTGGTGCATTATTTGTTGATATATGTGAAGTGAAAGACGTTGTAGTTTGACTTTAGTAACAAGCATGTGTATCTTTGACCTCTGCTGTTCCGACACATGTCAGATTAATAACTTGTTTTGAAAAATGTTTTGGAATAGTAACTGAAGAGAATGAAAGATAAGACCATGGAAAGGGTAGGGAAAGTCAGGTGAGAACATGACGGACCTAGACCCAGGGGAAGGTCAAATGTTCATGTTTGTCAAATCAAATGTCCATTCTACTAGAAATGTGTCGTGTGCAAAAGCTATATTTCACAAGATATAATTTACAATATATGAAAGATCAAAGTTAAGCTGTATATACTATGTCCAGATAAATTTATTGCTCAGAAATGTTGGTAGCTGACTGAAAATAGATATATCTACGCGCCCACATACCTCGCAAAGCTTTGTGTTTATGTTTCTTGTTTGCATCCATTTGTTCTTAGTTGCTAAAACTGAGAGCGGAAAAGGAAGACAACCAAATGATGTGTTGTTTCAGTCAACTGCCATTCTGCATACTTAACTTGCGGTGGTCGCAATGCTACGGCAAAAGCATGTCCGTTCATACTGAACTTGTATCATGCATATCATAGAAGAACACAAGTGGCTAACAATCTTTTCATGCATTTTCATCTCAAATTTATTACATAAGCCACATTGTTATCATCTTCCAGATCCGCGACATCTGTCCAAGGATAGTACTACCTCCGGACTTTATGTTGCGGCCACGAAACTAGCAACAAGTAAAAAAAAGAATATATTAAAAAAATGAACCACTCAAAAATAAATCAAACTGTCAGGAATAGAATTACTCAATTATGCAAGTGACACAACAAGTTAAATAACAGTAAGAATTGACTGTGTCCAGCGATCATAGAGTAGTGAAGTAATAAGAATGAATTGGTAGGCTAACCATATCAAGAGGTAACTAAGAATATTATTCACATGCTAACTCTAAAATCTGCACTGATATTAAAAGCAGAATGGGGTTGGACCTAAATAGCATAAGTAATCGGATCACCTATTTCTGGCAGCCCACATTTCTCCAATTCTGTATGATGTAATAAAATCTCCACTATCCAAACATTTCATCCAGCCTTTTACATTCGACTAATTATCTATTCAACACATCCAGATGTAGCCTGTTTTATAGGCAGCACATATCTTGTCGTAAAATTTAGGCTTTAACAAAATCTTTCAATTTCTCCTTTTATTATGTATTCCTCCTCTACCCGGTCGCAAAGCAATCAAGAACGCAAAACAGCGATGGATGCTTACCAATCTTTCAGGCTCCTCCCTCTCTGGCCACACCCCGCACCTCACTTCCCACTCCTGCGCTGTGAGGTCGGCGAGTCCGTTGAGGCCTAGGCGGGCAACGTCGAGGCCGGCGTCGGCAGCGGCGTCGTGCTGGTCGACATTGCGGACGACGTCCTTGAAGATGGCGTACCGGCGCTCCTCCTCGTCGACGGAGCTGTAGCTCTTCCAGTACTTGGCCTTCCAATCCTCGAACATCAGCCGCGCCTCCTCCTCGCTCCTCTCCCTGTAGGATATCTCCCTGCCCGATATGCTCCACGTGGCCGCCGCGGCCGGAGACACCATCAGCAGCAGCAGCAGCAGCGCCGCCGCCGCTATGAGAGCGTTCCTCCTCATCTCAGATCTAACTGGGGTCGGTCTTGCGGGATGGCCCTTACCTGACCTAACTGGGGTCATATATTTATTCTAAAAAGACAAACTCTAAAAAGAAAAAAGGGAAAATCCAAAACAACGTTTAGGAAGATAATGAGCGATTTCCTTTCCAAAATAACAAAATCGTTTCTTCCTTTTGTCTCGAAATTAGAGGAAAAAAAATCCATGCGATAGGAAATACTGTATGGATAGTTTTTTTTTAGATGGTATCAATAGTTGAAAGACCGTTTCTTCACCCCTAAACTTTCTTAAACAACCTGTTTTCTTCAGCCCCACGAGTTTTTTTTTTTTTTTTTTGCGAAACACAGTACAACGCAAGCGCTCATATACACGCGCACACACTCACCCCTATGAACGCACGCACGCACACCCTACCCCTATGAGCACCTCCGAGAGACTGAGTCGGCGGGTCGAGTCTTGAGATTGACGAAGTCACCACGGGCGCCTCGCTGTCGACGGGAACGTCGCCTCCCACTGAAGAATATTCCGCCTTAAATGAGAAACACCAGCGTCAAACCTGGGGTTTGAACTCTGGTGGGCTAGGGGTACAACCACCCAACTAACCATCTTGCCACAGCCCCACGAGTTACTTGTGTTGGGTTAGTCACGACGGTCAGAAATGCAGGATGAGTACGAGGTGGCCATCAATGGCATCAAGGAATAATATGTTACCAAAAAACTATTTAATTAGAGATATTAAAACTGAGTCATCTAGGAGCTCTCACGGAACATCAGCGTTTCAACCGTCGGATTGGCCCTTACCTAACCGTTATTTATTTTATTCTCCATGGGAAAATCCAAAACACGGCCCGCCACATATCAAGGGCTCAGCCGCGGACCCTCCTTCGCGGGCTGGGATCCTCTACTGTAACTGCAGTGCAGCTACTGCCGCTGTCATGCGGGCCCGGTCCCACCTGTCATTGGGCACAGAGTAACTGCAGAGGATCTCAGCCCCTCCTTCGCACGCTTCCTACACCCTCCAACTACCTCGTTCTCCTTCTCCTCCGACGTCCGTACCGCCACCAGCCTACCTCCGGCCCTCTCGAGGCCCCGACGTCCGTACCGCCACCAGCCTACCTTCGCCACAATTCTGATATGGTATCAGAGCATAGCCTCTTCCACCTCTAGCCGCCGATCTGATCTCAAAACCACAAAACCCTAGAAAACCCCGACCAAAATCTCGTGCCGCACCCATGGCGAGCTCCTCAACCTCGGGCGCCACCCTTGACGCACTTGGATCCCCTCCCTCCACCAAGCTAACTAGGTCCAATTTTCTGTTTTGGCAAACCCTAGTTCTTCCGCCCATCCGTAATATGCCTATGGTCTACTTGACGGCACCGAACCCGCCCCGGCGAAAACCTTGGAGGTCGAGGATGAGAACAAGAAGAAGATGATAATCCCCTACCCGGCCTATACTGCCTGGGTCACGGGGGATAAGATGGTGCTTGGGTTCATCAACAACTCGCCGTCGCGAGAAATTGTTGCACACGTCCTGGGATTGCAGACCGTCGCTTAAGTGTGGTCGGTGCTCTCTCGCATGTTCTCCACTCTATCTCGGACGCGGATCAAGGACCTGCGAGGATCCTTCAACAACACCAACAATAATGACCTCACGGCCACGCAATTCTTCGCCAAGCTCAAGAGCTTCTCCTCCGAACTTGCTACCGTCGGAAAGCCTGTACAAGATGATGAGATGATTGGCTACATCCTCAATGGCCTCAACGCCACCTACAAAGATCTCGTGTCCTCGGTCAATGGTAATCCTGGTACCACACTTGACGATCTCTTTAGTCAAATATGTGCTCATGATCTTCGTCGAGATATGCTTGCCGAGACCAGAAAGGACACCTCCTTCGTGTTCTCCGCCAATTGTGTTGCTCGCCGTGGCGATGGAGCCCGTGACAACCGTCCCCGTGGAGATCGGGCAGACCGGATGACCATGGTGGTGACCGTGGTGGTGACTGTGGTGACTACCATGTCGACCGCGGTGATCGTCGTGGTGACCGTGGTGACCGCCGTGATGATCAAGGCCGACGTGATGGTGGTGGACGTCGCGATGATGGCGATCGCTGCCGTGATGATCCAGGTCGTAGTGATGGTGGGCGATCGCCGTTGTGATGATGGAGGATGCCGTGACAACGGGGGCCGTCGTCGCCATGGTCGTGCACCAACCCCCTTTGTTGATGTGACCAGCCAAATCGACAAGATTCATGGCCACCCTGCAACTGATTGCTGGTGGTGCTACCAGAATGATGTCTCGGACATTGAAGGTGAGTAGGATGACAAGGCTGCGCACATGTCCTCCTATGGTGTGGATACCAACTGCTACTCTGACACAAGAGCCACCGATCACATCACTGGCGAGCTGAGCAAGCTCTTCTCTCGGGAAAAATACAATGGACGTGAGCGTGTCCACAGGTCCTACCGCAATGGTATGCAAATTACACTACAACAAAACAGTCACGTAGAGACGTCATTATTTAGACGCCTCCTGAAACGTCTTTACGGTCAGATCTAGATTGTACGTAGAGACGTTGCTTGAGACGATTTGATAATCGTCCCGAATATCTAATTAAATTTCCTTTTTTTAGGTACGAGCGGAGTAAAAACTTGCAAAGCGACGCAATTTGAGACGTGGTTAATACGTCTCGTTTAGGCCCAGCCCATCAAGCAATACTACTAACCCTATTTATGGATCTTTCAACCTTACACGACCCCCAAATCCCAAACCAGAAACCACCACTTTCGTTCCCAATGGAAAAGCCGCCGCCGCCGCCGCCTCTCCGATCCAACATCACAGCGCGCGGTACTGGTGGCCGCCTTGGACAGGCTCTCGCGGATTTTCTTTTCCGTGTCCCCAGTCTCAGTTACCTCGAGGTTACTGGACGGCCAACGGAAGATGCTGGTCAATGCTAGCAAGGTGCTCGACCTGTATATCGCTTGATGCCTGGATCGCCCCACAACAGCAGATGGAGAAGTGATATATCTATTGGTAACTCATTTAATCCGCCTTACTCTATCAGTCTATCGAGTTTTCTCCCAATTCATGTGTAGATTTCGTTGTCTATATATGGGTAAACTGGCCATCTTGTGTCCGATCGTGGGTTGGATCAACCATTTGTTGTCAGGGCTTGTAGGCTCCATTACAATACTATGGCGTACGGGGGTAACAAGATTCCTTCAGACTTACTTTCTAATTCTAATAGAAGTAATACAATTAACCTTGTCACCAATGGACTGAGTTACTCCTTTTTTTTTTGCAGAATGATCGAAAGTGAGTTAGCACTTGGAATAAAAGTCATTGCGTATTTAATTTCGTCCACATTCACAAAGTACGCACTGTTTTGATCTTGGTCTCTTATATAATATCCATGAATTAGTTCTGTGTTATTTTCTGGCATGTGAATGTTTTTTGTATTCCGCTACAAACTAGATTCACGGTAACGGATTGGAATAATTAATCTTATTGCTGCTGTTGTTGGATTGTATGTTGTTGATCACTTAATGGATCCTTACAATTTGTCTTATTCAATGGGCAGCAAAATAAAAATGATCGAAGGTACCAAACCTTCCGTGCAAATGACTAATACCAGGCTATAAATCTGTTATATGTACAAAGTACATTCATCATGTGACGTGCAACAAGGAGTACTTAACAATCAGAAAAATGCAGCTGACAAGGGACAGATTGTGTAAGTAATATCTCACAACTGTTTTACTTTGTTTCAGAAAATATGTACATGCGATTAGTCAATATACTCCTTAGTTTGCATTATTTGAAGTTTATGTGTTAAATTGTTTCCAGGGACTTATGTCTGATTAACTAACTTGTACAATTTGATAATACGCTTGCAGGTTGTTGGATGAAAATAAATGACATCTACAAATGTGTCGGACGTGGAGAAGATATATTTAATGTATCAATGTTAAAGTCCTGAGAAAGTTTGCTATTTAGTAGAGATAGAAAAATCGGAAAGTGTATGTAAATTCGTATGATTTTTCCATGTGTGTTTGCACCTTGTCGATGGATGGACCTGTCGTTAACTTCATTTTTTATTTAATAATATAATTATTTGTCTATGATTTTTTCTGAGTCATCCATATATTGATGATGTAATTTTGTTTTTGAATGGTTCATCGGTGGAAAATCTTCTGCTTGCGTGATGATGAACCGTGAACGTGATCACTATTGATCAGCCAACAAAATATTGATAACGAAAAAGGAAAATTGAACCTGACGTCACTACACTAGTGGAAACAAGGCCTCTCGTCCCGGGTGGTAAGGCCCTTTGGTACCGGTTGGCCACCCGGGACGCGGCAATCGGGACTAGAGGCTCCCCCTCTCGTACCGGTTGGCTTACGGCCCGGTACAAGAGAGGTCCACGTGGGGGCCGAGGCAGAGCGCCTGGCTGAGGACTTCTTGTACCGGGCCGTAATACGACCCGGTACAAGAGAGGTCCACGTGGGGGCCGAGGCAGAGCGCCTGGCTGAGGACTTCTTGTACCGGGCCGTAATACGACCCGGGACAAGAGGGTCCCCACGTGGCGGCCTCTGGCTTTTTTGTTTCTCCAGTTTATTTATTGTATATATAAGGTTAATTAATTAATTACAAATCAGAAAAATAAATATAGCATATCAAAATATTCATAAAAGAAATATTTATGATAAATCGACCGGGACTAGAGCCCGTCTATTCGATTACAACCGGGACTAGATCCCGTCTATTCGATTACAACCGGGAATAGAGCCCGTCTATTCGATTAATTACAACCGGGACTCGAGCCCGTGTACTAATTACATAGAGGTCGACCGGGACTAGTCGACGGCATTGTATTTTCCCTTTGAGTTAATGATTGTATCTTCCCTTTGGGTTAATGACATAGTCGACAAAAATCCCGCAATTTCCTCTTGAATTGGTCGAAATGTCCTTTAGTTCCAGGTTCCTCCGCATGCTATCCATCTATAAAAGGAGAACAATGCGAATATCAATCATCATAACAGAAATTAGACACTCAACACAATTGATGGTAATAAAATAAAACTGTGAATATATTTTGTTCACTTACGTCTAGAAATTTCTGTGGGTTCCGCTCAGAGACCTCCTGGCGAATCCACTGGCACACGAAGTATCCACACAAATTGGTCCCCGGTGGCTGCCTCTCACAGTTCTTTACGAGAATAGATTTCAATCAAATAGTAATCAAGCATGGTATGATGGTATTGAAATTTGAATTAAAAAGATGCGCGAACCTAGCTCGTACTACTTACCTTGTCAGGATAAAAACTAAGCTCCTCTTTAAATTCACCTGTTGTCCTCTTTCTGAATTCTTTCCAAATGCTGCCCGGCAAACAAATGAATAAATGAGTTATTAATTAGTTACTTGATATCTCAGGAATTGAACAAATTAGAGAGACCGATATAGTACGATAGAAAATACCTTTGGAGGACATCCATAATTGGTTGGTACCTCTCTTCGGGCCAATGCAATGAGTCGAGGATGTCAACTCTTGCATCATCAACTTGAATGATTAGCAGAATGTAATGGTCGCTGCGCACGTTTATATATGTCAGTAACTAATCAGTTACACTTAACATCGAGTAAGCAAAAATTAATGTGTACAAGACAGTAACACTCTTAATTACCTGAAGTGGTAAGGAAACAATATCTTGCTTTTATAATTTTGCCTATGTATGAACCTAAACAAGTTGGCCTTCGTTTCCTGGGGTAATCCCGTAGCAATTTTTCATTAACTCGGACCGGGTCAACGAACCCAAAGTCAAATATTCTATTTCTGTCACATTCATCACTCTTCATTCTGCATAATAGCGTAGTGAGCATAATTAGAACAAGCAATGACCGAGCTGAGCTATAGACTTTATTTTAGAAATAATTAAATGAATTGAATCACTTACAGACAATAGATACTGACGATACTCAAGTCCAGGGAGTCAAGCTGGTATAACTGATAGAGTTCTTCAAGATAAACATTTATCTCGTCTTTACCTATGTAATGTTCTTGTGTAACTTGCACAACGAGCGCCTCTCGACCTTTCTTTGTGACATCCATGTACCAGTCATGCAGTCTTCGCATTTGTGTTGGTAGAAACTCGATCTGCTCAGGTGGCACTAGAGACTTCCCGTATTTCCATTTCCATTTATCAACATGCAAATAGGGGGGAGCTCTTCTGCATCCAGTTGAGAAAGTGACATACCAGCTTCTGCAGCAAATTTCGCGCGGGCTAATTCATCAGTGTTCGCCGCCGCGCGGAGCCCTTATCAGTGGTCACCTTAAGCGGGGAGATCGACTGTTTTGACTGTGCTCCGAGCTGGGCAACGTCTCTTTTTCTTTTCCCGCTGCCACTAGTACTTGTCGTCTTGCTGGAGCTAATTCTACCCAGACAGCGTGCATAGTCATCTTTCCTATTTATCTCGACTTGCGATGGAATTAAGAAATCCGTAGCCCACTTTTTTGATCTCCCGTATATACTTGCTTCGGCGGGGGCTTTTTCGGTGCCATCTGTCTTTTAAGTCGGCTGCCACGGCCGCCGCGTTTTCCTCTACAGTCCTTTCCCAAGGTCTCGGGGGAGGAACCTTCGGTACTTTTGGGAGGGGCTCTTGTCGGGGTACCGGCGATCGGTCGCGACGGAAACCCATTAGTGTCGAAACGACGGTCTTCGTCGACTGGTTGCTCCTAGTGGGCGGAGACCGCGGAGGAGACGGCTGAGGTGTCTGCTGAGGCAGCGGCGGAGGAGACGGCTGAGGAGTCTGATGAGGCGGCGGCGAAGATCGAGATGGACTCGTGTTGTGGTGGTCGTCCAAGTCGTCATCATGTGGACTTGGAGGCGATGGTGGCCTTGGCGCCGTCCAACCTGGAATCACGATGTATTTCTTGGGCCATAGAATGAGTCCACCTGGACATCTCCCAGTGTCCTCTCATCATCACCTCCAGGGATTTTAAGTTCGAGTGATTCAAATCCGGGGTGAACTTGATCCACGCCGACACGAGCAAAGCCATCTGGAATCTCATTGCCCAAATACAGTGCTGTAGATTCACAAGGTAAAGCATAGCCCTCCGCCGCCTTCACTGATATGTTGCTCATGGCCCCATGTAGCTCACAAGTTGTCTTCTCAGTGATATAATCCACGGGGCAGGTTTCCTTGTTCGATGGCTCATCAGCACCAACCCCCGTGGAAGCCACGCTGCTTCTCAGTTGAGATGGACCACCTGTTGGAGCACCTTCCTGCAGCTGACGAGTTGCCCCATGCTCGCGCATTTCATCTACTTGCTGATGAAGGTGCTCACATACTTTCTAGTTTGCTAAACCGGTCTGAATTCTCCTGCTCCTTCCTCTTCTTTGCTCTTGCTCGGCTTCTATAAGATTCGGTCCGCGGGAAACCCTTGATCCCACGTCACATCAGCTCCGAAGCCTCGTACTCGTCCTCCTTTTTCTTTATTACCGAGGGCCTAGATAAAAATATATCTATGTCAGTTGGTCGGCATGATTGTCATAAACAAGAAACGAAACAAATATATATTATAACAAACCTTTGTCAGCTCGTCGTACTCTCGGTCGGGAATAAACCTTCCCCTTTAGCATCGGTGATTGCATCAAGAATTTGCTGCCGGGGTATAGGATTCTTTCTGTTGATCAACTATTAGATCCCCTGTTTCCATGTCATACTCCGCCCCATGCCCAAGAATCCAATTTCTGCATCTACGGGGCCATCCATCTGTAATTGGAGTGATCCCTTTATTGCGCAGCTCAGCCTCAATCTTACCCCACTTAGGCTCGGCACTTATGTAGCCACCTGCCCCCATCTATGGTGATATTTCTTTTTCGCTGCATTTTCCTTATTCTTTTTCGATCTTTCCTTAGCTTTTTCTGATCCCTTGTATTCCAGAAATGCCTTCCAGTGAGGCCGCTGCCTCTCTAGTGTCCCAGTGAAATCTGGAGCTTTCTGTTTCGATTGCCATTCACGGTATAATCTGTTCTTGTAATTGTTGAACTGTTCAGCCATCTTCTTCAGAGCCCAATGCTTGACTTTTTTGGTCATGGCTTGTGTCCTTTCGGTAGTATCGAACACCGGTAGGGTGAACTTGCTATGAGCTTGGTCCAAAGCACATCTTTACTTCTGTCGCTGACCCAACTAGGTTTCATGGCGCCCTCTAAGTTTTTTGGCTCATTCCATTCCTGAATGCTGATCGGAACATTGTCCCTAACAACAACTCCGCATTGATGCACAAACTTAGATGCGTTCGCCTTGGGCTCCGTAGGTTTGCCATCGGCAGCGACGGCCTCAATTATGAGATGCGCATCTGCGGCCAACCCTTTGGCATGGCCTCGTTTAGTTGCAGATTGGGCCGATGCGGAGGTCTAAAAATTAAAAAAATATGTGTTAATACATACATATAGTAATCAATTATTCCATCTGATCAACAGAGGCTTAATATACCTCGCCAGACTGCGGAGGTGCACAAATTAGCGAGTTGTCATTGCACTCGATGCTCGTTTGCGCTTCGTCTCTTTGTTCCTCCTCCATTCCCGGACCGGAGTCGTTCAAAAATTCGGAGCCATCTTCTGTTCCACCGGCTTCTGCTCCCCCACGGGTTCACGTAAAATGTCGAACACCTCATTTTCAAGGTGTCTGCTTTCAAGGTGTCTGCTGTTGAAGTCATCCATTGGGCTTAACTAATACAAAAGAAATATAAAACAATGTTAGCATTAATTAGGAGAATACAAAAGTTATACAAAAGAAATTTGCAAAAAGTATCACTAATACATAGCAAATTTAAATCTACACTTAGCAAATTTAAATTTACACTTAGCAAATATAAATCTCTAACCCTAAATTTTCTAACCCTAAATTTTTCTAATAACATTTCTAATAAATTTCTAACACTAAATTTCCTAACACTAAATTTTTACACTACATTTCTAACCCTAAATTTCTAACCCTAAATTACTAACACTAAAAAACAATAAATACATAGCAAATTTAAATCTCTAACCCTAAATTTCTAACCCTAAATTTAAATTTCTAACACTAAATTTTGGAATATTGTCTTAAATGAATAAGTCTATAAAACAAAATTAATCCAAGAAATAAAGTAACATCATTTTATGTTTCATTTCTAAGTTTTGGAGTATTGTCTTAAATGAATAAGTCTATAACACAAAATTAATCCAAGTATTCATGATAAGAAAAATAGTGATCAAATTTATAAAGTAGAGATTTCATTTTTTAAGTTCATCTCCAGGAAAATCTCTAGGAAAAATTCTGATTGGTAGGCTGACGTCAGCATGACGTCAGCAATTGAGTTCATCTCAAATTCGAGCACGGATTCGATGAATTCGAGCAAATTAGCTGCATAGGGAGGTGCGCAGGCTCACCACGAGCTCGAAGGAAGGCTCGGCGTCGCACGGCGTGGTCGGACGACAATGAACTCGTCCGCGAAAGCCGACGGCCGGAGTTGAAGAAGACGGAGCAATACGGCGGCTCCTGGGCTTTTCAGAACCCACTACTTGACCTGAAGCACGGAGGATCGACGTCGAACCTCCCCAGAAACTCAGAAAGTCTTGGGGTGGCCGAAATCGACGGCGAACGGAGGCGGCCCGACGAGCTAGGGTTTGGGCACGGAGGAGAGAGAAAGAGAGAGAGGAGTGAGGCGAGGTGTGCCCGCGGAGGAGGGCGCGGACCGGCCGCGGAGGAGGGCGCCGGCAGTGAGGAGGGCGCGAGCCGACGGCGGAGGAGGAGGGCGCGAGACGGCGGCGGCGGCGAGGGGAAAATTTGGCAGCGCTTCGCGAGGCAAATAGAAGTTCTCCCGGGTCGTGTCTCGGCCCGGGGTGGAAGACAAGCATTTATAGGCCAGGGCCTCTAGTACCGGGCCGTGGCACCACCCGGTACTAGAGGGTTTTCGCCCACGCCGCCCACCTGCGCGCCCAAATAGACCTCTAGTACAGGGTGGAGCCACCACCCGGTACTAGAGGTCCTTTTTTTGGCTCTACCGCACCAAACTTTCAAATTTTTGCGCCAAACGTTTGAAATGTATTTCCATATGAATTTGTATAATTTCTACATACTTTTGAATCTGACAAAAAGTTCAACATGAAAAGTGTTTGAATTTGAATAAGTAATTCAAAACCATTTTCTGTTCAAACTATTCAAACTATTAAATTTGAATTTGAATTAAAAATGCATTAACTAATATAATTTGAATTTGAATAATTTCTACATACTTTTGAATCTGACAAAAACTTCAACATGAAAAGTGCAATAATCAATTAAAATGCATTAACTAATATTGTTTGAATTTATTAAATTTGAATTTGAATTAAAAATGCATTAACTAATATAGTTTGAATTTGAATAATTTCTACATACTTTTGAATCTGACAAAAACTTCAACATGAAAAGTGTAATAATCAATTAAAAATGCATTAACTAATATTGTTTGAATTTGTAATAATCATCTCTTTATTTTAAAAACATCCTTAACAACATCCCACCCAGTTACATAAAAGGATACATTATTACACATCACTAACAGTTACATTACTACATAAACGGACATGCTGGATCAGAGGCTTAGGGGGAACGGCGGGAGGAGCCAGCCCCGTTCGCGGCACGTTTCTGGTTCTCGCGCGCACGTTTGCGGCGTAGGGCAAGATCCATGGAGGATGAGTCTTTCAGCGCCCAAGCCAGCTCGGAAGCCTCCTTCGCCTTGAGCTGGCAGGAAGTCCTGGCTCGCTGCACACGATCATCGCCGACGGACTGGAAGGAGGCTTCAATGGCCTCCTGCATCTGCGGCCCGCCGCCCTCTTCCCCATGGTCGCTCCAGTCGAAGTCGTCATCGTCGCCCTCCTCGTCGGGAGGTGCGGCGGCGGCTGGTGGAGGTGCGGCGGCCAAGTCGCCGTATGCGGCCGCGGATCCCCACGTCCTCCGCACCTCCTCCGGCACCGGAGCAGGAGGCCTCGTGGGCATACGGCGGGAAAGGCTCCCGTGGTAGCGCCCAAGCGCGCTCTGCCGAGCATGCTCGACCTCGTCCAGAAGGCGCTGCGGCGGGCGTGGCGGATCCATCTCGTGGAGACGATCCACCCCGTCAGCGACAATATATAAAGACCTCCAGGGCAGCGCTGGGGGAGGACACGTGCCCAAGGCAGCGCTAGGGGAGGACACGTGGCTAGGGCAGCGCAGGGGGAGGACACGAGTGGTGACTGCAAAGCCTGCCTTTAGTCCCGGTTGGTGTTACCAACCGGGACTAAAGAAGCGCACACGGATCGTGTGTTTCTTTCAAGCGCTTGTGAGACGTTGGATCAGGGGTGTGTTTCTTTTGAGGGATTGTGAGCTGTTGGATCAGCACTATCAGAACCACTTCGTGAGCCACATGACCCTATATATAGGTCCCCTCCCGGACATGTCCAGCACTCAGTGACTCATTGTAGTTCACGGGTAGCAGATTTCAGAGAGGCAGGAGTTCCTAGTGCGGATGCTGAAGGTGAACCCTCCCCTCGGTCGGATCCAAGCAGCGGCAAGGATCTCTGATGATTTGCAGTATACAAAGCATTCGGATTCCCGTCATACAGCCCTACGGTGCATTTGATATGCAGTCACTCACGAGGCACCGTAGGGCTGTATGACGGGGAAACCGTGTGTTTTGGTCAGTTTATTATTCCCTTTATATTCGATGAGAATCCAGACGGGACCTTCAAACTGCTCAGGACTTCGAAAAATATCTCCTTCTCTTCTTTGGTAAGAGCGTAGCTAGCAGGACTTAGACGTCCTTTATCCGTCTTCATTGGACGCAGGTTGTCTGGGTCTTTCATACGTTGCTGGTCTTGTCGTGCTTCCGGCGTATCTTTTGTCTTCCCATACACGCCCAAGAAGCCTAGCAGGTTCACGCAAAGATTCTTCGTCACGTGCATCACGTCGATTGCAGAGCGGAGCTGTAGGAGTTTCCAGTAGGGTAGCTCCCAGAATATAGAGCACTTCTTTCATATGGGTACATGGTTGTCAGCGTCATTCGGAACAGATAGACTGCCAGGACCCTTTCCAAAGATTACTTCTAAATCCTTGACCATGTCATATATAACATCACCATCAGGGAGCTTAGACTTCTTCCGGCGATCTGCCTCACCGTTGAAATGCTTGCCGGGCTTTCTTACGGCATGACTGTTCGGAAGAAATCGACGATGCCCCAGGTACACATTCTTGTTTCCCAAATGTATACTTTCAGTCTTATCTAAACAGTGCGTGCATGCATTGTATCCCTTGTTTGACTGTCCTGAAATGTTACTAAGAGCAGGCCAATCATTGATGGTCACAAATAACAACGCTCGTAGGTCAAATGACTCCTGTTTGTACTCATCCCACACACGTACCCCTTCATCACGCCACAACTGTAAAAGTTCTTCAACTAATGGCCTCAGATACACATCAATGTCGTTGCCGGGTTGCTTCGGGCCTTGGATGAGCACTGGCATCATAATGAACTTCCGCTTCATGCACAACCAAGGAGGAAGGTTATAAATACATAGAGTCACAGGCCAGGTGCTATGACTGCTGCTCTGCTCCCCAAAAGGATTAAAGCCATCCGTACTTAGACCAAACCTTAAGTTCCTTGCGTCACGTGCAAATTCCTTAAACTCTCTATCGATTTTTCTCCACTGCGACCCATCAGCCGGGTGTCTCGACATCTCGTCGTTCTTGCGGTCTTTTTGTGCCATCGCAACAACTTGGCATGCTCTTTGTTTCTGAACAAACGTTTCAACCGTGGTATTATAGGAGCGTACCACATCACCTTGGCAGGAACCCTCTTCCTGGGGGGCTGGCCCTCAACATCACCAGGGTCATCTCGTCTGATCTTATATCGCAATGCACCGCATACCGGGCATTCATTCATATTCTCGTACTCACCGCGGTAGAGGATGCAGTCATTAATGCATGCATGTATCTTCTGCACATCTAATCCTAGAGGGCAGATAACCTTCTTTGCTTCGTACGTACTGTCAGGCAATTCGTTATCCTTTGGAAGCTTTTGCTTCATTATTTTCAGTAAATTCCCAAATCCCTTGTCAGATAAACCATTCTCTGCCTTCCATTGCAGTAATTCCAGTGTGGTACCGAGCTTTGTGTTCCCATCTTCGCAAGTTGGGTACAACTTTTTTTTGTGATCCTCTAACATCTGCTCCAACTTCAACTTCTCGAGTGCACTTTCTGCTTCGGTCTGTGCATCAACGATGACCCGCCGTAAATCATCATCTATGATGGGCTCATCTGGTACCTCTTCATCTTCAGCTTCCCCCTTGCATTACCACTGTATTCAGGGCACATGTAGTTGTCATCGTTCTGTTCTTCTTCGTTGTCTTCCATCATAACCCCTCTTTCTCCGTGCTTGGTCCAACAATTATAGCCGGGCATGAAACCATGCTCTATCAGGTGGATGTGAAGGTCTTGTGACCGAGGGTAATCCTTCTCATTCCGACAGTTACGGCATGGACATAACATAAAACCTTCCCGCTTGTTTGCCTCAGCCACTTTGAGAAAAGATTGCACGCCCTGCATGTACTCTCTAGAGCGTCGGTCAGCGTACATCCATGGATGGCTCATCTGCATTATATAAGTATGTCAAACGCAATCACGATGCTAAAACCCATTACGGTAAACGGACATAATACATAACTGACCATATTCATTGATACAAGTTCATCACATTAAAACCAAAGTAGAGTAGTGACCAAATGTAATACATAGTTCTCATAAAACATACATTTAAACCAACATACAACTATCCAAAAAATTTAATTCCAACAACAAATGCGATCAAAATCGCAACTAAGTAATTATTGAACCAACAGCATAATGATACCAAGCCTCTTGACTAATGGCATAATTTCTAATATTTTTAATCTTGAAGCGCATTGCATCCATCTTGATCTCGTGAGCATCGACGACGTCGGCAAGCTTGAACTCCTGTTCAGCGACGATGTCGGCAAGCTTCAACTCGTGTTCAGCGACGATGTCGGCAAGCTTGAACTCCAATTTCATCTTCTCTTCTAGGCATTGGAGACGAAGATCTTCACTTCTTTTCAATTTTGCTTTCAAATCATTGTTTTCTTTTATAAAAAACTCGACAATAGGGTCGGTTGGAATTTCCGGTTCAACTACCTCCTAGATAAAAAATATATCTATGTCAAGTTGGTCGGCATGATTGTCATAAACACGAAACGAAACAAATATATAGTTATCACAAACAATCATACCACATCCGAATAATAGAGCGGACGAGAGGCGGTGTGGTCAGGTGTCAAAACCATGGCACTATATATATATAACAAACAATTATACAACTAATAAAATTATACAAATAATAATTATGCATTAATGTTTTGAAATAAAAGTTTTAAAAAAGAGGCTTACCGAGGTGGTGCCGGTGAGGGACAACGCGGGCGATCAACGGCGGTGAGCACGGCACTAGAACACACAAATCATAATTTAATTTTAGCTCAAATTGCATATAAAAAAAATGAACTCCCTAACTTAGGCATTTCATCAAACACCTAGCTAGCACCTAAAAAATGAAATGAGCTAAGAAGTATGGAAATGAGCTAAAATGAGGAACGCCAGATGAAAGGATCAAGTTGCTAACCCTTGAAAAGATGGGTGCCGTTAATCTTGACAAATCGTGGAGGAAAATGGAGATGAACTCGAGCTCGGGAGAGAGAAACAATGGAGAAAATGGTGATGAACTCGAGCTGCAAAATGGAGATGCTCTCGGGGTGGTGGAAGAAGATATAGTGGGAACATTAGTACCGGGTCGTAGCACGACCCGGTACTAGATCTACACTTCTAGTACCGGGTCGTGCTACGAGCCGGTACTAGAGGTGCTCGCGCGGGCCCATTGCTGCTGCTGCCCTGACAGGAACCTCTAGTACCGGCTCGTATCACAGCCCGGTACTAGAGGTCCCCTACGAAATTCTGTCTTCTGCATTTAATTTGAATAATTTATATCTATAAATTTGTAACTCGAAATATGACAAATAATATGTCTTTATTTTGTAAATCCGAACAATTATATGAGTAAACAAAAATAAATAAGTAATACTAATCTTGCATTCAAATAATATTGAATTTAAATAATAATAAACTTTTGGCATCACAATGCCTTGCACATATATCATACTTAAACAGGGACATAATTAATAGAAATAATAGTTCAGATAACCATTACAGAAAGTACTGAAGATACCCATATATATGAAACTGCAAACACTACTCTGTTCTAGATGAGGAGACCCTCAAGCACTACATAATATTAGAGATAAATTGTTTGCCATTGCAAACACTAGTACTAATTAATCGTCCTCCGGATCAGAATACCCCCAAACAGGAGACCCATGGGGCACTGGTGGCGGTACGAGGTGACGCTGCCCATAGTTGACGATTCTAATCTTGCGGTACACCTCGTATGCAACGTACGCATCTCTTGCTGCATACTCAATGTTGCAAGCGTCAAGTGGGGTCTTCTCCCAATGATCGTGCTGCTTCTTGGGGAATCCTGTCTTCATCTCAGCGTAGTCGTCCTCCTCGATCACGGCGACTGCCATATCAGCCATTCCAGTCTTGTCATTCTCAAGCTTGAAAATGCGCTGGAGATCAATGTGGCAGGCAGATGGTATCTCAAGACCCCAGGTGCGTCTCATCTTGATCTTGTCATTCGTTATATCAACGCTAGCAAAGTGTATGCCGCTGCGAAGAAAATCCATGAGTATTGAACATTGCTTGTCACTACTGCAACAACAAAATGGAACACATGTTAAATAATACTGCTGCAACAAAGTATAATTTAGAACAACAAGTATAATAAGAATAATAACAAGTATAATTTTAGATCAAGTATAATAAGAATTAATCATAACAACAAGTATAATAAGAATCATATATAACAATTATAATTTAGAACAAGAATCATAACAAGTATATTTCGGCACAAGTACATTTTTAACAAGTGTAATAAGAATTAATCATAACAAGTATATACTAAGAATCATAACAAGTATAATTTTAGATCAAGTATAATATGCATGCAAGTTTCTCCTATATGAATCAAAAGACATGTTTTCTCCCACGACGATATGGACAATATGCAACTTTCATTTTCGGCCAATATATATAATTCTTTCACTACAGTCAAAGAGAAATTGCTATCCTATGCAATTTTCCTATCCCTATGAATATATCAACAAAGAAAATAAGCCCCAATTTAAAACTAAGACAAGTTTTTATATTACCTTGCCCACTGGAAGACCATGACATGTTTCTTGAAACAAAGTTGGATGACGGCAACATCTCTTTGATCGGCCGTGTACTCGAGATCAAGGCCCATGAACTTTTCTTGCTCCCGAGCTTCGTGAAGCCAATTCTCGAAATCGGAAAGAAAACCCGGCACCTTAGTGCTGTCGTTCGTGTACACGACATTGAGATAGGTGTTGCCATGTGCAAGCACCTTCCCGTAGCGAGTGATCGGTGGTGCAGGATCCATGGTGGAGGGGATAGGATGGGGATGGAAGAAGAGAGGAGAGGGAGAGGAAGAGAAATGCCGCGGTTACTGTAGCAATCGCGGTTCCCATGCGTTTTGATCGCCTGGCTGCGCGCGGGAGGCAAACCGTTCGGACCTCTAGTACCGGTTCGTAATACGGACCGGTACTAGAGGGTCTCGCGCCAGGCGAACAGTTGCCGCCACCCCTCTAGTCCCGGTTCGTATTACGAGCCGGGACTAGAGGTCCCTTACGAACCGGGACGAGTTCGTTGCGGCCTCGTAACATTCTATCCGGGACTAGTTCCCCCCTCTAGTACCGGTTCGTAAGCCAACCGATACTAGAGGCAAAAATGGCTTTAGACCAAAGGCTTGGTTTCTAGTAGTGCTAGCGTAATGCAACTCCATATTTATTTATTTGAGACGTAATAGGGAGCCTTCCAAGCGATGGTAGAGACGTCATGATTATCCGAACATTAGTGCGTCTCTAAGGTTGTAGAGATGCAATATGAGTGTCTCATCTTTGTGTAGACACGCACGTTAAAACGTCCGTACGTTCTTTGTGACGATGCACTGGAAGACGCTCGAGAGACGTTTTAGGTAAGCGACTTTACAAGGCTGTAGAGATGAAATAAAGCGTCCGGACCATTAGATTAGGCATCTCTACATGACTATTTTGTTGTAGTGTTAGTCATATTGGTTCTTAGACACTGTGCACCCCATATGCATCTTTACATCTCAACAATATTCTTCATGTCCCTAGTGCTTCCAAAAATCTTTTGTCTATTCACAAACTTACACTTGATAATGATGTGTTTCTTGAGTTTCACCCATTCTTGTTTTGTGAAACCCTTTGACCTCTCCTAACATAGGATTAAGCCGCACTCCAACCAGGCCGCCCAAACTACTACGACGACTTTCGTCATATGGCGCGTGTACAAACCCCGAGACACCCCCTTATCACCCGTTGTCAAATTTTAACAACATTTAGAAAATTTAATACTCTATGTTTGCTAAAGAACTTCGTCCATGGTTGTGATAACGTTTACCCTACTTGTTTTACACCAACCTTTCTAATGATGTAACCTTACGCATTTTGATAGTACGATAGTTAGATCATTCAACATGGCTTCCCGGCCCCACCTGGTCAAAATGTGTGCATGTCGAGATTGTTTTGCTACACGCGTCATTGTCGCGTAACACCTATGTGTGGAACTCACTAGAGCGAAGCTTAGGGGGTGTCACAAAATTGCTAAAAATGAACTAGGTCTGAAATAACAACTGATCTCCATGTTGGATTTTATTTATTGTTATCAGTAGCAACTCAAAAGGTTATTTAATTTGCTACACCCTCGATCCATATTAATTATATACATCCGATTCAACGACAGTTAATATGGATCAGAGGGAGTAGTAAATTGTGTAGCTTGAAAATAATGTCGGGTTTGAGTAAAGAGACCTTACGGAGAGTGAATTTTCCGCAGCCCACTAAGGCATCAACAACATGTATCTTCTTCTTCTTTAGAAAGAAGATAATGGAATTCGAATGTTTCATTTGCTAGAAGGAAAAAACTACTATCATCTCTGTTTAGTTCTTCATTACTTAGCCTGCGTGACAAAGATTTTTTTTTTTTACGCGATAAGAGATACAAGTCGAGTAGCATTGCATACAAAAAATGTACGATGCATAATGCTCAGTTTTATTTAACTCGTCATCATACGATGTGATAAACACTTAGATTAGGAGTAGGAGTAGCAGATCGAGATACAACATACTCCCTCCGTTTTTATTTAGTTCGCGTTCTGGGTTTAGTCAAAGTCAAACTTTGATAAGTTTGACCAAATATTTTAGAAAAAATATTAACATGTACAATGTAAAATCTATATTATTAGAATTATCATACAGTATACTTTCATACTATATGAATTTGGTATTGTGGATTCTCATATTTTTTCTTATATTGTTGGTCAAATTTGACAAAGTTTGACTTTGACTAAACCCAGAACGCGAACTAAATAAAAACGGAGAAAGTACTAGTCCGGCCGGCGGCGAAAAAAAAAAATCTAGAGGAGAGTACTTATTATTTATTTAGACTAAACGGGCTTGTACGTATTGGCTGGGTACACCGGTTGGGTCATGATGCCACAGACGCCGCCGTCAGTTTCGTAGCCGCGCTGGATGCGGATGTAGCCATCTTCTCCCCACGAAGTCCCCCACGAGTTTTTCACCAGCCAATAGTTGACGCCAGGAAATTTGGCGTCGTCCATTGGGGTTGTGCCGTAGCCGACGAGCAAGGCTTCGTGCATGCCCACCGTGCCACAGGGCCCTTTGAAGATCCCACCGGGGTACACCTGGAACTCTGTGCTGTTGGCGCCCAGAATCAAAACCACCACCGGCGTTTGCGCCACCGCATCCATCAGCATCTTCTCATCACGCGGCTCCACGAAATAATAGCTCTCGATTCCCATGACAGAGGGCTCCAAGAGTCGATCTGTGCAGTTGGTCGCCACTTCCAGGTATGGGTATTGGTCCCAAGCGTCGATGCCCTTATTATCGATTACATACTGGAACGACTTCCACGCCCACCCGCCTCTGCAGGCAAAGTTGCCCCGGTCTTTGGTGCAGTCCAGAATCTGCTGCACCGAGAGATCACTAGTCGTGATATTGTTCTCAATGTAGTAGCCAGTAGGCGGCCTTCATTGCCCCCGTTGCCGCGAAGGCATAACAGCTGCCACAGTCCCCCTGGTCCTCGACGATGCCGGCGGCGCTGCGCCAGTCCACGGAGGCCGGCAGGTTATCATCCTCGTAATCCTGGGTGGCCACATGGCGCTTCTGGCCTGAGGCGGCGGCCGGCTCCAGCACCCGATGCGGGTCGCCGGCCGCACGAAGCGTAGGTCATCACATACTCCTCGTGGCTCATATCGGAGAACCCGTTCAGATGGTACTCCACCGGAGCGCCGCCCTTGTTCATCTCGTGGACGGTGCGCGCCTTTTGCTTGAAGTGCTCGAAACGCCTGGCCTTCTCGCCGCCGCCGTCGCTGCGCCTGTAGTGTGCGTACCAGCGGTCATACAGCCGCCACAGGTTCTCCTCCGACGCCAGGTCATCCTCTCGGACGTAGATTTTGCTTGCCGCCGCCTGCGGCCCCATCGCCAACGCAAGCAGCAATACTCCTCCTATCTTCATCATTGCGTTGCATGCAGAGCTTGTCGTTTCAATTGATGATTCGGCATGGACCTCCACGTCCTTGTATATAGAGTACTGTGCGTGCAAAAAGGAATCGCCTCACCGCGTCCTTAACTTGCGCCTCCTTCTCGTCTCCATGATTTCCGTTCTTATTTCCTAAAATTGATACAATTGCATGTATTCCTTGCCCGGTCGTTGGTCTTGCATGGAAAATCTTCGACGTACAGAATCTGCTTCCAAGAAATTTCCTTTTATTTTGGGACTGTATAATTGGCATCTGCGTGTTTTTTCTTTCGGCATCGAATTTTTAGGGACGCGTCCTTGATTTGTGTCCATCGTCTCCACCCTAAACCCACGGTTCATTCTGATTTCCTTCCCAAGCTGCTTTGAAAATTCCATTTATTCCTTGCCCGCCCGTTGGTCTTCTATATGGACACTAGTGGAAAAAGGGCAAAAGGTTTTGTACCGGTTCAATTAGGAACCGGTACTAGTGTGTTTGATTTTCTCTTTTTCCAACGGCTAGAGGTTCGAGAGGGACATTTAGTCCCGGTTCCAGACACGAACCGGGACTAAAGGTCCACCACATGCTGCCACAGAGGCCGGGGCCCGCGCAAGAACCTTTAGTCCCGGTTCTAGCCTGGAACCAGGACCAAAGGTGGACCTTTAGTCTCGGTTCTTTGCTGGAACCGGGACTAAAGTTCTTCCTATATCATCTTCCTCCCCGAGCCAGCCAGCTTCATTTTTTCAGCTCAGGTTTCATCACCATTTTCTCTCCATTTCCCTTCCCTAGGTCGAGTTCGTCACCATTTTGTTCATCATTTGTCAAGATTTCACCCCGAGTTTAGCACAGCTTCATCCTTTCTTCCGGCGCTCGTTTTGTTGCTTGTTTAACTCATTTCATATTTCTAGTGCTAGCTATGTGTTTGATGAAATGTCTAAGTTAGGGATTTCATTTGTTTTATATGCAATTTGAGCTCAAACTAAATTATGATTTGTAGGTTTTAGTGTCGTCCCGTCCCCGTCCTCACCGCCGTCGATAGCCCGCGACGTCCCGTCATCTCGGTGAGCCTCTTTTTTATCTTTTATTTTAAAAAAATTACTTGTATGATTTAAATGCATAGTTATTTCCTGTATAATTTTCTTATGTTTTTTTTATATATAGTGTCATGGTTTTGATATCCGTCCCCGTCGGCCCTCGTCCGTCTATGATTCGGATGTGTATCAATGTCCTGGTCATATATAAAGGCAGAGTGATGTCAATAATAGTAATTGAAATAAATTATGTTGTGTGTAGGCCCTCTGCATGATTTTAACACTAGCACATGATCACTAGGAGCTAGTGGTAGTGAGCTGCTCACACAGAACAACATAGAGCAATTTTGAAAATACGGAAGAACTTGAGCAACGAACGAACAGGAGAAAGCACTTGCTAGTTGCTACATGCCACTGCTATTTTGCTAAATACAAAACAATGCTATTTGAGGAACGAACAGTAGCAAGCACTTGAGCACGCAGGATAGGGATTACCCAAGTGTAAATTCAGAAGACTTGATCCTGCGGGCGGACGAAGTGTGCGGAGAAGGACACGAGATGATGAGCCAAGCTCAGCAAATATGCATCCAGTACTCCAAATACCAACGGCAGGAGTGTACTGCATACAAATTGACACCCAGTCAGAAAAATGGAAAAAATCTGGATCTTGCAAAGAGAGTTTAAAGAAATCTCTACATGAATGTTACTGCTCTAATTTTCATCCGGTCTAGTGATTCCAGAGCTTTTCTTTAGGGAAAAAGTGGAGCAGTACATGTTACACGGTTGGTGTGTTATTTGCAAGAGTGAAAGGCACCGGAGGTCACGAAGTTGCGCAGAAAGGAAGTATTGGTCACCAAGTTGCGAAACGTCAATTATTGATCACAAAGTTGTGGATTTGCCAAACTTTGGTCATTCCGTCACAGCGGGCGTTAAGTCGATGACGTGGCAGTCTGTTTTTTTACAAAAAACCCCTTGAACTTTTGTGGCTTCCAATTGCTAGGTCCCTTTGATTTTATTCCTTTGATTGCTTTGGTGCGCGAAGAAGCAGACGCGGCGGCTGGTACTACCATGGAATGCCAACGCATCCGTGACTGCTTCCAACAACAATCCCACAACGAAATCCACACCAAAATTGCTAGTACCCGTCACAGCATCGTCACATTCCGTATCCAATACTCACAGCCACACGCGGAATCAGTGACCACGCGGGACGGCGGGAGTGAGGGACGACGCACCTCCGGCGGTGGCGCTCATGCGGCCGTAGCGCGGGCTCCGGAAGACGGCGCCGGTGGCCGGCCGGCCCATCTCGAGCCCCGCGAGATCCGCCGCCCGCGACCTCACGCCGCAGCAGAGCCCGCGGTCCTCCGGCATCCGCACCACGCTCCTGCTCCTGGAGCCACGACTGGACCGCCTGCCCCTATGCGCACTCGGGCGAGGCCGCGCGCCGCCGGGACCCGCGCCGCGTCGCCTACACCGGCGACCCCTGCCCGTACTTCCGCCGCCGCCCAGGCGGCGCCACGTGCCCGCGCGGGACCGCATGCCCGCTCGCGCACGGCACCTTCGAGCTCTGGCTCCACCCGTCCCGCTACTGCACCCGCCCCTGCCACGCGGGCCCGGCGTGCCGCCGCCGCGTCTGCTTCTTCGCGCACGCCGCGGGGGAGCTCCGCGCCAAGGGCACCGGGGAGTACACGCCGCTGGCGCAACTCTCGTCGCCCAAGTCCACCCTGTCGCTCTGGGAGTCGCCCCCGGTGTCGCCCGTCGAGGGCAGGGCCGTCAGGTGGGTGGACGAGGAGGACGCCGACGCGGCCGAGGTGGACAAGCCCAAGCTGGGTGTCCGATCTGGTGATGTGAGACGAAATCAAAGGAATAAAATCAAAGGGACCTAGCAATTGGAAGCCACAAAAGTTCAAGGGGTTTTTTGTAAAAAAACAGACTGCCACGTCATCGACTTAACGCCCGCCGTGACGGAATGACCAAAGTTTGGCAAATCCACAACTTTGTGATCAATAATTGACGTTTCGCAACTTGGTGACCAATACTTCATTTCTGCGCAACTTGGTGACCTCCGGTGCCTTTCACTCTATTTGCAAATATAAAGACAACATCTGCATGTATAGTGCAGAGAACGAAGTGATCTCTATGAGTTGAAGAACTTACATTGAGGTAGAAGCAGCCAAGTAATTCAGGTGAGGATTGGGTGGCCGTCGTCCAGAGGCGGAGCTGGGATCGCCCACGAGCGACGAGCTGCGGGGTTGGGTCGCCGGCGAGCTACGAGGATGCGGAGAGAGGCGGCGGCGTTGATCCGATGCGGGATTTGCTACCACCGCCGCCGGAGTCGATGGGGATGCAGTGGATACTATTCAACGCGGCCTGGATCGAGTATATTTCAGGTCCAAGGCCCATGGGTGTTCAGGTCCAGTACCAGATTTAAATAGGCATTGACCTTATTACCCTAAAAAAAAGATGTGCAGATCCGCCAAAGCCTGGCAAACATCATGACAACATCTACGTTTGGGTTATAAATTCTTCGTATGGAACGTTTTTCATTCGAACACTTATCAGAGCTTCATTGGTCATGTATATGGCTCGTCATTGTCGATTATTTTAAAGATGAATTTGGGTATTCTTTTTTGAAGATAACGCCAAGGCTTGGGAGTGCTTCAACATGGCTCGATCGGATCCTCATCTCGTCTCTACGAGAGGACATCAGACTGCCACCCGGTTCTAGAGCACCACGCGGCAGCTCACGTCTTCCCCACACCGTCTTCGCCAGTGCATCGGGAGATAAGACAATATATCTCAAGAACCCCGCCTCTTGTAATTGTGTACGCTACAATGGCGATTGGGTTTTCTGGGAGTGATCTCGCGTGACTATATTTTTCCCTCTCAGCAGCAACGTTGACGACTGCTTCCGACGCTGACAACCATCCGTGGCGACATGTCATCCAATGGCGCGACATGTCATCCAATGACGCGAGTCTTTTTCCTCCGTATGTGTCCCTCCCTCTTTTATTCAAAATCATGTTACAATTTAGCCTA
The DNA here is from genome assembly GCA_947311845.1 of Poa pratensis. NCBI lineage: Eukaryota > Viridiplantae > Streptophyta > Magnoliopsida > Poales > Poaceae > Poa > Poa pratensis. The sequence goes on along the minus strand of CAMZMU010000097.1, from coordinate 1,401,804 downwards.
CCATCTGTCGATTTAGACATGTTTTTCCATCCTCTCCACTAGTTTGCATGACTAGTTAAGTTTCTACTTTTTTTGGTCTGATTTACCTAATGTTTTTTATGGATTAAACCTTATAAAAAATTGCTCATATATATTTCCACCAATCAAAAAACTTGATTATAGATAATTTTCTTAGATTGGGTTTGCTGCGCCTTTGAACCTTACTCTGGACTAGTGTGTGCATTATAAGAGATAACGTACAATATCAATTTATGTATTTGAACTTTAGACCTTTTTAGTTTTTTGGCTGTTGTTGTGGAGGGAACCTTACTCTAGCCGAGTGTCCGGCATAATCGCCAGGGGGAGCATTGCATGTCAAGCTCGTCATACTCTGGATACCGATCACCTCAGTGCAGTCAAGGGCGATGAGGTCGGGTTCACCGCCGGCCCTGTGAAGCAGAGCTTCCCGGCCTCTGTCTTAGCTAGCCCCCAGACTGCATCTGATGTCCGCCCTCATGTTTGTCGAGCGATGTTGTTTGTTTTCTTTTTCATGTCCCCTTGACGGAGGAGGGCAATGCCCCCCCCCCCCCCCCCCCCAAATTTACTTTGTTTAAACCAACATGCTGTGACCTCTATTTGTTGTGCCCGTGCTAGGTGTGCATCTTTCTTTTTAAAGTATTGTATTTATGCTTTGTTTTATTACATATTGACATTGATTTTCCCATCGTTTTATCTCTATATTTTGGCTTCGGTTGCAAACTTAATTAAATTTCTTGCATTGACTTTTGTTTTTATCTTCCAAATGTGCTCCGATTGACTTCCTCTAGGGACCCAAATTTGGTTAGCTGCTCCTTGCAATGGAACTCATCGTGTTACCGCTTAGGACGGTGGTAGTCATGTTGTCGTAGCGTGGTGCACCGGCTGGTGTTTTAACTGGTCCATTCTCGAATGTTTCCATCTGCCTTCAAATAAGGCAGGTTAAGTTCTGAGTTGTCATGTGTCTTTTAACTTTCCTCCAGCCGAGTGTGTGCATTATAAGAGATGGCCTACTATAGCAATTCCATGTCTCTGAAGTTTGGACTTTGTTTACTTTTAAGGTTGTTGTTGTGGAAGGAATAAACTTTGTCTTTTTCTGATTATCCAATAAACTTTGTCTAATATAAGGGGAATGTATAGATAGCGGATCCGGTCCTCCTGCAACGCGACGGCAGAAGGGATTGTTGTGTATTACGACGACCTGGTGTCCGATATCATCGCCAAGGGAGCATTGCATGTCAAGCTGGTCATGTGGTTGCCGGTCACTTCGACGCAGGTCAAGGGCGACGAGGTCGCGTTCACTGCTGGCCCTGTGAAGCAGCGCTTTTCGACCTCCGTCTTTGCCAGCACCCCAGGCTTCATCAGAGGTCCACCCTCCTGTTCGTTGAGCGATGGTGTTTGTTTTCTTTTCCATGCCTCCTTCGAGGAGCAAGGCAATGCCCCCCCCCCCCCCCCCGTCTCAAAATTTTCCTTTTTGTTATAACCAACTTGTTGTGACCTTCATTAGTTGTGTCCGTGCTACGTGTGTATCTTTCTTTTTTGAAGTATCATAGTTATGATTTCTTTTATTACTATTGGATTGATTTTCCCATTGTTTTATCTATATATTTTGACTTCGGTTGCAAACCAAATTAATTTTCTTGCATTGACCTTTGGTTTTTATCTTACAAATATGTTTGGATTGACTTCCTCTACGGGCCCTGATTTAGTTATCTGCTCCTCCATTTTGACATTGTTGATGGCATGAGGCTGAAATCTAGTATTAGTGTTATGTGTTCCTTGTGTTCTAAAACCTTAGTGTTGTTTTTTCCGGGGGACTCTGAATTATATGTTATTGCACTACAAGAAAGACTCCCATTAAGCAACACATATTTTGCAACAAAATAAACACATGTGGCATATCTGGGCGATTGTTTGCTTCTGTTGCACGACATCCTAGACGATCGTTCATCTATTTGTTCGTCATAGCAATGGCACCCATCATGTTACCGCTTAGAACGACCGTGACCACGTTGGTGCGTCAGCCAGTGTTTTGCCTGGTCATTCCATTCTCCGGTGCTTCCGTTTACCTTCAAATCAAGCAGGTTAAGCCTTCGAGTTGTCATGCATCTTTTAACCTTCCTCCGGCTGAGTGTGCACATTATAAGAGATGGCCTACTATAACAATTCTCTGGCTTTGAACTTTGGACCTTGTCTACCTTTTTTGTTGTTGTTGAATGAATAAACTTTGTCTGATTCTGTTTTTGTTTTTTAGGGTAAATAAACTTTGTCTAATATATAAGGGGAATGTATACTGTTGCGACCCCCTACACTTGTGGGTCAACAAGACTATTTCCTGTCGCCGATGCAGGGGAAGTAAAAATCTTCACAATCAAATACTTTCCCATCAACACGCCATCAAGCTTGTACCCTCCACTACTAGGAAATAGCCTCTCTGTGGCGCACCATTTTTGCATTCTGTGGCGCATGGTGGGTGCGCCACAGCTAGCTCGCCACTAAAATATATTTCTGTGGCGCACCCCTAGATGCGCCACAGAAAACCACAATTCTGTGGCGCACCACTACCCCATTCGCCACAGATTTTTTTTTGAATTTTAAAAAAAGGGCGGCCAGATCTAGATCTGGATTCTCAAAAAATTCAAAAAAATCAGAAAATGAAAGAATTTGGAAAACCCTAAATATTTGAATTTTTTGAACATTTTTAATACTCCAAGCATATCTCTAATGATGACTGCCCAATAGGTCACCACCCATCCTTATATTGCTCCAACCCAAGCACGCTTAACTTATAAGTTCTATTCAATCAGCTACCCTTATACTACTCAAGTTCTTATTGATAATAGTATCATATCAACCCTCTTAACCCTTGTGTATGTGTATATATGTGTGTGTAGTTTATGTGTGGTATGTGTATATATGTGTCTTTAAATAAATTAAAATTTTCAAAAGTTTCAAAAGGAAGTTCAAAAATCGAAAGAAAGTAAAAAAAATCCCAATAAAATTCAAAAAACTCAAAAAATCCCAAAAAATTCAAAAAACCCAGAAAACTTCAAAAAATCCAAAAATTCAACAAATCCAAAAAAATTGAAATTTTATATTATTTTGAATTTTTTTGATTTTGTAGAAAAAAATCTTCTGTTTGAAATAACTTTTTTTTCTTTTGGAATTTGGAGAATCTGAGAATTGCTGACCGGGTAAACCCAGGTGAAATCGAACTCCAATTTTTTTTGGTATATTAAACGCGTTTGCAAAACTAAAAAGCCGATCTACGGGGGGGGGGGGGGGGGGGGGGGGGGGGGGGTGGGGTGGGATCTGATTTAAAAAAAATCTGTGGCGCACCCATGCGCCACATAATGTGTCCTTTCTGTGGCACATTTCTGTGGCGCATGTTGTACATGCGCCACATAAACGCACATTTCTGTGGCGCACCTCCTACATGCGCCACAGAAAGCCACATTTCTGTGGCGCATATGGTTTCCGTGCGCCACAGAATTCCAAATTTCTGTGGCGCATACAAAACAATGCGGCATAGAAAAAATTTCTGTGGCGCATGGCTATTTGGTGCGCCGCAAAAAGTGATTCCACCTATAGCTAGTTTCCTAGTAGTGCTCGTCTGCCTGGCTTTCTTCCTCTATGTCGGCACGAATAGGGTGTCGATGCGTACGATGCGCTCGCGAGCTACCAGATCACGCAGAGCGTCCTCCCAATGGGCGTCACCGGTTGCACGCTGGTGCCTAGTGGCAACTTCACCGTCACCCTCCCATCCTCCTGGGTCCTGATGGAGGAAGGGAAACGTCGTGCGTTACGACGACCTGGTCCGGTATCATCGCCAGTGGGAGCATTTCATGTCAAGCTGCTTCTGCTCTGGATCCTGATCACTTCGGTGCAGGTCAAGGGCGACGAGGTCGGGTTCACTGCCGGCCCCGTGAAGCAGAGCTTCCCGGCCTCCGTCTTCGCCAGCACCCCAGAATCCATCTGAGGTCCGCCCTCCTGTTCATCGAACGATGTTGTTTGTTTTCTTTGCCATGTCCCCTTGGAGTAGGAGGGCAATGCCCCCCGCCGACCCTCATCAAATATTCCTTTCTAGAACCAACATATTGTGACTTTCAGATTAGTTGTGTCTGTGCTAGCTATGTGTCTTTCTTCATTGAAGTATCGTAGTTATGCTTTGTTTTATTACATATTGACGTTGATTTTCCCATTGTTTTATCTATATATTTTGGCTTCGGTTGCAAACTCAACTAAATTTGTTGCACTGACTTTTGGTTTTTATATTACAAATATGTTTTTGGAATGACCTTGTTATCTTACTCATCTCGGCCCATAAGGAGTACGAGGATGAAAAAAGACGCACAAAAACACATCCCGCAAAATCCTCACTCTTTCCTTTGTTTCTCCTCCCCAAACCCAGAAATCTCTTATCCCCTCCATCACTCCGTCTCTTCAGAATGTTTTTTACCACTGTTGTGTTGTGGACAGAATGGGGAGGGAGGGAAAGAGGCAGTAATAGTATTAATTATATTTGTGGGCGGTGATTAACTCGCAAACACATAGATACACAAACTCACAGCGCGTAGTTATATTATTATACTGTGAAAGCAAGCACACGAACAGATCCATCGAGGACCAACAACATGGTACTGGACTCACACTACACTAGATCCATCGAGGATCGACACACACACATGAACAGTACTCACAGGGTACTGGTCTCACACACAATATCGATCCATCGAGGATCAACACGCACTCTCAACTCAGGTCAGGTGCACCTGGGCGACATGGCAAAGACCTTGGCGGGAAGGTCTTCTTCGCCGGGCCAGCCATGACGACGAGGTCCTGCCATGTCCCCTTGGAGGAGCAGGGCAATGCCCCCCCCCCCCCCCCCCCCCCCCCCCCCCCCCCCCCCACTCAAATTTTCCGTTGTTTTAACCAACATGTTGTGACTTCCAAATTAGTTGTGCCTGTGGTAGGTGCGTGTCTTTCTTTTTTGAAGTATCATAGTTATGCTTTTGTTTATTACATATTGATGTTGTTTTTCCCATCGCTTTATCTATATATTTTGGCTTTGGTTGCAAACGTAATGAAATTTCTTGCATTGACTTTTATTTTTTATCTTAAAAATATGTTTTTGATTGACTTCCTCTTTGGACCCTGATTTGGTTATCTTCTCCTCAAGGTTGACATTGTTGATGCGATGAGGCCGAAGTTCTAGTATTAGTGTTATGCTCCTTGTGTTCTAACACACTAGCGCTGTTTTTTTTTCGGGACTCTGAATTATATGTAATTGCACCACAAGAAAGACTCGCATTAAGCAAAACATATCTTGCCACGAAATAAACTGCTATATGACATTTGAGCCGGTCGTTCATCCATGTATTCGTCATCGCAATGGCACTCATCGCGTTACCTCTTTAGAACGGCGGTGGTCATGTTGTCATAGTCTGGCGCGCCGGTCCATTCTCTGGTGTTTCTGTCTACGTTCAGATCAAGCAGGCTAAGCTTTGAGTTGTCCCGTTTAATCGTCCTCCGGCCGAGTGTGCGCATTATAAGTGATTGCCTACCATAGCAATTCTCCGGCTTTGAACTTTGGACCTTGTCTACCTTTTTGTAGTTTTTTGTAGAAGGAATAAACTTTGTCTTTTTTTTACTATCCAATAAACTCTGCCTAATATAAGGGGAATGTATAGATAGCGGATCATCTCGGCCCAGCCCACAAGGAGGAACAGAGGGAGAGAAAAATCGATCAAAAGAAATCCTCACACTTTCCTTTGCTTCTCCTCCCCAAACCCACAGCAATCCCTTATCCCCTCCACCACTCCGTCTCCACCGTCCATGGCGATGGCCTCCTCCGTCGCCGCCACCCTCCGCGCCCTCGCCGCCGCCCCGGCCCCGGCGTCACTCCCGAAGCCCTTCCTCGTGCTCCTGTCCCCGGCCCTCCCGCGCGGCCTCAGCCTCCGCTCCACCCGCCCGCGCCTCCCGCTCGCCCCGCTCGCCGCCTCCGACTCCTTCTTCGACTCCTCCTCCTCCGTGGACGTCGCCGAGCCGGAGGCCGCAGAGGAGACGGAGGATGAGGTGTTGTCGCGGAGGAGGAGGAGGTTGTGGAGGAGGTGGAGGTTGTGGAGGAGGAGGCGGCGGTGGAGGTCGGGGCGTACGTGGAGCCGCCGGAGGAGGCCAAGGTGTACGTCGGAAACCTGCCCTACGACGTCGACAGCGAGCGCCTCGCGCAGCTCTTCGAGCAGGCCGGCGTCGTTGAGGTCTCCGAGGTGAGCACTGCCAAATTACTTCCTCTTCGCTACCGTATTGCTCTTCCTTTGTCAGTCAGTGGTAACACATCGCTGCAATACACACGACTGAAATCGGAGTGCAACCACGACACCGCGGCATACAGTTTCTGGCCTTTTAAACACTTAAGTTGTCTCGTTCAATGAGGTGTCCGCTCTGTGGAAGCTGCTATAATCGAGCTTGCTGCCTGGCTTGGCTTGGCAAGCCTCTTGCGTGATATGCAGCAAATCGCTCAGTCAGTAAGGATGCATCATGCGTGTGTTGTGTTTAGAGGCTGGTGATCGGTCACTGGTTTTGGCATGCATACGTCTTGCTTGGTGAAGACAATGCGTGAAATCCTTGGTGGTTCAGTACATTAGTACACACGTCTGAAATTTTGGCGCTGCAACCACCGTACCAATCGAGTTCAGTTCTGGGCGGGCTTACCAACCCGTAAAGTGTCAAACTGAGTGAGGTGGCTCCAACATTGTTGAAGCTCGCAGGGCTGAGCTGCGGAATATATAGTTTTTTGCTGCTTTGCAAGCTTCTTTGTGTGATATGTCCAAGGGATGGATGCATCATGGGACGCGTCATGTGTAGGGATCGCCCCGCTCGTCAGTATAAAGAAATACGCTTCTTTGGTGTTTGAATGCCTCAAATCCTTTTAATTGTGTAATGCATTAGCACGTACACTTGAAACCGGCACGGTAATCACGTCTGCAACATCATACAGTTCCGGACTTCCATGTCGATGTCTAACTGAAACTCACATGGTGGAGCTGCTAGAGTCTCTAACTGAACCGTAAACACATGCATGGTTTGCAAGCTTCTTGTGTTGCATGTTCAGGTTGGAGTAGGTTGCTCTGTGATATTATATTTGAGGGATGCATCATGCATGTTTTGTGTGCAGAGGCTGGTGATTCCAACTTCTTATCAGAACTATGTTTCTGTCTGTTAAATCGTTAGGCGTACACATATAGCTTTTTTCTGAAACTGTGAAATGTGACGAGATCCAACTATAATGTCCCTGCTACTATCAAGTTTTGCTACACCAAACCTATATAATTTAGATGAGTTTTCTGCAAAACAATTTACTGTTTCCTGACCTTGTATGGTTTATTAACACGTACCCCTGTATCTTCTTCGTCTGTATTGTTGGAGGATTGGTCAGACAGTAGTTGCTTGGATACTGTATGTTTTATCTCTGTTCTTAAAATAGCTTCTATTTTGTGGATGTACAGGTCATTTACAACAGGGAAACAGACCAGAGCCGTGGATTTGGGTTTGTCACCATGAGCACTGTCGAGGAGGCTGAGAAGGCCGTGGAGATGTTCCATCGCTACGTGAGTTGTCTCGATAACTTTGTGTCGCTATTTCCCTTACATATTCTTAATTTAGTTTGCAAAACCTGCATAGAGCGGCTGCTCATAGTACCTGAATATGTTTCCTGTCATAGGTCCCAGTTTAGTCGAATCTGTTTATATTTTTCAAGTTCAAAATCATGTGTAGCTCATATGCTTCGCAAGCTCTAGCTAAAGCATGCACACAATTTGATGCTTTACTGAATGGCCTTAAACATGGACAGGACGTGGGTGGGCGGCTGTTGACCGTGAACAAGGCGGCTCCTAGAGGTGCCCGGGTGGAAAGGCCTGCCCGCGACTTCGGGTCTTCGTTCAGGATCTATGTGGGCAACCTGCCATGGCAAGTGGACGACTCAGCCTTGTGGAGTTGTTCAGCGAGCACGGCAAAGTGGTTGACGCTAGGGTCGTCTACGACAGGGACACCGGGCGCTCACGGGGATTCGGGTTCGTCACAATGGCGTCGCAGGCTGAACTCGATGATGCTATCGCTGCGCTCGACGGACAGGTTAGTGCGGGGGTGATTCCCTTGTCATTTTCATACTATGATGCAGATCCGGCTTTACTGAAATAAGCAATGTTGCGACGAGTCTGAAATCACTCTTTGAATTCTGCAGAGTTTGGAGGGGCGCGCCCTACGAGTGAACGTCGCGGCAGAGCGGCCGCCACGGAGGTTCTAGATGGAATATGTGTTTGGCAGCGGATGACATCGAGCTTTCTGCAAAGGAGTCAGAGTAGCGCGTTCCGACACTGGTCTCGAGTCTAGACCCTCCGTTACCCTCCGTCTGTCCATCTGTGTTCTGTCTATCCAGTGCTCTTTTTTCTTCTTCTTGCAAATCTGTCTGTTGGTTCCCTGATCTCAATTTGTCGACGCAGTTGAAAAGTTTTGTCTGACATACACATATATATATATATATGTTTAAGCCCCCATGGGTTTTGCTCCAAGATTCGTGCTCGCTAGACATGGAAAAGATTTCAGAATCTTCTCGTGGTCGTGGTTGAATATGGCTCCCAGTGCTGGTGTCACACGGACACCAGTGAAACTGTATGTATGTACGTGGACTGAGAACTGCATCAGCAGTAGTTCGTTACTTCCCTTCATCAACAGAATGAAAAGGAGAGCATTCACAGGCGAACACCTTGAGCGTGCTGGCCGATTGTCATCGCACACAAACACAATAACGCAATTCGATCTCTATCGGACCATATTGCTAGCAAACATAGTCAAAAGCATTCTACTACAGACCAATTACATCAGACCATATTGTTAGCAACATAGTCAAAAACACTCTACTACAGACAAATTACATCAACAACACCTCTAATCCTCCGCTGGATCTCCAGCAAGAACATAAGCACCACTCTGACGGCCGTGCTGACTGTGTGCTTGAGTTTGCAGCACGGCTGTTCCATCATCTTCTCTTCAGCCCTTTTTTTTTTTGAAACGATGGCAAAACATTTGCCATTTCAATTGAATGAGGAGAGGTTCACAAATTAAGTTACAAGCCCCGGATAACGGAACTCCAAGGAGCGAGAGTAAGTTGTGAGAGAAAATAGATGAGATACATAAAGGAACACTCCTGAACAGGGTCTTATCTTTAATACTAGAACAAACGGAAGCCAGATAAAAACAAAGGATAATCTCCTCCAAGATATACCCGAAACTGTTCCAGATTCCTTGCTCCCATGCAAGCTCTTTCATCTTATGCACCGCCCAGATTAATCACCATGGAGTTTCCAAGACGCTTCTTGCTAGAGGGCATCAGAAATGGCTCCACCAAACTTGCCAACCACCAATATACGCCACCACGGTCTTGCAGCCACCATCGTCGTCTCACCATGGCAAACGTAGCAAGGCCGGCTAGCCCAAGACCAAGCAGCTGTAGACAAGGTCCGACAATATCACAACCACGCGGGAGGGAACAACCTCCACCGCCATAGACGGTAGCCGACCGGACGCAACGACAAGAGCAAACCGAGCCATTGGAGCCAGAGAGCGGCGGCAGCACAGCGACCCGGAGGACGTCCTTAACCGCCATCGACGGGTGCCGACCGGACACGATAGTAGGGACACACCAGGCCGAGCCCAAGGGCTCGTAAAGTCCCCGCTTGCCATGCTGCTGCATGTAGGCCACCACTGCCGCTACCCTCTTGACCAGCCCATATAGGCTCGGCCGCACCCAAACAAGCCCGTAAATCTCCCACCGCCACGCTGCAGCAGGGTTGGCGCCATCGCTGCCATTACTGTCACGAGCCGCTCAGTAGACCAACCGGAGGCCATGAGGCACAACCCACCCTAACCCAGATCGGGCCCGAAGGGACCAGATCTGGGCTGCAGGGCCGAAGCTTCACCATCGCCGCCCTGCACCAACGGCAGCACCACCACTACGCCGACCATCCGCGTTGTACCGGAGAGATCCCGCCGCCGTGCCGGACCACCGCCGCCGAGCTGCACCTCCTGGTCCAAGGTTGCCCCGGGTCGCCCAGGAGAGGAAGGGTCGAGCGTCCGCCGCCACCGGCGCCGTCCGGTCAAGGGCCAGCGCAGCACGCCGGCGACAGCGGGAGGGAGGAGCTGAGAGGGAAGCTAGAGGGTGCAGAGGTGGAGGCGCGGCAAGGCCGCCGCGGGGGCGGCGCGGGTCACGAAAGGAATGGAGATTTTTTTTTCGCGAGTCGTCTGCCCTTATCAACAAGTTCTGGACTATGTTTCTATCATTTGGATGTACCGAATGTGGTGGAAACAACATGGTTGAATTTTAGCAACTTGGGTGTGATTTCTGCCAGGAAGGGGTCTTTCTCTTTGTCCGAGCTCGTATAGGGCTTAACTGCTACTCCCTCCGTACAAAAATAACTGTATTAGATTTGCTAAAAAGTGGATGTATCTAGACATGAAATATGTGTACGTACACTCACTTTTGTCCAAATTTGGAACACTTATTTTGAGACGGAGGGAGTATCTTCTACAAAAATAAGAAGCGGCTCTAGCAGAAGAGCAGATGAGGGGACTTGATCCAGGATCCTTTCTTGTAAGGTTTCCTCCATGGAAAAATGTGAAAGAGCCCTGTGAATTCCCTGCTTTTGATCTGGAATAAGAGAGAGTCACTATGAGGATAACTGAGTGGCATGGTGAAGTAGACGATATGGGCTGATTTATTAGCCATTTAGGTGACTGTCAAAGGCATCCTCCAAAATGGTGTGCTTGGAAAACATGTGGCCAGCTTGCTTTCGTTTAGGGTTCCGATGGATGTTGATTGGCCCACTCTGTTTAAGAGTTTACATGTGGAGGTGAAGCTTCTCGTCTCCTGTGTAGATTCCTCGAAAATCCCTGCTCAAAGAATTCTGGAGATGAATCAGGAGCTATACGTGATGCTTTTGAAAGTTGATCCTCTTCCTCTAGTGGGATCAGATGAGCTTGATTCTGATCCTGGTGTGGGGGTGATACTGGTGCTTTAGGCCCTTATCAGATCAATATGGATACTGATAGTTATACGGGAGAATCCTCGTGCTTCAGGCCCTTCCAGCTTCTATCGGGTCCTATACTTGCTTGCCAGGTTTTAACAATGCTAATCTACATTCACGGTGCGTAAGTATGGTAGCTGGCATGGTTTCTCCACTGTGGATGTGAGCCATGTGCTCAGTCCTATGCCCAGTCCTGTCAGATATCTGCCTCATAAGCTGGATTACAAGCTTCTTGATGACAAAGTGTGGGATGGTTTTGATGCCCTTCCCATTCACCTTGATGTTGATGAGTTGGAAGAGTTTACCATATCTCAAATGGGTGAGAAATCTGTCAATATGGAGTACTGTTCTCATGTTTTGAATGTTATCAAGGATGAGTCTGTGATAAACAAAGTTTTGAAGCTGCTGATGAAGATGATAAGATGGAATGCTTGGACCAAGAACTATATGCACCAAACTGGGGAGTACTAAAAGGACTTTGCTGCCTTTTTTATTCCTTGTTGAGACCTCTGCTCAAAAGATAGATGGCTCTGCTACGTGTTCTCACCAAGAAAGCTCAATGGGGTCCCGTTTTGGCACCGTGAGGTGGGGGGGAGCTCCGGTATTCGTTGTGTGTGTAGATTGGTTCTATAGATAGGTGTGTGTGCCTCCCGGCGACATCAAAGACGGCGGCGATGGCGTCGGTGAGCTGGGTTTGGTCCTTCCCCTCCTTTCCTCGTTCCGGCTTCGTTGCCGGGGAGGTCGTGAAGGTGTTCCGTCGAGTACGAGCCTCTGTCTTCACTTCTCCGGCCGGCCGTGGTGGCGAGGGGAGGAGCTGGTGGATGCTCGCTCTCCACTTTTGGTGGTGGTGGTGGTGGTGTTCTCCTTCGACGTCTCTGCTCCGGCCGGCCATGGTGGCGAGGGGAGCGGCGGTTGGAGGTGCTTGGGTGCTGTTGGTGGTGGTCCTCGACGACGACGAGTCGGCTGGAAGATGAGCGGAAGCGGGGAGAGGGAGCTGTGGCCGTGCGTGTTCATCGCCTCTCAGTTCCGTCGCGCGGCGGCGGACGGCTCCTGCGGTCGTCTACAAGGTGTGGTGGCGCCCTCTTCCCGGCGGCAAGCGGTACGGCGGCTCTAGTGTCGTCTAGGAGTTTGGGGAGCGGCAGTGGATCTGATTGCGTTTTCTTCTCGGTGGCTGAGGGTGCTATGTGCACTTTTCTAGCCCCTTTTGTATTTTCGTGTTTCTTCTGGGCCTGTTTGTAAAAGTGGTGAGCCTCCTTAATATATGAATCAGATCCTTCCTCCAAAAAAAAAAAATGAATCAGATCTTTCCTATAAAAAGAAAAGGAATATTAACGTTCGGGACAAAACTAACTAAGGAGTATCAAAAGAAGAGAAATCTTGAGATTTCTACACACTTCAAAGGTAATTAATTTTCTAGTCTTGGCTCTGATGCCCTTATTAGTATGGTTGAAACGGTTGATCTATTCTTTGGGAGTAAATGGCATTGGCGGTCACTGAAGTCGTCGATCGGGTGCACTTAAATCACCATTTTCAGGAATCTTGTGAACCCGTCTCTCAACTCAGCATCCGTGTGCACCACTGGTCACTCCACCGGTTTTGACCGGTTTTTGACCCAGATTTGTCACGTGCGACTCATGTGCCGTCGCCGCGGACCAGGAACTTTGCAAAAAAGACCCTCCGATTTCTTTCTCTGGCTCAAATCAGTACAGGAACATCCACCACTTATCCCGTCGTCCTCTGTTTGCCGTCACTCGAAATTTATTCACTCCTCAAATCAGAACCCTAGATCGGAGACAATGGCTGGCGGCGGCGGCGGCGACGGTGGGGGGAGCTTGAGCTGCGGGAGCGAGTCGTACATCTAGATATTTTGGTGCGGCTGGTCTTTTTCCCAGGCGATGGAGGAGATGGCCGAGGCACCCGACGGCGGTGCGGCCAAGGCGAGTTGTGCGGCGGCGCCATCGCCGCCGGCAGAGAAGAAGGTGCCGAAGGAAGAGTTGCCCGTGCTTAGGCTCGATCCGCGCGAGACCCCTGTCCATGGTATGCTCCTTTTCCTCGCCGTCGTACATCTAGGGTTTCCGCTGCCGTCGGTAGTGATGATCTACGAAGGGATACGGGGATACGCCGGGATTGGCGAGGCCGGTCGGGGGAGGGGCTGAGGTCGAGCGGTGGCGGCCGGCGGCCGGCGGATCGAGCGGGCGTGCGCCTCGCGGTCGCTGCCTCGCTGTGGCGTGGTCTGTGGCGGCTGCCGCCTCGCGGTCGCGTGACTGAGGAGTGGATGGATCGGTCCTGGCTGGCTACGGTTTCTGTGGAGTGGATCGATCGGTCTAGCTGCTGGGCTCCTTGTTTTTTTCGGGTAATTCGGGGTATTCGGGAAATATGTTGGAACCTGATGATAGTGGCTTGCGCCGGTAGTTCTGGGTAGGGATTTTGAAATGTTGTTCGATATTGTTGTGTGCCTAGCTGTTAGGTGTAATTTTGAACACGTTTTCATTCTGAATTTATGCAATTTCGATGCCGTGTTAGCTGCATGTTCTGAAAATCTGTATGAACTGTGAACTATAGGTCTGGGTTCAGAAAAAATTCAGCATTGAAATCCATCATGGAGGGTTTTTCCTAGGATCTGGACTGAATGTTCGATATCTGGATGAGAAAGTGGCCTGGTTTGATAATTTGGACAGGAGAACCTTCTGCAATGGTATCATAGACTACATGATTAGTCAGGTAGGATATGCTACAGGTTTACATCTCGTGTTATGGTGTCCACCTGGGTGTTCAATTGATCAGCTGGTAGAAATTACATTTGCACATGAAGTTGACAAGATGTCTGAAGCTTCCATGGAAAGCAAAGTTCTTGTTATTTTCTTGAATCACGCGACAGCGACTGAGAAAAATGAAGCTAATGATATTTCTGTTGCTGGCTGCCCTGAGCTACCTGATGTGTTGCTTGCCAAACCACATGGCAGTCCAGTTCAGATGAAGCAGGAGTTAGATGAGTCAGACAATTCAGATGAAGCAGACAGTTCCGAGTGTGACTCGAAGGGGACCCTGGTTGGTATGACAGTGATTACGATTTTTCGAAAGATGATGAGCTTTATGAAGAGAATGTTGATGAATCGGAGGAGGATGAATTAGTTAAGCAGGGGAAAAAGAAATGTAGCCATGCTGCATATGTCCCTGGATATGATGATGTGACACAAGCTGATCTGAATTTACCAGAGCAAGATGACAGTGAGAAGAGGCACAAGAGTGACTCTGACGATGAGGAGCACAAGAAGAAGAAGAAGAATCAGAAGAACAAAATTCCGTACAAGTACACACCATTTAACCCTAATGCGGACATGGAAAATCCCCAGTTTAGATTAGGCATGGTGTTTGAGTCTGTGGAGCATCTTAGGAAAGCAGTATCGAACTATGCAGTGAAGAACAGAGTGCAAATTCGCAAGAAAAGGAACAACCTAAAAAGGTTTGAGGCACACTGCGAGGAGGATGTACTTGGAAATTAATTGGAGGGAAAGATACACGGACCAGCGGTTTTGTTATCAAAAATTTCGTCTCAGAGCACACATGTGAGGCAGTTCAGGATGTGAAGGAGCTGACAGCCCCTTTCTTGGCGCAGCAATTTCTTGAGATGTTCCGAGACAATGAAAATATGACATTGAAAACCTTTGCAAGAAAAGTGAAGAAAAAATTCAACATGGAAGTAAGCAGGTACAAGCTTGGGAGGGCTAGGAAAGAAGCTTTGGCAGTTGTACATGGGGATGAAATAAAGCAATTTTCTTTGCTTTGGCAGTATGGGAAGGAAATCATTGCTAGAAATCCAAGATAGGTTGGCTCAGCGCATGTTATGTTTGCCTCGCTGCTTGCAAGATAGGTTGGCTCAAGGGATGTTGACCAGTCATATGTATTGATGGTACTTTCATAAAGACAAAATATGGTGGTCAGTTGCTCACAGCTGTTGGCATTGACAGCAACGATGCTATTTATCCAATTGCAATGGCAGTGGTGGAGACAGAATGCTACAGCTCTTGGTCCTGGTTCCTGGCCACATTGAAGCAAGATCTGAACATAGTGAACACATCTGCTTTCACAATCATGAGTGATAAACAAAAGGGCCTTATCAAGGGTGTGCAGGAGCAGTTTCCTGATGCTGAGCATAGGTTCTGTGTTAGACATCTGTATCAGAACATCCAGCAAGTTCACAAGGGGGAAACAGTTAGGCAGCAGTTGTGGGCATGTGCCAAATCAACTACTGTTCAGTCCTTTGACAGGAATATGGCCAAACTGAAGGAGGATAACCCAGGAGCACATGCTTTTGTAGATGAGATGGCTCCAAACACTTGGTGCAGGGCATTCTTTAGTGAATTCTCTAAGTGCGACCTTCTTCTAAATAACACCTGTGAGGTGTTCAACAGGTATTGTTATTTTATAAATGCATATGTGAGGTTATAGTAAGTTAGTGAACTAACATCATTGTTGTGAAACTGTAGGTACATACTAGATGCTAGAGAACTACCTGTGATGTCAATGTTTCAGAAAATACATTCACAACTAATGCATAGACATCACTCAAAGAGGAAGGAAGCAAGTGAGAAATGGTCTGGATATATTACTCCAAAAATCAGAACAAGCTAAAGAAGAATGCTGACCTTGCAGCTTTTACAGAAATAACTGCTTCAGGCTATGGTGTATTTGGTGTGAGTGCTTTCGGTAAAGATTATGTTGTCGAGCTAAACATGAGAGCATGTTCTTGTAGAAGATGGCAGCTGACAGGCATCCCTTGCAGCCATGCAATTGCTTGCTTGAAAGCATACAGAATTAAACCTGAGAGTGTGGTGTCAAACTGTTACACACTGAAAACGTACATGGCTGCATATGGAGGACAAATTTTCCCTTTGAGAGACAAGGATGAATGGGAACCTGTGGAAGCAGAACCAATATTGCCACCACTGTATGAAAAATTTTCTGGAAGGAGGGAAGAACAGAAGGAAGCATCCAGAAGAGAGCTCCGATGGCACTAGGCTTAGCAAGCATGGTTCTATAATGCACTGTGGATATTGCAGACAGCCAGGTCATCGCAGGGGAAAATGCGAGTAGTACTTAGAGGCACTTGCTAGGGAAAACGAGGTGGCAGAAGAGGCAGCAGAGGGTGAAGCACATGCTCAGCAAGATGCACACCAAGATGCAGTATATGAAGAGGGTGAAACACATGCACACCAAGATGCAGCAGAGCCCTCTCTTCACGGAAATAACATCAACAAAGGAAAAGGCCCAGCTACTGAAATGCCAGCAAGCAAGAGCTCACGAGGGAGAAAGAGAAAACCAACTACGAAGATGAGGGAGCATGTGGAGCATCTTATGGAAATGGCTAGGAGAAAGAAATCGAAGGAAGTTATTGATGAAAATGGTGACATTGATTACCCTGTACTAAGAACTGTAAGTGTGCTACCTTTTATTGTTTTTCTTACACTCTTACACTCGCCATAGCACACGAAAAGGCCCAGCTACTGACTTTTACTGTTTTTCTTGCCATAGCACATCAATACCAACCCAATTGCTCCAAATCTGGACCCTGAACATCAAGAAGATTACATGGTTCACATATTAGGACATGAGGTACAAAATTTGGAAATTAGCTCACAGTTGTTGATCCACTATTTGTGCCAGAAGAGAGTGCTTTTGTAATGTTATCTCACTATTTGTTTTTGTAATATAGGGCCCTTCTAGGCGTGTACAAATTGTTGATCCAGTGCCAGAAGAGAGTGCTTTTGTTGCTGAGCATAGAGCAACAATACCAGCCGCAAGAGGCCCACAAGTGAACACATCTGGCAGAGCACTTGGCACAGCAACAAGAGCAAGAGGTAGAGGCAGTAGAGGCGGTGGATCAGCAAGAAGCAGTGGCAGAGGCAGGGTCGCACATCAGGCCAGCACATCAAGCGGCAGAGGCAGAAGCAAGCGGCAGTACAAGACCGAAGATTGGAAGATTGAAATGGCTCATGTTTGGTCCAACGAAGAAATCAAAACAGGTTCCTGAAGCAGCTCCAGCTGATGTGGGCTAGTTACGTTGCCATTTGTGCTATGTACTTAATGTCGAACCGTATGTTAAACTCCTCGGCTAGAAGGAGCTCCAGTAGATTTATTTTGGATCAATGCCTGTTATTTCGATCAATGCATGTTTAACTCTGTACTGTGGATCGATGACTGTTTATCTTGGGACAAGTTTGATGCCGGAATGCATGTTTAACTATTTATTCTGGGACAAGTTCTTAACAGAGCACAACCTGAAGTATATGACAAACTGAACTTCATAACACACGAGTACTCATAGCAGGACGACGGGATTTAAGTGGTGGATGTTACTGTACTGATTTGAGCGAGAGAAAGAAATCGGAGGTTTTTTTTGCAAAGTTCCTGGTCCGTGGCGACGGCACGGCACGTGAGTCGCATGTGACAAATCTGGGTCAAAAACCGGTCAAAACCGGTGGAGTGACCAGTGGTGCACACGGATGCTGAGTTAGAGTGACGGGTCACAAGATTCCTGAAAATGGTGACTTAAGTGCATCCGATCGACGACTTCAGTGACCGCCAATGCATTCTCAACTAGAAAAACAGTCTAATGCCCAGCACCAAAGAGGTAGTTCTTAATAATGAATTTTCTGTAGGTAATCCTGAATCTGCATTGCATGTTAAAGTGGACTTGTGTTCACATGGTTAGCTAACAAGTTTTCTTCTAGTCCTTATGTGAGTTTTGAATTCCACTCTCATCAATTGTTTGATCCAGAGTGTGATATTCACATTACTCTTTGGACTGTAGTTGAAATTAGGAAAAACAAAAAAAATGTCATTTTGATAGGAGCCTTTTGAAACATTAGAGGCAAACAAGCTGTAGCTGACTTGATTTCTCAAAATAAACTTGAATTTGTTGGAATTCAAGAAACTAAGTGTGTTAAGTTTTTTTCACAGTTCTTAAATTGTGTTGCTGTCTCGTTATGCGTATATGTGGATGGAACAATACAGAAGTTTGATGTTTGCCATATAGCGTCAGTATCAATCTTGTAATTTCCTTTCTGCATCAGGGATTTGTATGGGAAACAGAGTCATGTTGGTTCCAAAAATGTATCGACATGACGACAAGTCCTTATCATGGAATGGGTTGAGGAGTAGTTATTGAACACTCTGCACATTTAACTAGTTACAGACTCACTGTAGTACGGTCTTTTAGGGGGAATGTTATCCGAAATCAATATTTGGTTGAGGTAAAGCAGTGCAGATCACTAAATTACTGTTGCTGCTGCTGTTGTTGTTGTTCATACAAATGAATTTGCTTATGTTGTGATTCATTATATGGAAAACGTGGTACATTTGGTACTGCCACAAATTATTTTCAGAGGCAGTCCAACAAAGTGCCCCTAAAATTGTTTAGAGGCACATGTATAAAAATTGTTAGAGGCACAGTGTTCCTAAAAATAAGGTAAGGTGTCCCTAAAAATGATTAGAGGCACATTTGTAAAGTGCGGCAAAAAATGGTTAAAAGGCAACTTTGGCTTCGCAAAGTGTGGTCGGAAACTAAACAGACCTGCGGTTTTCAAAGTGCGGATGTTTTTAAATTAAATTCTAGAGCCACTTCGATGATTTCAGGCTACTGTGACTTAGTGACACAAATGCAAAAGGGTAACCATACTCAAATAATCTTTTGAAAGACGTCAGTGTTTGTGAAAGAAAGCACAATCCATTCTCGACTGAGCAGAAGAAGTAAACAGATATAAATACATCAACCGATCCCAGATGTGTATCATGAATAAATCAGGAACCACTGATGGAAAAGGACATGATCCGAGGTTCTGATCTCAAACCAGAATCTGCATTCTTGCGTAGGCATTCACTTCCCTAGTTGATCCCTCCGCTAGAACAAGGCGACAGGGCCAGCGGGAGGTATCCGTGTGGATCCCAGGGTTATTGCTTGAGCTAGACGGTGCGCTGGTTGAAGACTGTTGAATCGATGATCCTGAAACGTAGCCATTGCTGAAGCTCTTGAGCTCCCATTCACGGACGTAGCTAGGCCTCATGGTTGTATCCACACCGGTCGTCTCGATATCTTCTGTAAGCATGGACACGACCTTGGACATCAGTGGGCGTTTCTGAGGCAGGCCCATCGTGCAAAGAAGAGCAACATTGATAACTCGCGCAGCCTCTTCCTCATCGAATCCGGTAAGTTTTTTGTCTAGCACCTCAAGTGTCCGTTGGCTCTCATGTAGATGCCAGACCTGCGAGTTGTGGTGGTTTAATTTCCTTAGCATACTAAACGAAATCAAGTACTTCCTCCGTCCATTAAAGGATGTTTCAACTTTGTTAAAATTTGTATGTATCTAGACAACTTTAGTGTGTAGATACATGCAAATTTAAACAAAGTTAAGACATCCTTTTATGTACGGAGGGAGTAGATGATTTGCTTGGAGGTCTTGATACTTATGGACGTCTTTGAAAGCTTACACATCCAAGAAGATACTTCTCATCTTCCTCAAGACTGTCATGAAAGTTTGGACGTCCAGCAATGATCTCCAGTGTGACGATGCCAAATGCAAAAACGTCAGCCTTTTCCGTCAGGTGGCCCATCATGGCATACTCGGGTGCTAGATAACCACTAAAACCAGAACACGGTGAGTGTCTGATTGATTTTCAGTTATAATTTTTTAATTAATAAGGACAAGAAATGTTCTTACAGCGTGCCTGCAACTCCAGTGTTTAGATGAGTCATACTATCCTTGTAATGCCTAGCCAGCCCGAAGTCAGAGATTTTAGGGTTTAGATCAGCATCGAGCAATACATTGCTGGCTTTGATGTCCCTGTGGACTATCCGCATGCTGGACTCCTCATGGAGATATGCTAGACCTCTTGCAATGCCTACGCATATCTCAAACCGTGTTCTCCAGTCTAGGTTCAACTCCGTCTTGCCTGCATAGCTCTCACCAAGATTTAATTAGACACAATGTAGCTAGGAAGCTAGGTTGCATTTCATTTCTTTTGGATAAAAGGAAAAAAAATAATAGCAAGATGTTGACCCTGAAAGAAAATTGAGGTGGAGAAGGTACCAAAGATTGTTCGATCGAGGCTCCCATTTTCCAAGTACTCGTATACCAAAAGTGGTGCCTTACTGTCCATGCAACACCCGTGCAACTTCACAAGGTTTCGGTGCTGAACTGAAGAAATGGTTACAATTTCTGTCATGAACTCCTTTTTCCCTTGATGAGATGTTGGAGATAATTGCTTCACAGCTACCATTCTACCATCGTGTAGCTTACCCTGTACACAACGCGTGATTCACAGCATGAAAAAAAGTTGCATTATGTCTAGTAGATTGAATGCGGATCATAGCAACGATCTACAAAGAGCTGATCAATCTGCAACCGAGCGAGTAGCCAATTGTGCAGCTAGAATGATAGAAACAATAGAGATAACCAAACATAATTCACACAAGTTGTTTTTTTGCTGGCTCCCTTGAGAAAATTTGGAGGAAATTAATACAACTGACCTTGTAAACAAGTCCATATCCCCCTCTTCCGAGAATGTTGCCAGGACTAAAACTGTCGGTGGCTGATTTTATCTCACCATAACTAAAGACGTTGGGCCTTCCAACTATGCTGAACAGCTCTGCAAGACGCCACATCAGGAAAAAAACAAGCACATGTGAATTTCTCCCCATGATTGCCATAACGATTTTACTGTTTACGTTACCTTCCATTTCCATTTGTGACCTTCTTCTTTTCTGTCTCCAGATAAAGGTCCCCGTGAGTGCCAGGAACCCTAGTACTGCAACACAAGTTACAACTCCAACAAGTAAACCTGTTTTACTGACAGTGCTTCTTTTTTTCTCACCAGGATCCCCTTCATTATTGCTACCTACAGTAGGGGTAAGATCATAAGAAGATACGCTTAATGCTGAGATCGATGGCCCATAGAACCCCTGTATAGGAATGCAACAAGTCCCCTTTCCAGCCCAAAAGAGATGAATCTCAATGAAATTATTTGTCACTTCAACATTATACTGCTTCTTAACAACACTGTAAGATTTTCCATTTGTTTGTGTCTTTATATCAAAATCCTATTCTACAAGTTCTCCCTGCACAAGGTAAGCCAAAAAAAAAAAAGATCGATGGTAAAATCATAGAGGGAGGTGTTTTAACTTAGTGGAACAAACAAATGCGAACCAGTTCCACAATATTTCAAAGTTTTAAGAAGTAGCACCTGGATGTATATATCGAAAATTCTCTTCCCCACGCTTTTCCATGTCTGGTCATCTGGGAAATAGATCTCTGCAAATTCAAGTACAACGTTGTAAATGCCATTCCTTAGCCCTATGCCGTAGTATCTCAATGAAGAGGGTGACATTCTGGCTGTCCGAAACAGTTCAGGATCAAGTGTGTTGGTCAACATGCGCGAACTTCTTATTATGTAAGTCTCATTAGAGCGGACAGATCCCAAGAATCTCCCGACGTTGCTAACACCCCATCTTGTTGTGTTTGTAACGTAGTAAGATGCACCTACAAGACTGGCGTCATCAGGTTCGTAAATGGAGTTGTCTGCAGCCTTGATGAGCTCCTTGCCACCGGAGTCTACCGCAAAGGAAGAATCTACAAATTAATAATACAAGTGATAAAGATCTTAGTGTTTCACAAATCCGCTGATACTGACAGGGATGATCAAGGGATAAGGGCGTACAAGATGGAGAACTATTAAGACACGGAGTATCTCTCTGAAGACAATTTAATCCTGGAGGCAGCATACTATAAAGAAAAACATAGCTCAACCACATAGTGAAATTGGGTATTTCTGTGTTCCGTATATATGTATGGAGATTAAATGAAGGGGAAAAAAACCTGTTGCTCGACCTATCCATCACGAAGTTGTTCCACACCAAATTCCTAAAATAAATAACATGCAAATATTTTGGTCACAAAATGCCATTTAATGCTGAAGTTTCACTCCCCACACTCCAGGCAAAAAGGACAGTAGACATTCACTGATCCTTTTTGCCTTTTAAATGTATACTGGAAGAGGAAAACCTACACATGTAGATTGTTCATGCTAACCCAAGATGGTAATCTTCCTGAGAGCATATTGTATGACAGATCTCTGTAACAAAAGATGAAGGCATATCCAACCAAAGAGAAAGAAAAAGATCGACTAAGAGGCTCCACATATATACAAAAGCCAAGTTTGCATGTTAAAACGAAAGAGGAAAGATCTTTGAGATAAATGAAAGAACAGCTTACATAGTACTAACCGAAGGGCTTCTATCCGGAAGGCTCCCAGAGAGGTTATTGCTCCCAAGGTATCTGGTTCCATAACTAGCTTAGTTAGGAAATAATCAAATAAATAAAAAACTACTTGACATAGAACTGATAAAATCACTATCCTATAAAGATATCTTACAGAGAGTCGAGCGATCTAAGGTTCAGAAGAATTGGAGAAACTTTGCCGGCGATGCTGTTAAAACTCAAGTCCCTGCTTCAACCAGCATCAAACAGAGTATTAAGCTTAACACAAACAGACATTACTCTAAACCAATATTCTACTCGTAGTTTTTTTTGTACAAAACTGCTTACAGATAGATGAGTTCTAGAAATTTCGAGAAGTCCACTGAAGCAAGATTGTCAGATATCCTAGAGTTTCTAAGACTTCTGTAGGAAAAGGAAAAAAGGCTTTCAGATATCTATCCTTGCCAAGGCATATAAAAGTTGTTAGGTGCAAACTATGTCAACAACTCAACATACAGAATTTGCAAAGATGTCATGTTAACCACAAAAGCCAATGAAGACACCTCGCCCGTTAGATCGCCAATTAGCCTACATAATATGAAAGTTAATGAACCTCAAGCCAAGTGCATGAAGATTTCACCTAATGCAAAGTAGTAAGGACATACAAATTATTCAATTTGACAAGATTAGAAAAACTTGCAGGGATTGGACCGTCAAATTTATTCCCTTGGAGTCTTCTGCATTGACACATACAACTCATTAGGAGAGAAAATTTTCAGTTGCTTTGCAAAATGTGAAAGTATAGTGAAACTAGGCAGTAAAGTCTAAAGTATATTAGAAACGGGAGCAGCTTCAGTCCTATCATGAACAGCCACAACATATTTTGGTCATTTATTGGCAAAAACTATTTTCACCAACAAAAGAAGCAGAGACTGAAACATCAACGAATTCCTCATGTGACATCTTACAGATCTGTCAAATTTGATAAGCTTCCAATGTAATCAGGTATTTTCCCAGTAAAATCGTTGTCTGATGCCCATCTATATGCATAAGAACAAGGTCAATGCACTGCACCAAATGATTTTGCAAAAGAAAGTATGATAAGAGAGCTCACAGGACTTGCAGGTTCGTAAGTTTGGAAAAGGTAGATGGTAGCTCTCCACTTAAACCACAACTATCAATATACCTGATATTGAAAGAGAGAGATGGTTAATATCGGTAAATGTTTTTATTTTAGAAGAGTAAGTCAAGCAGAACCAAGACATAACAGCTGCTCAAGTTTGGTCAAGTTCTCTACTACTTCCGGAAGTGGGCCGACGAACTTATTTGTGCTAATACTCCTGAAATACAATGAAAGGTCGATAAAAATATGGTAAATTGGTACATGAAAATTCACGCACTTGATTTTTGTAACCTATACATCTGTTTTTTACTTTGTGCAGTAATTTTCACACACAATAAGATCCTGAGCATCTCAAAGAAAATGAAACAACACCTAGAATATTTTTGTGTTGGATTTAAGTTGCCGAATAACTAGATACTCTCTTACAATAAAATAAGATTCTTGAGGTTCCCCAGCTCCCTTGGTAAAACTCCAGCTAATGCATTGATTCCCAAAGATCTTGTAATTTTGAAAAGAGAAAATAGAAAGTTATATATGCACTACAGAAAGATACCACATACAATTTACATTTAAATGCTTCAAAGAAACATAGAATTTCTTACAGATACTGCAACTGTGTTAGCTTTCCAATGAAGGCTGGTAAGGATCCAGTCAAGTAATTCTGTGCTAAATCCTGAAAGCAAGCCAGACAAGCAATGCAAGTAATATTTCCAAAGTTGCATCTGCAGAAACTCTTATTGGAATGCAGGCGGCAGCATTAAATTCATATAATCTTTGCAAAGTAAAAGAAATTAGAACTACCACGTTACCAAGGTGTTCTGTGCATTACAATAGCAGTAGCAAGAGCATTTTTGAATGCAACTACATGTTTCTAGCTATTGAAAAATACATCAACTGAAACTGAAATAACATGTAAATAAAGCAAAGGGAATACCTTAAAAGCGAACATATCTGTAGAAATGACATCTACTCACAGAAGCACCACTAACTTACAAACTGTATATGTTTAAAACATGAATGCTCTACTCGTCATTCTAACCTATATAGATGTAATTAAGGCTAGAGCAGATAGTCGACATCAAAGTTTACCATGTACCCCCTCTCTCGCCTGCTCTATAATCGCTTGAAGCAGATACTAAATAGGGGAACTGCAATACGTGATTATGGCTTATGTAATGCTTTTAAACGCATGTCGTTTAGCTTTGAAGCTGCTTGGTGGAAATAGTTCATACAGATGTGTCAGGTAAGTTAGATTTTGCAGTCCCGCAGGAATCGGACCATTGACATCTAGTGCATATACTCTCCTGCACGAACAAAGGGAAGAACAGTAAGTAGGGTCGTCTATTTTGCATTTTTTAATCAAAAATGCTATTGGTAGTGTCTATTAGAGATCCGTCGGTGGGGCTAGCCGCTCCCATAAATTTCAACCGGTGTCAACCCTCCCAATAATTTATCGGACACAGTTGAGATTGAATATTTAAGCGTGCGTGGAGATTATGTTCACTTAGAATCGAAAGGGGCGCGCAACTCACAAGGAGGTGATGTGGCAGACGGTGCTGACGTTGTAGGAGCAATCGCACTTTATGGCCGGATTGATGTTGGGGTTGTTGTTATGTCGGTGTCGTGATGGCGGTGCCGCTGCAAGGCTCGCCGCTGATGTTCCACGTTGGCGATGCCCGCAGGCTCCATGCCGAGAAGATGGCTTCCAGCGCCGCCACTGCGATTTATATAGAAGAGAAGACATATGAAGTTGTATCAAACGTGTTAAGAGGAATATAATGAAATATGAGCTAAAGTATTTGTGTGCCACGCACCTTCGGATGGATCTGTCTCTGCTTGCCGCTGAGCTCGAACAGAGAGCGTAAGAAGCAGCACAAGGACGCTCAAGCAACAAGACGGTGAAACCAGATCACGTCGTCGCCTCATCTCTCTCTCTCTCTCTCTCTCTCTCTCTCTCTCTCTCTCTCTCTCTCTCTCTCTCTCCCTCTCCCTCTCTCTCTCTCTCTCTAATTAGTGCCTATCTAGTGCAGTGTATCCAGAGGTCTTGAAGGGATATGCATTGATTCTCTCGATTAGTGGTGGGTAGAGACTTGGCTAAGTCGTCACCGGTGGTGGGTAGAGACTTGTCAACCACATGTCCACATCGCTGCGAGCTCTAGTAAAACCAAAAACACTGGTCATTACAAAAAAATAAAAGAGAAATGCATAGCTCACGACGAGTTGATCGCGACCATGTGATTGCTCTCGGAGATGACTTCGCTAACAGCATCTGCACTTGCACCCCTAAAACAGTCCGGCCGAATATGAAACTATGCCACACGGGCACTAAAAGTGTCAAGCGGCATCCCGCTTAGGCCCGCCAAAGCCCTACGTAGCACAAACTGACCAAATCGGCATCAATTTTCTAAAGCTAACCAAACTTTTTTAAGTAGGAAGCGGGCCGAATCGGGCGCCGCTATGAAACCTGAACGGGCACCCATAACTGTTATGTTTTGTCTGGCAACTTGAGACAGCGTCCGGACATGTCCGGCTTGGCTCACAGACAGTTAGAACCCACGTATCATCCACACACCGGGTATCAGGGGCGAGCTAGGAGAAATAATTATTGGGTTCATCCATACCAAATTATAGGGTCAAACTAAGTGATACAAGGTGCTAACTACTAGTTTAGACTTGATTAGAATAAATCCATTGGGTTCATTTGAACCCAACCATGACATGGTGGCTCCGCCACTAACGGTCATTCCGCCGGTTTAATGACGGAGTAGCCTTCTGATACGTCTCAAACGTATCAATAATTTTGATATTCCATGCTTGTTTTATAACAATTCCACATGTGTTTATTATGTTTTATATCATTTTGGCACATTTTATCGGACTAACCTATTAATCCAGTGACCAGTGCCTGTTTCTGTTTATTATGTCTGTGCATTGCAGAAAAGGTCCAAAATCCAAAGTGCTCAGAAAAATCCAAAAAAAATTTAGAAATTCTTTTTCGCAAGAAGACCCCGGGAGCCAGAAGGACAAGTCCCGGGGAGTGCCACAGCCTCCGGACGCCCTCTAGGCGCGGTCCAGGGTGGACCGCGCCTGGGTCCCACCTGGGCACCTCGTGCACCGCATCGCGTCGTCTCTTCGCCTATAAAGTCTCTCCTGACCTAAAAACGAGGACCCCGAAGGATTTCTCCAGAAATGCATCCGAGCTCCGTCGCCACCAAAAATCCTAATTCAGGGACATAAGTCTCTGTTCCGGCACCCTGCCGAAACGGGGAATTGCCCCCGAGCCATCTTTATCGTCGTTGCTGCTTCCCATGATGCGCCGGGAGTAGTACTTCATCGGGGCTGAGGGCTTTTGCAGTAGCTATGTGGTTATTTCTCTCTCCCATGGTGTGAACTTATGTGACCATGAGCATTGTTAATCTAGTTGAATTCATATATGATGTTTTCCCTTCATTATGTAATGGATATGTTACTCAATTGGTTTATCTAGTATAATTTCTGGAGTCACTGTTGACAATACAAAGCCTTGGTGACAGTGCGGGTGACGTGTGTGACTCTATGGTGTTAGATGTCGCTATAAAATTGTGGTGTTTGGATCGCCGGGCCGCACCAACACTCTCATTAACACCCCGGCGCCATAATATCTTGTTTCTCAAGAGTACGTAGCAATCGGTCCTTCTTGGAGTTCAACAAAATGAGACGTAAGCAGTAATTGTGGTGTTCGAAATTTAAGGTGTGCTTTTGTAGCCCTACGCGGTGGTCATGGTGTTTCTTATCCAGTGAAAGAACAGTTCCTAGTAGCACCTAATTTATATGTTGAAGAGGAAGTATCATGCATGTGTTTAATTATGTTAATATTGTTGAGAGTGGCCACAAGTGAAAGTATGACCCTTAGCCTTGTTTCCAATAATCGGAACACCGTTTCCAGTCACTTTTGTTACATGTTTGCTTGCTGCCATTTTTATTACAGATTACAAATACTACTTGGTACCATCCATATCACTTGCATTTTACTATCGCTTCGCCGAACTACTGCACCTATATGTATTAGTGTGTTGGGGACACAAGAGACTTCTTATATCTTAGTTGCAGGGTTGCTTGAAAGGAATACCTTTGACCTCTACCTCCCTGAATTTACTTAAGGAAAAATTGCTGCTGTCCTACAAACCTCTGCACTTGGAGGCCCAACACTGTTTACAGAAATAGAAGCACGTAGTAGACATCACCTTCTCTGCGAAGATGCCAGGCCAACGCGATGGAGATGTGTCGCCGGCATTAAACCGACACGTCGTCTCCTACCCACCCATCGGTTCCCGTGTGCACTACCGTTTCCCATCGCTTCTCGCCTTATTTTCCCGCTCACGGCCGGCTATAATAAGCCCCGCCGTGCGGCCGCTTCTCGCCGTGCTCTCCCCTCTCACCGTAGATAAACACAACCCACGCGCCGCCATCGACAACATGCCACACCGCCTAGCCACCTCCTGGGCCACCCTCACCCAGGTCACGGGCTGTTGTTTCCCGGTGGAGGGGCCAAACCCTCCACCATGTGCCAGCGAGGAGGACATCCAGTAGATGCAGTGGCCGGAGGATGAGGAGTACGTGCCAGAGCCACAGCCTAAACCGCTGTTGTGGCCGGAGCAGATCGTCGCGATGAACTGCATCCTCACCGCGCATGACGATGAGGCCGTGAACGCCACGACAGGTTGAATTATGGCCTTGCGTGCTGGAGTTATTTACATCACTCAAAAACTCTGTGTCCTCGAGTTTGACCGGCGCGCCTGCTCCGCCGCGTGCTGGAGCTACCGCCTTCAATGCTCCGGGAGTCAATGCGCCCGGCAATTGGCGTGCCTGCTTCGACATGACGGCCATGGCGCCTCTGATGCAAGCGTCTTAAACTCCCTCTGCCGCGGACCGCGAAGAAGAGCCTTGGCAGGTGGTGTCCCATCGCCGCACACGCCGCGCGGATGCTCCCCCGCCATTGAGGAGCCGTCCTTCACCGCCAGCCTGGCTGCAGGGGCGCTGCCACAGGTGCCATGAGGCTGGGCACTGGGCCTCTTCCTGCAGAGGGCCGTTGAGATGCAATAAGTGCCGGCTGATCGGCCATATGGCCATGAGCTGCACGGGACAGGTTGCTCCAAGACCTCCTCCAGTCCAAGATCGCCGTGCTTCAAAAGGACCTGCTGCTGCGCCTTATCGTCCTCCACCTCGACAGAGCCAACCCACCACGCAGCCGCGCCAGCAGACAGAGCCCCGCCAGCTGCAGCCCCGCCCCGCCCCTCGCGCTGCGGCGACCATGCCTCGGAGAGGAGACGCGCCTCGGCTTGCTGACGCCCGTACGAGGCCGACGGAGGACCATGTCGTCATCACCGCCATCCCAGAGATGCAGCAGGAGGCGGCCTTGCTCTCCACCAATGTGGCGGTCGCCTGGCTCAACGGCGCCCGCAACGATGTCTCCACCGCCGCGGTCGAGGAGGCGTTTGCGGTCACTTTTGGGGCAGTGGTCTCCGACGTCAAGGTGGTGCGCTACTACCCCGAGCAGTTCTTGGTGCGATTCACCCACCACCACCACTGCACCGACGCCGTCTCGCGCCGGGACTTCTCGTACGGGAACTTCCATGTGCAGGTGCGGCCGTGGATGCTGGAGGCGGGCGCGGACAACGTCGACATGATGCACCATGTCCAGCTCTGCTTGGAGGGCGTGCCGCAACATTGCTGGAACGACTACATCGAGGCAAGGTCCAAGAACAAGACGGACGCCGTCACGCTCGGGCTGTGGGCATGGACGGCAAACCCGAGCGCGATCCCCAAGATCAAGTGGATGACGCTGCCGGCGAGAGGTCAGCGGGCTCGTGGGCGCCGTGGACTGCGGCACAAGGTACTCATCCACCTCGCGATCCACGAGGACTTCTCCAACGAGCAGCTCGACGAGGATGGCCTGCCGCCTAGGCCGGTGGCGCACCCTTTCGACTGGACGCTGGGCGTGGTCGACGGCGATGGGCCGCAGCGCCCTCTCCGAGAGCCGGAGCACCGGCGTGACGACCGCAGGCGTGACCGGAGGGACGACGACGATAATGGAGGAAGTCGTGGCCGGGATGGCCGTGACGGCGCGTGCAGAGACAACAGCTGGGGCGCGAGGATCCGCCGCAGCCTGTCAAGGCTGTTAACTTTCACTAAACCACGGTCCACATTTAGGGGCACTTCAAAGTGCCCCTAAATGTCAATTTTATGCCCCTAATAGTATTAGTGGCACTTTTAAGAAGTGTCACCAATACTTATGTCTCTAAAAATATTAGCCGCACTTTTTCAAAGTGCCCCTAAAAGTGCCTCAATAGCTCAACATTTAGGATCACTTTGAGAAGTGCCCCTAATTCAATTAGAGGCATTTTCTCGAATGCCCCAAATATATTTAGGGGCACTTTAAAAATGTGCCCCTAATTCAATTAGAGGCAATTTCTCAAAATGCCTCCAAATACATTTAAGGGCATTTTGAGAAAGTGCCTCTAATTCAATTACGGACCCTTTTAAAAATCCCCGAAAATTCAGAGAGACATTATACATATATACATATTGACACGGAATTCGAAACACATGATTCAAAATCAAGTACATATTCACATATTACACAACATTCAGTTTTCAAAAGAAACAATGGATGAACCTATCACTCTAAGACTCAAATGGCTTGACAGCATGCCATATGCACCAACAACATTGTCCAAGATGTCAAACATCACCTTTAGCTCTTGCTGCAACTGAAAACGATGTAGCAAAAAATATCATGAAGAAAATATTCATTAGTCCATGAAAGGCAGTACAAATGCCACAGCTTATTAATGACTAATGTGGCCATGGACAGCAGTACATGTGTTAAAATGTTGTGACAAACTAAAAGAAATATTTGTACCAACCTGAACATGTTTTAGCTTGGCTGAAATCAGTTCATCAGTCAAAGCAATCATTCTGCAGGAAAAAAGGGGAATTACTAAATTTGTTCATTTAGTGACCAAAGCCTTAAAGTATGTACAGGTTCAGAATAAAGATAATAGAGCAACTGACTAAAAAAACAAGATCAATACTATCTGACCGACATCCGATAAATCAGCATCTCCAAGATTAAATATGACAGTACTACATGTAAATATGCCAGAACTGTTGCAGAGATGTGTTAGTGGAATTATTTGTGACATCACTTGCAGGACAGTGTGCTTACCTAGATTGGAGTTCTGAAATTTTAACAAGTAATGACCGTTCTTTCTCAGTATTAGTTGTTTCAACCTGCCAAACAATAGGAAGGACAGATTCAGTGATAACAAACTATTATCATCAGGTAAGGGTAACCTTATGAACATGGCAAATCATACACCAGACTACTGCTTACCACTGTCTCACTCTCCATAGGTTGGACTTTCGATAAAGCTTACCACTGTCTCACTCTCCATAGTTTGGACTTGCGATGACATTCCAGATTGTGCACCTGAAAAAAAGACGAAGCATGTTACAATAATGCTAGTTCAAAAACTATGTTGGATGCGTTTACACAGAAGAACTAAAGAAGCATGCTACAATAATGCTAGTTCAAAAACTGGACATCTACAGGGAGGTCGTCTATGGAACTGTACCTGCTGAAGACCGAATGGGAGCTGAGAGACCGTTTGCGGAGGCACGAGTTGGCAATGATAATGGACCACTAAGATTTGCAGCTCTTCTCGTATCACTTCCATGTTTCTCAGATAATACTGGAGCAAGTTCCATCCCTGCCATACCAATGAAGAACAAAATTAACCTCAAAGGAAAGTTATCAGAACTCATTACGAGCCCTAAATCTTACTTTAGCAGGAAGGATAGACTACTAGCTTTCAAGTTTCCAAGGTATCAGTTGAGTATACAATTATAGACTAGTATGAGGACTGCGGTAAGCCACTGGAATCTTCAAGTTTCCAAGGTATCAGTTGTGCTTCCCTTGACTTACTGTACTGTAAATATTAACTTGCATTGGCTCTTTATGTCATTACACTTATCCGCAGCTGAACCAAGTGTAAATGGAAGCAGGAACTAATCAAAAACATGTATGACATATCCGCAGATAAATGATGCTGAAACTTGTGGTCCATGGTACTATCTAGCCCAGTGTGTTTGTGCTCCACAGGTTTGGCACAACTCTCCCAAATTCAGTCAACTATTAATACTGAAACTTAGGTTCGAAGACTGGTGGACTAGGGTGTGTGCTAGGTTTGGCAGGAAAAACAAGAGACAATTCAATGAGTTTGTCATCCTCACGGCCTGGCTGGAAGCCTTGCAAGTATACAGCTGGTCATCCAACAATCAAAATACAGTTCCAAAATGCATTTACGAACAAAAATCCAGCCATCAAATTCTCGTGAAGGATTGAACTTACTGCAGTGTGCAAATTGTAAAACGAAAATCACATATCAGCTAATTCCACTAGGAAAATGGGACCTCGACCTGGATTGTCATATTTAACTATATCATGAATCATGGAAGTCATGTAAACCTATGACTGAGGTTGCCTTCCCATTATTTTCATCTTAGTAATTAAGAGAATCTAGGTTAACAGAATAGAAGTTCTGGTACACATATTATTATTAATCCCTCCAGTTCAGTAAAAACTAAAAGGAATTACAGCCAAAAGCACAATATCTGAATACTATTGGAACCCTAAATCTCTTGCTCAAGGGAAAAAGACTGATCAGGTCCCGCAAAATTGTTCCTGGAAACACACAAAGAAATCATGACACAATAGAGAAGCAACCTTACCGAGAGACATGCAGAAAATGTGAATGCTGTGACCTTGACTCGAGGAAGAGAATAGCAGAAGTAAAAAAGAACCTGCACCGGTAACACAATGGCATCACATAACAACTCAAGTTGGTAATGAACCTATCATGCAAGGAATGGAGACAAAACATCAGGCTTTGCTTACTCTCCGATAGATATCATATAGCTACAGAACATACCAATGCTGACATGTTACAATAAGAGCAACATATAAGCTCCAGACCTTTTGCATGAAGCATGATTTTCCTATTTAGTAGGTTACTGACACTAACTGACTGGTTCCTAATAAACCTATCAAGCATATACTCGGTACCATAACAGAAGTAAGGTATGCAAGTTCTCATGGGACAATAGTATCAGGACCAAATATAACTGAAATTTAGACAAAAGTTTGAATTTGTAACATATTCACAGCAACATGAAATTTGTCCGAGAAACAATTATCCTACAGATTACCGTTTTGTGATCAGATGTAAAAATCAGATCCAATCACTCAACTTGATATAGGGCCATAGGAAAAGAGTATAAGAGAAGCCAAACACTATGGACACTGCGCTTCACTCGGGAAATGACCCCATCAAACAATTCACAATCTAGCCATTAGAGAAGCCGAAGAGGCGAAAAAGGCAATCCATAGAAGGATTTGGTGCCACTCACGGAATTCTGATACTAAATACCTTCTTCTGATTTAGCAGTGAACTTATATTAAATTGATAAATTCCAGCAAAGCAACATATCATGCATTCTGTGTCTAGAACATGATCTGTCAGTACAGCATATCTAACCTGAAATTAAATTGGCACGGGTACAACGACATCAACAACTATAGATAGAAACCCAAGGGAAATATCCGCAGACAGTTCAAGATACAAAGATATCTAACCTGAATATTCAGGGTATATCTAACCTGAATATTTTAGCAGTGCAGTTACTAAGATACAAGATAGTTCAAGTATGCACAGACTAGAGCCAAGGCAAATCCAGTTCGTGGAAAGCTCAACCAAAACAAGGATGCCACCTAAATAGGGACGGAGGGAGCATCAATTAGGGGTATCTCTACACCAGTCTGCAAAATATTATGAGGATGAGGTACTAATGCAACTAAAAGAAGAAGTCATCTAATAACAGTTTCACTCAAACCCATCGAACACAACAATTCATGTTTTTAAACAGTCCATACTCCATACACTTAACCAAGCTTACAATCCAAGTCTTAGTATATTTTCCAGTAACCTCTTAAGTAGCTTCAGATGATTTGGGGACTGAAGCAAGTTCCTATATCTACTAGTCTACTCCATGTCAAATCCAGTGCAAGTACAACTAACAAGTCGACAAAGTTGATGAATCATTCGATGGTCCAAGTCGAAAACAGAAGATAAAATTGCAGGTTTATACTAGCTGGTAACTAACCTGAGTGTAAGCCGCTGGAATAGTCTGTGGTAGCCGGAGAAGAGAGCTCAGGTGTTTGGCGTTGCCGTTGGGGATGGGCGCGAGAAGTTGCGTCAAGAGAAGATGCATCTGCTGCCTCCTTGCTCGTGATGCCGCCTTGACATGCCGACACATGCTTCGGTGCCACTGGGAGTTCCTCGCGACCTTCACCTGGGCGCGGCATTTGCTCGAACACCAAGCAGCCGAGCTTCACCGAGGTTGCGGCTAGGGTTAGCCTCGGAGTTACGTGCGGGCACGGAAGAACAAATCGGCGGCCGGGGAATCGGTTTAGGGGGTCTAGGCGGAGCGAAACCAGCAGGAAGCAGCGCCGGAGCTCGCCATCGCCTGCCGGAGAAGCAGGAGGCGACGTCGGCGGCGATAGAGGCGGGGAGCGAGAGAGAGATACCAGAAAGGGGATCGAGAGGGAAAGGTCTGTCTCACGTGCTGCGTGCATAGTGCGCCTACATTTGTTTTTACGTGCTGATGCACATGGGCCTGGCCCAATCAGTTTTCTTGTACAGTTTTACTGCAATAATCACAAAATCGTGGATCTATAAAGGAAAAAATAACTATTTTTCTTTTGACATTTATATTTTTTTATGCACCCTACATATAAGAAATATTCTCATTCAAATTTGGTTGTACACAGTAGACGTGTATATATACTTGTATGTTTTTCAGATTTTTTGGAGACCTAAAAAGGATCTTTTCATTTTTTTTCTTCAAAAAAAGCGAGATCATTTTTCACTATAAATAAAAATTTAAAAAATGAATGAGCGAAAATAAGTCATATGAAGTTCTCGAAAAAAGATTTATGTAGCAAAAATAATAATTAATTGTGAACATTTTATATGAAATGTTTTATTCGTACAAAAACTATTTTACAACCATGTGACACAATTGTTTTTAGGTACGATGACCAGAAAATTTTGCACCATTCAATACGCCTGAACATTTATTGAACTTGAGCAACAATTAATTTTAATGGGTATTGAAAAAAGAGTTAAAGTGCTAAAAATTAAACGGGAATAAAGTTTGTATGACGTGTACATTTTTTACTCGAACCAATTAATTGGACTAGATGATAAACAAAATTTGAATGAACCAAAAAGTGAAATTTAATATCCGGGACAGACATATCAATATACAAATGGAGGGTTGAAAAAGAAATGTCTTATTGTAGAGCTTTGTTTGAACGTTGTCGAGATTTATTTTTATTGGGCCGAAACATTTAAAAATCATGAAAATTTATTTGTACCGCCTGGATAAAATTCAAAATTAAAAATGTAGCTCAAACTACGGTTTAAAATTCAGAGTACCCGTTCGTGAGTCAACGTGGGAACGCTGGGAAAAAAATAAGGAGAGGCCCAAATCCTCATCCTTGTACCGCTGTATGACAGAACTCTAGGGAGGTATGGTACCATTGTTCGAGAAGTGAAGCACAGGGCGAATGCATTTGTCAGCTGCTGTTTTCACGATGAGCATAGAAATTCAAGAAATGTTTTCACCAGGCCCGGCCCAAATCCTCACCATGAGCACAGAAGTGAAGCACAGGGCGAATTATGAAGCACATAATCTTGCTAAACATGGCCTGACAGAAAAAGAGGGAGTGCTTGGTTATTGTAGACATGTGACCTCAGAACTGTACCAGCGTACTACAGTACACGCCATGGTTCCGTCCGTGTCTCTCCTCCTACCTTTCTCTTCATGTGCGTGAGACGGTCAAGCCGGCATGATTTGTATGAATGTCCCGTGTGAATGTACCGTACGAATGTACCGCCAGTTTGTTTTCAAACTATGTTTTAAATTGCCCAAATGTTGTGACATATTAAGGCAATTTGTCAAAATGTATCAATAGGTATGAAATAGGTATGACATTTAGGGGCACTTTGCCAAAGTGCCCCAATAGCTCATGTCTTTTTGTGGCACTTTGGCAAAATGCCTCAATAGATATGGCATTTAGAGGCAATTTGGTAAAGTGCCCCAATAGGTAATACCTATTGGAGTATTTTGGTAAAGTGCCCCTAATTGAAATCTTTTGAGGCACTTTAAAAAATGCCCTAACCAAAATGCCCCAAAATGTATGCCGTGGCGTAGTGTTTGGTGGAACGATCGTTGCCCTCTGGGTCGATCGGTTTCATGTTAAATAAGGTAGGAACAACCCCTAGCGTGGCGTGTACAGGGAGGCGTATTCGAGGTGGAGTACTACTCCATACTCTTATACATATACATATAATGAAACCGTATTACAATCTAACAGCCTCCCTTAATCACAACCTTTTTAAAGGTTGAGATTACAAACAAACTCTTGAAGATTCTTGACTGGCAACACCTTTGTAAAACCATCGGCAAGTTGATCTTTGCTAGAAATGAACTTGATGTCAAGCAACTTATCTGCAACTCTTTCTCGAACAAAATGATAGTCTATCTCAATGTATTTGGTTCTAGACTTCTAGCTTGAAACACATGATTAGCAGATAGATATGTAGCACCTAAGTTATCACACCATAAACATGGTTTTTCTCTTAGTTTAACACCAAGTTCATTTAGAACAGCCTCAACCCAAATTAACTCGGCTGTAGCATTTGCAAGAGCTTTATATTCAGCTTCAATACTTGATCGTGAAACAGTTTTCTGTTTTCGTGCACTCCAAGAGACCAGATTTGGTCCAATAAATATAGCAAAACCTCCAGTTGATCGTCTATCATCAAGACAGCCTGCCCAATCTGCATTTGAAAAGGCACTAAGCAAGGTAGAAGAGGACTTCTGGAAAGTCAGTCCAACATGTAGAGTACCTTGAACATATCTCAAAATCCTTTTTGCAGTTGTCCAATGAGTAGTTGTAGGGGCATGTAAATACTGACAAACTTTGTTAACAGAGAAAGAAATGTCAGGTCGTGTCAACGTCAAATATTGCAATGCACCTACAAGACTTCTGTAATGTGTGCTATCATCAGGACCAAGGGGAGTTCCCTCAGTTAAAGACAATTTTTCAGTGGAGGATAAGGGTGTAGGACAGGAGGTGCACTTTGTCATACCGACTTTGGCAAGGAGATCTGCAGCATATTTTCCTTGAGTAAGGAGCAAACCTGAATGTGTCTTCTTCACCTCAATACCCAGAAAATAATGTAAGTCTCCCAAATCCTTAAGAGAAAAGTCGGCATTCAAATCATGAAGAAGAGCCGAGATGGCTTGATCTGAAGAACTTGTAACAATAATATCATCAACATAGATTAACACAAATATCATAACACCAGACTTATTACAAAGGAACAAAGAGGTGTCGGCCTTGGAAGGAGAGAAACCAAGCTGTTGCAACTTGGCACTGAGTCGTGAATACCATGCACGAGGAGCTTGTTTGAGACCATACAGGGCATTGTCAAGCTTGCAAATATGATGTGGAGCTTGAGGATTTTCAAAACCTGGGGGTTGCTTCATATAAACTTCCTCTTCCAGAACGCCATGTAGAAACGTGTTCTTGACATCTAGCTGCCGTAAACCCCATCCTCTAGAAACAGCAACTGCAATAACAATACGTATCGTTACTGCTTTGACCACAGGACTGAATGTATCTTCATAATCTATCCCATATCTTTGTTTGAAACCTTTTGCAACCAAGCATGCCATGTACCTGTCAATAGTGCCATCTGCATTTTTCTTAACACGATAAACCCATTTTACAGTCAATGAGATCCTTTGTATGATGTGAAGGAACTAAGTGACATGTTTTGTTTTGTATAAGGGCATCATACTCGTCCTCCATCGCTTTGTGCCACCTGTCGTCCCCAAGCGCCTCAGAAAATATTCGTGGTTCTCCTGTAGATGCAAGAAGACACCAGCGAATGGTACCATCAGTGAGCTTACGAGGCTGACGTATACCTTTTTGAAGTCGTGTACGAGGTTCAGGAGGCGGTGGTGGAGCTGGTAGCGAAGAAGCAGGCGTCGTTTTCACAGGAGTGGCCACACCAGGGCTTGGCATAGCAGATCCTGCCGAACCGGAGCCCCCATGTGCAGCGGACGAGGTTGTCAGAGAGGAGGGCGCCATGGCGTTTGCTGATTCGTCAGCGTCGTCGCCCCGCTGCAGAGAACGAGGCGAGGGCGGGGTCCATGAGCGGGACCGTGGCGGGGTCCCCGACCGCGCTGTCCTAGAGCGTGACGTGGCGGAGCATGATTCCTCGCGCGAGCGAGACCGCGGAGGGGTACTCTAAATATAGCAAAACCTCCGGTTGATCGTCTATCATCAAGACAGCCTGCCCAATCTGCATTTGAAAAGGCACTAAGCAAGGTAGAAGAGGACTTCTGGAAAGTCAGTCCAACATGTAGAGTACCTTGAACATATCTCAAAATCCTTTTTGCAGCTGTCCAATGAGTAGTTGTAGGGGCATGTAAATACTGACAAACTTTGCTAACAGAGAAAGAAATGTCAGGTCGTGTCAACGTCAAATATTGTAATGCACCTACAAGACTTCTGTAATGTGTGCTATCATCAGGACCAAGGGAGTTCCCTCAGTTAAAGACAATTTTTCAGTGGAGGATAAGGGTGTAGGACAGGAGGTGCACTTTGTCATACCGACTTTGGCAAGGAGATCTGCAGCATATTTTCCTTGACTAAGGAGCAAACCTGAATGTGTCTTCTTCACCTCAATACCAGAAAATAATGTAAGTCTCCCAAATCCTTAAGAGCAAAGTCGGCATTCAAATCATGAAGAAGAGCCGAGATGGCTTGATCTGAAGAACTTGTAACAATAATATCATCAACATAGATTAACACAAATATCATAACACCAGACTTATTACAAAGGAACAAAGAGGTGTCGGCCTTGGAAGGAGAGAAACCAAGCTGTTGCAACTTGGCACTGAGTCGTGAATACCATGCACGAGGAGCTTGTTTGAGACCATACAGGGCATT
Organism: Poa pratensis; assembly: GCA_947311845.1. Classification (NCBI taxonomy): domain Eukaryota; kingdom Viridiplantae; phylum Streptophyta; class Magnoliopsida; order Poales; family Poaceae; genus Poa; species Poa pratensis. The sequence goes on along the minus strand of CAMZMU010000097.1, from coordinate 1,363,206 downwards.
GTCAAGCTTGCAAATATGATGTGGAGCTTGAGGATTTTCAAAACCTGGGGGTTGCTTCATATAAACTTCCTCTTCCAGAACGCCATGTAGAAACGTGTTCTTGACATCTAGCTGCCGTAAACTCCGTCCTCTAGAAACAGCAACTGCAATAACAATACGTATCGTTACTGCTTTGACCACAGGACTGAATGTATCTTCATAATCTATCCCATATCTTTGTTTGAAACCTTTTGCAACCAAGCATGCCATGTACCTGTCAATAGTGCCATCTGCATTTTTCTTAACACGATAAACCCATTTACAGTCAATGAGATCCTTTGTATGATGTGAAGGAACTAAGTGACATGTTTTGTTTTGTATAAGGGCATCATACTCATCCTCCATCGCTTTGTGCCACCTGTCGTCCCCAAGCGCCTCAGAAAATATTCGTGGTTCTCCTGTAGATGCAAGAAGACACCAGCGAATGGTACCATCAGTGAGCTTACGAGGCTGACGTATACCTTTTTGAAGTCGTGTACGAGGTTCAGGAGGCGGTGGTGGAGCTGGTAGCGAAGAAGCAGGCGTCGTTTTCACAGGAGTGGCCACACCAGGGCTTGGCATAGCAGATCCTGCCGAACCGGAGACCCCATGTGCAGCGGACGAGGTTGTCAGAGAGGAGGGCGCCATGGCGTTTGCTGATTCGTCAGCATCGTCGCCCCGCTGCAGAGAACGAGGCGAGGGCGGGGTCCATGAGCGGGACCGTGGCGGGGTCCCCGACCGCGCTGTCCTAGAGCGTGACGTGGCGGAGCATGATTCCTCGCGCGAGCGAGACCGCGGAGGGGTCCACGACTGCTACGGACCAGGCCGTCCTGGCGCGCGACGTGGCGCTGCACGGTTCGTGAGCAGCAGGCGACGGCGGCGCTGCTGCGTGGCTGACGCGGACGCGTCAGAATCTTCCTCGGAGTCAGCGTCTGATGCGCTGACATGCGAATCGTCCTCGGGATCGACGAGGATCGGATCCTCCTCGGGATCGCGCAAGGGCAGGCGTAGTCTCCTCGGGATCGTTGAAGCTCTAACGAAGGAGTTCTCCTTGGAAGAAATCAAAGAAATTGTCTTTTCAATGGCTCATAATAAGAGTCCCGGTCCTGATGGTTTCCCTGGTGATTTTTATCAGTTCTTCTGGGATATTATAAAAAAGCCTTTGAAACGACTCTTTGATGATTTCATAAAGGGGTAGTTGGATATTGGTAGATTAAACTATGGTACTATCACTCTTATCCCGAAATGTGAGGATGCGCTGATAATAAAAAAATTAGGCCCATTTGTTTGATGAATGAGAGCCTAAAAATTATCACTAAAGGTATGAATAATAGATTGGTGGCGATTGCGGATGATCTCATAGATAGGACCCAAACTGCCTATATGAAAAATCGTTTTATCATGGACGGTGTGGTGATGATACATGAGATCCTGCATGAGGGTAAAAGGAAGAAAATGTCGGGGATCCTTTTCAAAGTTGACTTTGAGAAGGCTTACGATAATGTGAATTGGGCTTTCCTGTATAACATTATGCTTAAAAAAGGTTTTTCTCATGCGTGGAATGATCTCATTTTTAGCATAATAATTAGTGGCAAAGTAAATGTTAAGTTAAATGATCAATTATGAGTTTTTTTTAATACTTATAGAGGTGTGAGGCAGGGTGACCCCCTGTCCCCAATTCTCTTTAATTTGAGAGTCGATTCTTTAAATGTGATGGTAAAATTGGCTCAGGAAGCGGGCCTGATCACTGGCATGGTACCCCATCTTAATGAGCATGGAGTGGCCATCCTGCAATTTGCGGATGATACCATCTTCATGCTCGAAGAGGGGTTTGAAAACGCAAGGAATTTAAAATTTATCTTGTGTGTTTTTGAGCAAATGTCGGGGCTTAAAATCAATTTTCTGAAAAGTGAGGTTTACGGATTAGGTGCATGTGTGGATCAGATTCAGATTTACGAAGAGATTTTCACATGCGCCTCTGGGACTTTACCTTTGAAATACCTGGGAATTCCCATTGACAAAAAAAGGCTTCTTAATAAATATTGGCGACCTGCGGAAGAAAAAATGGAAAAGAGGTTGACCTGTGTACAAGGAAAACTCATGGATATGGGCTCCCGAGCTATAATCCTGAATTCCTGTCTCACAACAATACCTTTTTACATGCTTTCTTTCTATTATCTTTCGGTGGAGTGAGGAAAAAGTTTGACCTGTATAGAAGTAGATTGCCATGGCAGGAGGAACAGACGATTAGGAAATATCATCTTATGAACTGGGAAACTGTTTGTTCACCAAAAGATTTAGGTGGACTGGGGGTGCTTAATCTTAAGTTAATGAATATCAGTTTGCTATGTAAATGGTTATGGAAACTAGAAAATGAGGATGGAATTTGGCAAAGGTTACTGAAGAAAAAATATCTTCAGAAAGAAACCTTAACCAAAATGAAGGAGAAACCGGGTTATTCGCAATTCTGGGCGGGGCTGATGAAAGTCAAAGATATTTTCTACAGTTTTTGCGGTAGAACTGTGAACTCTGGTAGATCCACTCGCTTTTGGGAAGATACGTGGTACAATGGGACTCCTTTGATGGATGCTTTCCCGAGACTCTATGATCTATCTTTTAATAAAAATATTCAAGTTGATAGAGTTATAGGATCAAAGGGGACCTGCTTGGTTTTTAGATCTTTGTGGGGAGAATTAACAACACAATGGAAAGCATTGTGTGACATTATAGAGATTATTCAGCTCAATGATAATGAAGACAAGGTCTTTTGGAAGCTTGGTCAAAAAGGATTTACTGTCAAATCCTTATATAATGCCTTGCAGACAAGAGCGCCTGCTAAGAACTTCAAATACTTGTGGTTGATGCTTGTATGGTGGTGAATCACACACTCGTCGGGAGACCTCAAGAGGAAGGTATGATGCAATTTAGCAGCAAGTCTTCCCTCAGTATGAAACCAAGGTTATCGAACCAGTAGGAGCAACAACTCTTCTGAAGGTTGTCAACGGCGAAATATGATGCGGCGCAACACAGGGATTCCGGCGCTGACGTGGACCTGCACACAACACAATCACAATACTTTGCCCCAACGAAACAGTGAGGTTGTCAATCTCACCGGCTTGCTGAAAACAAAGGATTAAACGTCTCATGTGGAAAATGAGTATTAAATTGCAGATAATGAAAAAGGAACAGTTTGCAGTTTGTGGTTTAATCAATGTAAAAGAATGGACCGGGGTCCACAGTTCACTAGTGGTGTCTCTCCATAAAAGATAACTAACATGTTGGGTGAACAAATTACAGCTGGGCAATTGACAAATAGTGAGCGCATGACAATGCAAATACATGACATGATGATTACTATGGTATTTAATTGGGCATTACGACAAGATACATAGACCGTTATCCAACAGCATCTATGACTAATAATCCACCACCGGGTTGTCATCCGAGTCCCCCGTTGGTATTAAGTTGCAAGCAACGGATAATTGCATTAAGTAAAGCGTAATGTAAACAAACACATATGCCCGTGGACATAGCATCGTTAGGTTATCCCTAGTGGCAACAGCACATCCACAACCTTAGAACTTTCTGTCACTGTCCCAGATTAAACGGAGGCATGAACCCACTATCTAGCATAAATACTCCTCTTGGAGTTACAAGCATCTACTTGGCCAAAGCATCTACTAGTAACGGAAAGCATGCAAGATCTTAAATAACATAGATAGATTGATAATCAACTTGACATATATTCAATATTCATCGGATCCCAGCAAACACAACATGTAGCATTACAATAATATGATCTTGATCATGTAGGGCAGCTCACAAGATCTAAACATGATGGCACAAATAGGAGAGACAACCATCTAGCTACTGCTATGGACCCGTAGTCCAAGGATGAACTACTCACGCATCACTCCGGAGGCAGGCATGGCGATGTAGAAGCCTCCGGTGACGATTCCCCTCTCCGGCAGGGTGCCGGGAAGAGGTTCTGGACCCTCCCGAGCTAGGGTTGACGCGGCGGCGTCTCTGGAACTTTTCGTGGATTTTGCTCAGGTAGGGTTATTTTCGTCGGGGGGAATAAGTAGGCGAAAGGGCGGCGGCTGGAGACCCCCGAGGGGCCCACACACCCTAGGGCGCGCAGAGGGGGGGCCGCGCCCTAGGTGCGTGTGGGGCCCCTGTGGCCTCTCCGTTGCTCTTCGCTCCATCTGGTGTTCTGGTAAAATAGGGACCCCGTGTAGTTTCGTCCAATTCCGAGAATATTTCCAGACTAGCTTTTCTGGAATACAAAAACAGCAGAAAACAGGAACTGGCACTTCGGCATCTTGTTAATAGGTTAGTCCCAAAAAATGTATAAAAGTGATATAAAGTAGATGCAAAACATGTAGCAATTGGTATAAAACAAGCATGGAACATCAAAAATTATAGATACGTTTGAGACGTATCAGCATCCCCAAGCTTAGTTCCTACTCGTCCTCGAGTAGGTAAACGATAAAAACAAAATAATTTTTGAGGTGACATGCTACTATCATAATCTTGATCATATAATATTGCAAGGCACATGTAAATGAATGAAGTGATCCAAGTCAATGGTCTATAATTTGCTATCAAATAGATAATGAGTAAACAATGAATCACACAAGCTAAACGTTTTCATGAATAGTACTTTCGAGACAAGCATCAAACAGTTTTGCATAAGTGTTAACTCATAAAGCAATAGTTTCTATAAAAGGTATTCAATCAACACAAAGGAAGAATTAGTTTCAGCATTTGCTTCAACTTTCAACATATTTATCTCATGGATATGTCAACACAAAGTAGTATAACAAGTCCAATACATTGCATATAACGCATGTTGTAACAAAGTTGACACTAGTGTTTGCTTGTGGAAGACAGAAAGAATAGGAAAACTGACTCAACATAAAAGTAAAAGAAAGGCCCTTCGCAGAGGGAAGCAGGGATTAAATCATGTGCTAGAGCTTTTAGGTTTTTGAAAGCATATAGAGATTGCATAAAATATTTGATACTCCTCCCAACCTTGCTAACACAAGCCATGGCTAACCGAATCCTCGGGTGCCTTCCATCAATCACATACCATGGAGGAGTATCTATTTTTGAGAGGTGTTTGTTAATTGTCAACGAATGGTAGCGGGTGAGAACAGTATTCTACCTGTCAAACGGACTTTTAAGAGCGGCTCCCATGAAGGACGTTATTTCTACCAGCAAGGCAGATCATCCCTCTTTCTCTTTGGTTTACACACATTCAGGTATTTCACTGTTTGTCATTGCTTACTGATGAATCAGGGCAAAAGTGTGAAGAGAATTAATTGGTTAAAGTTGTAATTAATTGGGACTGGGCACCCCGTTGCCAGCTCTTTTTGCAATTATTGGATAAGCGGATGTATATGCCACTAGTCCAGGTGTAAAAGTCCATTGAAATAGAATAAAGAATAACCACACTAATTCCTCATGAGCTAGTAAACATTGACACAAAAAGGGAATAATAACATTTTGAATAATTTAAAGGTAGCACATGAAAAATTTACTTGGAGTGGCAAGGAAATACCACATATAGGTAGTTATGGTGGACACAAATGGCATGGATTTTGGCTCAAGGATTTGGATGCACGAGAAGCATTCCCTCTCAGTACAGAGTTTAGGCTAGCAAGGTTATGTAAGCAAACAAGAATATCAACCCGTACACCAAGTTTTATATGACAAACATATTGCAAACGTTATAAGACTTCATACCGTCTTCCTTGTTAACCAAACCCTGTTATTAGAAAATATCTAGACCTTAGAGTACCACCGATGCAAACCAAATTTTCAACAAGCTTTACGGTAGTTCTTCACTAATAGGCTTAACTCATGTGATGCACAATTTAATCATGATCTACTTGTTAACTCAAAACAATTGACAAGCATCAAGTTATCCATTTAGTGATCTACAAGATTAAGCAAGTTTTTCCTTATACCAATTACCACATGCAACATTTTCTGAACCAACCAAACACCAATCAATTTATTTAATCAACTCTCCAAACAAATATAAGTGAAGCAAGAGAGTACTTTCTACAAAAGAAAGCTAATAGCTCTGACAAGAGATACATGAAAACAAGAGCTAAAAGCTGAACAGCGCTAGATATGAATACTCAACAAATATAAGTGAAGAATAGGAGTATTCTCATGAAAAAGCGGAGCGTGTCTCTCTCCCAATCAAGAATGCTAGGGTCCAGTCAAGCTTTATTGAAAATAAAAGCAATACTGAAAATAAAAGCACACAGACGCTCCAAGAAAAGCACATATGATGTGAAAGAATTAAAATATAGTTTCACTAGAGATGACCTGATAATTTTGACGATGAAGAAGGGGATGCCTTGGGCATCCCCAAGCTTAGACGCTTGAGTCTTCTTGAAATATGCTGGGGAGATCCATGGGAGCCTCCCCAAGCTTAAGCTCTTCACTCTTCTTGATCCTATTATCATCCTTCTCTCTTGACCCTTGAAAACTTCCGTCACACCAAACTCAAAGTAGATCTCATTAGAGGGTTAGTGCATAATCAAAAATTCACATGTTCTATAAAGACGCAATATGATTTGTTACTTTAAACATTAGCTACAGCCACTGATGTTATGTGAAGCTCTTCCACCCAAAAAAGAATTTCACTCAACACTAGTAAAAGAGAGAATGCAAAATAAAAAGGCATAATCTGTCTAAAACAGAACAGTCCGCAAAGACGAATTTTTTCGAGGCACTTACGACGCTCAGATCAAAAACTTGAACTAATGAAAGATTCAGACATTCATAAAGATTACGCACAAAAATTTCAGATTTTTAACAATCTGGTGATTTTAGGAATTTCGTACAGTGAACAGCAAAAATCTGTTTCTGCGCAGCAATCAAAATTAAGCAATCTTAACATTAGAGGCTACTCTTGGCACAACAATGCGAGAAAATAAAGATACAAAGGAGTTGCTACAGAAGTAAACAACACCTTGACTCAATAAAGAAAAATTGCAGAAAAATAAAATGGGTTGCCTCCCATAAGCGCTTTTCTTTAACGCCTTTTAGCTAGGCACAAAGCATGCATCAAGTATTACCAAGTGAAGAAGCATCAAAAGAGGTCGGAAGTTTTCTCAACAATGCATTTATCTTGTCTATATAGGTTTCGGAATTCCCTTTCTCAATACCTCAGGCTCATCATATTCATCAAATGGGTTTTCAGGAACAATCCAATCAAAATTCTTTTCTAGTGCCTCCTGCATTCCTATAAGCTTAAAAGGTATTGGTATTTTAACTTCCCCCTCACAATTAGTTTCTTTAGTGTACTTAACCCTCTCTTTTCAAGTTTTTCAAGTGTATTAACAACATCAATATAATACCAAGCATCTTGTATTTAATAAAAACTTTTCTAGCTTCCCTAGCAACATCACCAAATTCTTTAAGTAGGGTTTCTAAAACAAAATCTTTCTTTTCACCATCTTCCGTATCATGAAGTTTTAGAAACATGTGCTGCATTATGGGACTAAGATTGACAAACCGAGCTTCCAACATGTGAACTAGAGAAGCTGTAGCAATTTCATAATTTGGAGCAAGTTCTACCAAGGATCTATCTTCAAAATCTTCAACCATACTAACATGATTAAAGAATTCCTCAATGTTATCTCTTCCAATGATAGACCCACTACCCACAGATATTTCTTTTAGTATACTTAGGGAGAAGCATGATGAAATAAAAAAACTAAACGAAAATAAACTAGATGCAAGTAACTAATTTTTTTGTGTTTTTGATAATTGAAAGCAAACAAGATAAAATAAAATAAACTAAGCAAGACAAAAACAAAGTAAAGAGATTGGAAGCGTGAAACTCCCCTTGCAGAAGACTGCTGACTCCCCGGCAACGGCGCCAAAAAATGAGCTTGATGGTGGTGAATCACACACTCGTTGGGAGACCCCAAGAGGAAGGTATGATGTATTTAGCAGCAAGTTTTCCCTCAGAAAGAAACCAAGGTTATCGAACCAGTAGGAGCAACAACTCTTCTGAAGGTTGTCAACGGCGAAATATGATGCGGCGCAACACCAGAGATCGGCGCTGACGTGGACCTGCACACAACACAATCAAATACTTTGCCCCAACGAAACAGTGAGGTTGTCAATCTCACCGGCTTGCTGAAAACAAAGGATTAAACGTCTCATGTGGAAAATGAGTATTAAATTGCAGAGAATGAAAAAGGAACAGTTTGCAGTTTGTGGTTTAATCAATGTAAAAGAATGGACCGGGGTCCACAGTTCACTAGTGGTGTCTCTCCATAAAAGATAACTAACATGTTGGGTGAACAAATTACAGCTGGGCAATTGACAAATAGTGAGCGCATGACAATGCATATACATGACATGATGATTACTATGTATTTAATTGGGCATTACGACAAATACATAGACCGTTATCCAACAGCATCTATGACTAATAATCCACCGCCGGGTTGTCATCCGAGTCCCCCGTTGGTATTAAGTTGCAAGCAACGGATAATTGCATTAAGTAAAGCGTAATGTAAACAAACACATATGCCCGTGGACATAGCATCGTTAGGTTTCCCTAGTGGCAACAGCACATCCACAACCTTAAACTTTCTGTCACTGTCCCAGATTAAACGGAGGCATGAACCCACTATCTAGCATAAATACTCCTCTTGGAGTTACAAGCATCTACTTGGCCAAAGCATCTACTAGTAACGGAGAGCATGCAAGATCATAAATAACATAGGGCATAGATTGATAATCAACTTGACATAGTATTCAATATTCATCGGATCCCAGCAAACACAACATGTAGCATTACAATAATATGATCTTGATCATGTAGGGCAGCTCACAAGATCTAAACATGATGGCACAAATAGGAGAGACAACCATCTAGCTACTGCTATGGACCCGTAGTCCAAGGATGAACTACTCACGCATCACTCGGAGGCAGGCATGGCGATGTAGAAGCCTCCGGTGACGATTTCCCTCTCCGGCAGGGTGCCGGGAAGAGGTTCTGGACCCTCCCGAGCTAGGGTTGACGGCGGCGTCTCTGGAACTTTTCGTGGATTTTGGCTCAGGCCCCTCGGGTTATTTTCTCGGGGGATTAAGTAGGCGAAAGGGCGGCGGCTGAAGAGCCCCGAGGGGCCCACACCTGGCTAGGGCGCGCTAGAGGGGGGGGGCGCACTAGGTGCGTGTGGGGCCCCTCAGGTTATTTTCTCCGTTGCTTCTTCGCTCCATCTGGTGTCTTCTGATAAAATAGGGACCCCCGTGTAGTTTCGTCCAATTCCGAGAATATTTCCAGACTAGCTTTTCTGGAATACAAAAACAGCAGAAAACAGGAACTGGCACTTCGGCATCTTGTTAATAGGTTAGTCCCGGAAAATGAATAAAGTGACATAAAGTGGATGCAAAACATGTAGCAATAGGTATAAAACAAGCATGGAACATCAAAAATTATAGATACGTTTGAGACGTATCAGTGGTGTATGAAAATTCCAGCGAAAATCAATTTTTTTTTTATGGGTGGTAATGTGGAAAAGAACTTTAACGAAAGACAATCTAAAAAAGAAAGGTTGGGAAGGAGATGTTCACTGCATGTTTTGCGCTGCGGATGAAAGCATTGATCATATGTTTCTCGGCTGTCCGGTTGCTAGATTTATTTGGGGGATTTTACAATGTGCTTCTAATTCCCCTAATCAACCGCTTTCGATTGATGAACTGGGGGATTGGGTCAATGACGTGGGCCTACCCTTCGGGTGATCCACTGTGAGGATACCTGGTGCACGTGTATGAGGCCCATCAAGATGACAAGACCAAGGCCCATGAGGGTACCCGCAAGGAAGGATTGCTCTCCAAGTTAGGCATAGTTAGAGTCGGTTTAGACTTGCCAAATCTATAATCCTAGTCGGTTACCCGAGACCCAGCCTCCTATATAAGTGCTGGGAGGGTCCCCGATCAAGGACACGATCCATAGCATACACGCAGCTCTAGCCTCAAAAACCCTTGGCGAGATTGGCATCTCGCCGAGATCCTTGTAACACTTGTGACCACCCCATCAATAATCAGACAAGCAGGACGTAGGGGTGTTACCTCCACACGAGGGCCCTGAACCTGGGTAAATCCTTGCTTGTCAGCCGTAGATAATTGCCAGTGCTACCAACTTCGTTCCTATTCTCAACCCTAGGTACGTTACCATGGGATTTGTCGAGCTAACCCCTCGTCAATTGGCGCCGTCTGTGGGAACGAGTGGCACTGGATCCACGGTTTCGCCGGCTTCATCATCACCCGCAAACGGCAGCATGCCGATCATCATAACGGGACCAGTTCGCTTCGGTTCCTTCGACTACAATCCACACTCGCCTGGATCGCAATCTGCGAACTCGAATCTGCAATCAGGTGAGAACGTACCTGTTTTCTCTTCAAGCATTACTGCTAACCAGACAGGGACGCTTGTCGCGGCACGACCTTCCATACCCGCATCTCCATCGACTGGATCCGCTCCTGTTGCTCCATCATCACCCGCAAAATCGGCAACTTCGCCTGCATCAACTCCGCCGAGATCGCCGACGCTCTCGGAGATGATGTCATTAGTGGGCACCCGCGTCTCCTTCGACTGAGGACTACGCGCACTCATCAGCAAAAGAAGCAGCGTCAGACGACGCGATGGATGTCGAGTCCGTCCACAGCGACGATGGCTGCGGACGTCAGGCCATGATCGACTTCTACTTCAACACCGCCGCGGCCTTCATCAACAACCGTGGCAACGGCGAAAACGGCAAAACTTCGCGTGACGCGCCAAATCAGATCTGCATGGTGCAGATCGAGAACCGAGATGACGGAGCACCCGAATCTTCGGCGAGTGGAGCAAACCGTCCTGACATCAGGACCTACCCAATGAACGCAACCATGCCAGACGGTAGCACGATCGTCATCACCAGGGAACAGGCGATCAAAGCAATCAAGGCTATAGACGAGTGCACAATGATGCCCGAGGATTCGACACCCGAAGAACTCGCAGCACACAAGTACATCTTCTGGCAAGAAACCCTAAGGTTGAAGAAACTTCGAGCAACTCTCGACGAACGCAAAAAGGCTGCAAGCGCGTCGAGTGCACGACGTGCCCAGCTGTCGTCACTCTATTCTTCGGGCAGAACTTCCTCGCATAATCGCCCCCGATCTAGGCTGGCGCACCTAACAGCGAGCGAGCGGGCGGCGCTGACTCGCGACCTAGATGTGTCGTTCATGACGCACGATGAAGATGGAATTCCCATCCCCAAAACAGCCCAGGGAGCCCTCATGTCAGTGGCCACATACTTGAAGGCTACACAGCCTCCCGACAACGACCCAAGAGCGGCACTACATCGCCAGCAGATCAAATCGCTCCACATGGCAGGCGGAGCCCTGGCCACAGTCGAAGAGCACCCTGGAGGAAGCAGAACTCGCCGCGAGGCCACCCCGCGGCGCGAAGTACAGCCAAGGGATAACCGCGACCACAGAGTCGCAAACCATGACGACCGAGACCGGTCAGGACGCGATCGACGCGAAGCTCAGCATCGCGAGGCGAGTGGCGATCGCCGTGATGTTATGACACAACATCGGGTGGGAGATGGCAGAAGCAGAAGATCCACCCGATCTCGGAGCAGCGACTCAGATTCAGGCGTCGAGTGGGAGCCTTGCGGAGCACTTTGCTTTACTCGACGCATCCGCCAGGCGAAGATGCCAAAAAGGTTCAGACTCACATCCGAAACACCCAAATTTGATGGCAGACAGGAACCATCGTCCTGGCTGGAGGATTACAGGACAGCAGTTTCCTGCCAGCGGGGATCTACCACAACTGCGATGCAGTACATACAGCTCATGCTATCTGGGACTGCACGGGATTGGCTGAAAAGCTTACCCGAAAACTCATACGACTCCTGGGACCGCTTCCAGGAGGACTTCATCAAAAACTTCCTCGCAACATGCGATCGACCCGCGACATTCGCGGAACTGCAGTCATGTAAGCAGCGTTCGGACGAACCGCTGCGTGATTACATCAGAAAGTGGACTACGATGCGCAACTCTGTAGGAGTGGTGTCGGAGGACAGGGCAATCGATGCTTTCATCGCAGGAGTTGCCAGGCACGATTTTCGAGAGGCGCTATGCCGCCAGAAGCAAACACCTATCGCAAATCTCATGAAGGTGGCAAACGAGTGTGCAGACGGAGAAGACCTGGTGCGAGAGCATCAGGGGTCTCCACGTGGCAACAACAACAACGGAAGCTGGGATAGAAGAGATGGCCGGGGGAGACGCAAACGCAAATCCAACCGCTACGACGACCAAGACGGAGTCGAATTTGGGGCGGCTGGCTACCCCGATAGCCGCAACGACAACAGTCGAAGCGCGGGTCGCCAAGATGATCGCGGCCGAAGTCACCAGGACGACCGCCGCGACTATGGGGCACGCAAAGATGGATATCGCAAACAGGAGTGGCGCAAACGCCGATCACCATCACCCGAAGGTTTGGGTGATCAGGAGCTCGATGAAGAGTGCAGATTCCACATGTTCAAAGGCCAAGACGGCAAGCTACACTCGAGCCATCTGGTGAAACATTGCAGAAAATTCACCAGGATGACGGACGCGTACATAAAACGTCTGCAGGCAGCTCAGGGTGCGGTAGCAGCAGGCGCTCCTGCACCACCTCCTCCACCTGCCCCACCCGCAGGGCAAAACGCACATGTGGCAGGCGCAGCACAAAATCAAGCTCGCATAGAAGCTCCACCAGAATAGGGAGAACGCTACCCCGAAGCCCGCGGATAGATGAACATGATCCAGAAAGGGCGTCCAACCAACAAGGAGCAAAAGTTGATCACTCGACAGGTCAACATGGCAGTCATGGCACCCCCAGCAGTACCCGAGTATCTGAAGGGGTCAGAAACAAGCATAACGTTCTCACGTGCGGATCATCCCCCAGTTGTGGTGCGGCCAGGGCACGCGCCCCTGGTACTCGACGCTCAAATCGGTGGCTACGCCATGTCCAAGGTCTTCATGGATGGTGGAAGTGGAATCAACATCATCTTCGCTGATACGCTCCGCAAAATGAATCGCTCAGTCGAAAATCTTCCTGAGTCTGATACAACCTTCCACGGCATAGTCCCAGGCAAAGCAGTTCTGCCACTCGGGACACTGCAGCTCCCTGTCGTTTTTGGTGAGCCAGGAAACTTTCGATCGGAGAAGGTCGACTTCGAGGTAGTCGACTGGAAATCGCAGTACCACGTGTTGGGGATATACCTACTAGGGGTATCACCAGCATGGATCAATCCGGCTAGTCCAGGGTGGCCCGCAGTGGTGGTGAAGGCTTTGCCTACCGGGCGGCCCAGATAGCTGACGACCAAGGAAGGCGGATGCCGGCAAGGAGGAGGCCCAAGACTGAAGCCCATGAAGCCACCAAGACCAAGACGGAAGGCGGCATACTTGCCGGCTAGGTTTAGGACTCCGTATACTTGCTGGATACGTATTCACCTTGTAACCCTAGGTCCAGCCGCCTATATAAGCTGGACCTCGGGACGCCTTTAGGGCAACTCTTAGATACACAACCAACTCATTGTAACCTGTTCACGGCGATATTGCCTTATAGTGAGTTATAGCAGCACGTAGGGCACCGCCACCGCCGTGGTGCCTGAAGCTGGGTAAACCGCCGTGTACAATCCCGACCTTGACGACGTCCACCTTCTTGCCCTACGTTCACCCTCGGCTAGCAGGACCCCGTCTCCTATCCAAGATGCCGATACGACGACAGTTGGCGCCCACCGTGGGGCCTAAGGCGTCAGGCGTCACGTTCCAGGCGGGAACTCTTGGCGGCATCGGCGAAACAATCGCCGTCGGCCGCGCTGTTCGCTACGGCGACAGTCACTACATCAGCTGCGACGAGTCCTACATCCCCGCAGACGACTACATTGTCGGATGCGGAGTTGTGCCGTTTGGCGGCGTCGATGTGTTCATCGGCTACACTTCTGAGGCGTATGGGTTGCCGCGAATTTATTCGCCATCCCACCCGCCCTACAATCAAGACGGATCTGAGTTTGCCTCCTCTGAGGAGTCCGCAGATTCAGATCTACACTTTGTCGGCATGACGGGACTGGGATCAGACTCCCAGCCCAACAGTCAAGATCCCGAATCTATTCTTCCTGCACTCCAGGATGATGTGATGTCGGATGCCGGATCCAGATCTACCGTTCACGTCAACGTAGACTCTGATTCCGAAGAAGATTCTGCCAGCATGTTTGAGCAACGGGTCAAGAAGTGTTTTATTACACCTGATCCTCCGCCATCTGAGGCGGCTACGGGCTCTTCCGTCAACATGCAGCAGATCTTTGTGGCGGATGTCACCGGCGCAGCTTCAGAGAAGGCGGCAACTGACGCCGCCAACCTGGGGACCCCGGCAACCGATCCACAGTTTCCAGAGCCTCCTGGGGCTCCAAAGAAGAAAATCTGGAGAAGGGCGAGCCCAGCAAGATAGGAAGCATGGCGGCTCTGGCGGAAGTTCTTCACACGCCGGTAAACGACAAAACCAATCCGGCTGATTTGGAGAAACTTCGGAACACCTTGGTGGAGCAAACTGAGTACCTCAAAAGCAAGCAAGCAGAGGTCCAGAGCCTCCTCGACGAAGCCAAGGAGGAAAACGCCAAGATAACTGCCAAGTGCGACCCCAAGCGTAATCTTTTCACCACCACCCCATTGCCCAAGCCGGCAGGACAAGTGGCGGAGAAGAGAGGTAGGAAAGGCAGGGATCATGACACCTTCAAATCCCCTGCCCAAAAGCTTGGTTTCGAGTGGGCTACAGCGCCGCAGCGTAAGGACAAGAACGGGGACGTCATCCTCGCAACACCTGTCCTCAACACTGCGGCCGCCTTGGACATCCTCAACAATGATGACTATGACAAGGACGAGAAGATCTACTACGCATCGATCCTTGCTCGCAAAGCTCTAGAGCAGCAGGCCCGTGCTGATTCTCGCGCCGACATGGCGGACGCAAGGGGAGGAAAGTTGGAATCAAAATCCAACGCTTGCAAAGCTGCGGCCGGTGGCAACCCAGAAGATCCGTCCGGTTCCAGTAGCCACGGAAAAGGGAAGGACAAGGAGAAAGACCCACGCAAATCACCACCTCCAAAAAGGCAGCGTGATGAGGCATCCAGGACCGGCAACAGGCGCAAGGCCTCACCTCCTCCGCCTAGGCGGGATGAAGGCGGAAGCAGGGGCAGCAAGCAGCCGCCAAGGGTGGCGGCAACCGCGACGATGCCCCGCCGCCAAGAAGAAGCAGGGACCGCACACAGTCCCCACCACCAGTGCCCAGGCACGAAGGCGGAAGCCGGGGACACAACAATGAGCCTAGGCACAGCCGGGCAGCGCAGGACGAGCCACATGCTGATAGATCTGGCAAACAGCTCAGTCCGCAAGACGCGAGACATCGTCTCAATGACATCAAGGCTGGAAAGCAAGATGCCTATCTAGGACCTGAGTGCTTTGGCCCAGCCATCCGCAACGTTCAAGTACCCAGAGACATGACGTCAGTGTCAAAAACTCATCAAAGGTACAATGGAGCGGACAAGCCAAACTCATGGTTGTCGGACTACGCGCTGGCAGTTGAAATTGCTGGAGGCAATGGCCTCGTCGCGCACGCTTCCTTCCCCTCATGTTGGAGGGGACAGCCCGAAGCTGGATCGAAAACTTGCCGGAGAAAAGCATTCATAGCTGGCATGACATGGAAAAGGTGTTCACGCAGCACTTCCAAGGCACGTACAAGCGACCCAATACATACACAGATTTGGTTCGTTGCGTGCAAAAGCCAGATGAAACAGCTACAAGCTTCTTGGCAAGGTGGATTCAAACAAAGGCAAGCTGCGAGAACGTAGACGACAATCAAGCAATCCATGCCTTCACCACGGGCCTCCTGAAGGGCTCAAGTCTCAGACATAAGCTCGTACGCATGCAAGTCAAGGATCTCGGAGTCATGCTCGAAGTAGCAGCCATGTACGCACAGGCGGATGACGATGCACGCGATGGAGATGGCGCACATGATATGGCGCCAAACAGGCGAGCAAGTCACAAACGCAAGGCTCCCCAGGATGACAAAGCCGGACCATCAAACGAGGTCGCCGCCGCCTTCGAAGGCAAAGGCAGCAACCGCAAGTGGAAAGGAAAGGGTAAAGATGGCGGCTCCAGCAAGCAGCGCCTGACGTATGATCAGGCGAAAGCCTTGCCTTGCCCAATCCACGCGTCCTTAGGCAAAGTCAACCACACATTAGGGGAATGCCGGTTCATGGAGGACTTCAAGAAAGACCCCGAGGTTGGCTGGAAATCAAAAAAGAGCAAAAAGGCTGAGAAGACAAAGAAGGAAGACGATGATGGGGCTATGTCCATGTCAGAGGATGAGGAACCCAAGCTGATGCGTAAAGAAAGGAAATATCCCAAGGTACATGGCCAATTGGTGTGCTTCCTGGGCACTCCTTCGGCAAAAGAAGAAAAGGCGGAGATGCGCGAGCTAAACGCCACAGTACCAGACGTTCCCCAGTATCTAGACTGGTCAGAGGAGCCAATAACTGGGATAGAGATGATCATCCAGATCACGTTCCTCACCCCGGCAAATACGCCCTTGTCGTCGACCCTATTGTCGATAACTTCAGGCTCACCAAGGTGTTGATGGATGGCGGCAGTAGCCTCAACATCATCTACGCGGACACTCTGAAGCGCATGAACTTGTCGGAAAGCCAGCTTGACTATAGCAAAGTCAAGTTTCATGGCATTGTTCCGGGAAAGCAAGGCAAGTCAATGGGAAGCATCAGATTGGAGGTTACTTTTGGGCCTGAGACAAACTACCGCTCGGAGTATCTCAGGTTCGAAGTAGTCCCCTTCAAAAGTGCCTACCACGCCATTTTTGGACGGCCAGCTTTCGCCAAATTCATGGCTCGCCCGTGTTACATATACAGCAAGCTGAAGATGCCGGGACCCAATGGTACAATTACCATCAGTGGCAACTTCAAGAAAGCAAAGGAGTGTGAGCGTGGCAATGCCGCCTTCGCTGAGGCAGTCCTCCACGCAGAGGAGTTAGCCATGTTGAAGAAAGAGCTCGATACATCACAGTTGCCGGAGCATGTAAAGACCGCTGAGCAAAAGAACACTTTCAAGGCGTCCGAAGACACAAAGAAGGCGGATCTGGTCCCAGGTGACAGCTCCAAGCAAGTCACCATAGGGGCTGGCTTGGACGACAAATAGGAAAGCGCGCTCGTCAGGTTCCTCCGTGAGAATCAGGACATCTTTGCATGGTCGTCAGCCGACATGCCAGGTGTCCCGAGGGAACTTGCCGAGCATTCTCTTAACGTCTACGAAGGAGCCAAACCAGTGAAGCAAGGAATAAGACGCTACGGTGAGAAGAAGCGGACAGCAATAGGCAAGGAGATCATCAAGTTGCAAGAAGCCAAGTTCATTAGGGAGGTAGTACACACTGATTGGTTGGCAAATCCTGTAATGGTTCCAAAACCTAATAAGGAAATGAGAATGTGCATTGATTATACCGGTTTGAACAAGTGCTGTCCTAAGGACCACTTTGCTTTGCCTCGTATAGATCAGGTCATAGACTCCACAGCCGGCTCCGAGCTGCTGTGCTTTTTGGATGCGTACTCCGGGTACCACCAAATCAAAATGCGAGAATCCGACCAAATCAAAACAGCGTTCACTACACCCTATGGGACCTTCTGCTACATCACGATGCCCTTCGGTCTAAAAAATGCCGGCGCAACGTATCAGCGGTGTATGCAAAGATGCCTTCACGAGCAAATTGGCCGCAATGTTCACGTCTATGTTGACGACATTGCCGTCATGTCAAGAAAGAAGGCAGATTTGCTTGATGATTTGAGAGAAACCTTTGATAGCCTCCGGGTATACAGGATGAAACTCAACCCGAAAAAATGCGTCTTCGGGGTTCCTGCCGGCAAATTGCTTGGCTTTATCGTTTCCGAACGAGGGATAGAGGTGAATCCAGAAAAAATCAAAGCGATCCTCAACATATCCAGGCCCAAGGACCTGAAGGACGTGCAGCGACTTGCCGGATCGGCGGCTGCCGTCAGTCGTTTCATTAGCCGTCTTGGTGAGAAGGCGCTGCCTCTCTACCGGCTTCTGAAGAAATCCGACAACTTCGAGTGGACAGACGAAGCAGACGCCGCCTTGCAGCAACTCAAGGACGCGTTAACGTCTGCTCCAATTTTGGCAGCTCCTCGTTCGCAGGAACCAATGCTGCTCTATATTGCCGCAACTAACTTAGTTGTTAGTGTGGTACTGGTTGTGGAACGCAAGACGGAAATTTCAGACTTGCCGGAACAACGTCCGGTTTACTTCATCAGTGAAGTATTTTCCGCCTCAAAACAGCGTTATCCGCATTACCAGAAATTGGTCTACGGTGTTTTTTACGCCGCCAGGAAGTTAAGGCACTACTTCCAGGAACATTCAATAACCGTGGTGAGCAAGGCACCTCTGGGGGATATCATCAATAATACAGATGCAACAGGCCGCGTTGCCAAATGGGGCATTGAACTTGCCGCCTTCGACATCTCGTATAAGCCCAGAACGGCCATTAAGTCTCAAGCCTTAGCAGATTTCGTAGCTGATTGGACGGAGGCCATGGACGAAGTACCTCTCCCTGAAGATGCATACTGGATCATGCACTTTGATGGATCAAAAATGCTCCAGGGCTCGGGGGCTGGCATTGTTTTAAGAAACCCTCAAGGAGACAAGCTTAGTTATGTGTTACAAATACACTTCAAGGCAACTAATAATGTTGCTGAGTACGAAGCTCTCCTTCATGGTTTACACATTGCCAAGGAACTTGGCGTCCAACGTGTCCTCTGCTACGGAGATTCAGATTTGGTGGCGCAACAGATACGTGGTACTTGGGACACAAAGAGCGAAACAATGGCGGCATATCGAGCTACCGTTGACGAATTCGCCAAGTGTTTTCTAGGCTACGAGGTCCGCCATATCCCAAGAACTCAAAATGAGGCGGCAGATACACTTGCCAGAATGGGGTCTGAACGCAAAAAGGTACCAAAAGATGTTTTCCTGGAACACCTACACAAGCCGTCAATTAAAGGAGCAGACCTCCTTGACCCAGAGTCGGCAGAACCAGTTGATAGTGCTAGCTATGCCGTCTACTTGGTAAAGCCGGATTGGACGACGCCATATTTGGACTTCCTGATCAATCAGGAGTTACCGGATGATGAGGTTTTGAAAAGGCAAATAATAAGAAGAGCCAAGGCATTTACAATAATCAAAGGTGAATTGTACAAGCGTAGCACCACTGGTGTTTACCAACGCTGCATTTCGCCCGAAGAAGGCAGAGAATTGTTGGATGAGATACATGCCGGCGTATGTGGACATCATGCTTCTTCACGCGCCCTTGTTTCAAAAGCCTTCCGACAAGGTTTCTATTGGTTGACAGCCAAGCAAGATGCAGAAGACATTGTTAAAAGGTGCAGGGGCTGCCAACTTTATGCCAGACAATCACATATGCCGGCTCAAGAGCTTAAAACAATACCCATCACGTGGCCTTTCGCAGTCTGGGGCTTGGACATGGTTGGTCCGTTTAAAACGGCGCCTGGTGGCTACACACATTTACTTGTGGCTGTAGACAAGTTTACCAAATGGGTTGAAGCTAAGCCTATCAAAAAGCTAGACGGCGCCACAGCCGCAAACTTTCTGTGGGGAATAATCTCTCGGTTCGGGGTGCCTCATAGCATTATCACCGACAATGGCACTAACTTGTCGCAAGGCGAAGTCGAGGAATACTGTTATAAGCATGGTATCCGCCTAGATCTAGCCTCCGTCGCGCATCCGCAAGCAAACGGTCAAGTAGAGCGTACAAATGGTTTAGTCCTACAAGGAATCAAACCACGTCTCGAAGTACCATTGCACAGAGCGGCTGGGGCTTGGGTGGATGAATTGCAGTCTGTCCTTTGGAGTTTACGCACAACTCCAAACAGATCAACCAAGTTTACTCCTTTCTTCTTAGTCTATGGCGCAGAAGCAGTGTTGCCAACCGACATGATGTACGATTCTCCCAGAATCCAAGCCTACGTCCAGGAGGACGCAGAAGATGCAAGACAGGATGGCCTTGACCTACTTGATGAAGAACGAGATGTTGCCCTTGCGCGATCCGCCATCTATCAGCAAAGTTTGAGGCGTTATCACAGCAGAAGGGTGAGGCAAAGAAGTTTTAGAGTGGGTGACCTGGTTCTCCGCCTAATCCAAGATAGAAAGGGCTTGCATAAGTTATCCCCGCCTTGGGAAGGACCTTTTGTGGTCAGTAAGGTGTTGCTCAATGGTTCTTATTACTTGGTCGATGCACGTGACGGATACAAGAAGAAGCGAGGTCGCAAGCGCAAAAGGAAGGTTGACGACAAGTACGAAGAAACCAAGCGACCCTGGAACATTGAGCAGCTACGTCCTTTTTACACTTAGCAATTTCCACATTGTAATAAGTACTATATGATTATGAAATAAAAGTCTGTGGTTTGCTCATTCAGTTTTGGGATCATGCCATCTTTTGTCTTTTCTCGCAATCATATATCTGTTGTCATAAAAGTTACCAAATAAAATAAGTTTTGCTCCGTGCTAAGGTCCAAACTTTTTTGACATTTGCCGTCTGCCGGCTAAAAACGCAAACAATCTTTGCACCGCCTAATATGCTTATCTGTCTGTTTGTATGTGGGTCGCCTAGTAGTATGTCGTTGGCACCAACATGCTGGCTTTGGTCTCTGAGTCTAAATTAGTTGGTATTGCACCTGGTTGGCTCAGCTAAAGTAACTAAGATGAGGTTCCGCCAACATATGAAAAAGCTAAACATGCAGGCGAGATACATATTAAGGCGGGCCACTTAAGTAAGCCTACCGCCAAGTGTAGCATAAAAGTTGGCCCATAAATATTTACAACCCAAAATAAAGTTTTATGCGTTAACAGATTAACGCAGTGTTTTGTGCTGCCTTTGCAGGAGGAAGTCTAAGGGATTGCCGCCTTCGTAGAGCTGGTGGAGAGATCCTGGGGGCTAACGCCGGCATTCTTGGGGCTGGCTCCGCCATCCTTGGGGCTGCGCTTGTCGGTTCCGGCTTCGCCTTCTTCGCCGCGGGAAGCTTCAGGATCTGCCAAGGAGGGATCAGCAACGGCAACATGCGGGTCCGGGTGTTCCTTGTAGAACTTGCGGATGTCAACCATGTTGGCAACCCGGGTCGCATAGCCGCGAACAGACCGCAGCACGTCCTGCATCACGATGGCTTTTGTTTTTGTTTTCGTCTTCGGTGGGGAAGTACTCGGTGACTTGATGAATATCAGCCTCCGGGTACCACGCCGCCGTCATCGCCAATGCCAACTTGGCACCGCCTCGTGCTGCTGAGCGTAGTGTGTTGTCGTGTTCAGCTGTCGCCTTCTCCAGCAACTCCGGCAGAGCATCGAAGATGACGGGATCGCCGTCTTCCCCAGGGTAGAACTTGGCGGCAAATGATTTGCCGGCGCCGACAATCTGGTTGACGATTTCGCCAATTTTCAAGATCCGAGCAAGGCGCGGCGTTGTGGCCAGGTCATCTCCCAGCTAGCCGGCACTGCACAAACACAAAGTTACACACTGCAGCTTCAAGTATCAAGAAAGCAAGGTGACAAAAATGAAGGACTGGAGGCATACCCAAGACATGGTCGTGGATGGCGTTGACCTCATCCAGATGGTTCTCAAGCGTTTCTTGGGCTAGCTGGACCGCCTTTGACAGTTGGTCCTGCTGCTCCTTGGCGTTCTTGTTCACCTGGTCAAGGTTGTTGCTCATGGCCTCAAGTTGTCCAGTCAACTTGCTAACTTCGGCAGCATGAGCCAACGCACGATCATCCAGCTCCTTGGCGTGATCCGCCTTCAGCTTGGTCACCAGCCCGGCAAGATCTGCAGCTTCGTTCATCAAAGCTTGCATGTCAGTGGAGTTCTTGAGAATATCTTGCGCAGTGTTTAATAATTCTACAAATAAAAAGAAAAGACGACTAAAATACTTGTCGGAAAAGGAAAAGAAGTCGGACGAAAAGAAGGCAAAGAAAGCTTTGTCACCTTCATCCTTCTTGCGAGCTTCTTCCAAACTCGCAATTTGGGCGTTCTTCAACTCCACGTCCTGCTGCAGTTCCTCGCATTCCTTCTTCTTCATCTCTTGAGCACGAAATAGCTCAAGATTGGAAGCAAGAACGGCCTGCATGCACGAAAGCAACATTATGGTTAGCGCTATTTAGTCAACGAGACCACTTTGCCGGCTAAATTTTTCAGCCGCCAAAGTGCTCGGGGGCTGGGACCATAGGCTATTTTACCTCAAGTTGTCCGTGCAGGGTGTCGTGGAGTTCGTCCATGTGTGCGTACCAGTTGCGGGTACCGTCACGCATGGTCTTCAGTGTTTGCCGGGGGTCTTGCAACCCTTTGCCAGGTTGGGAGCCAGGATGAGTGGACGATCCGCCTTGTTCGGCCGCCATCTGGTCATCCATCTCCTGCTTCATGGCGATAAATCGAGCGGCATCACTAGCCGAAGCTTCAGCCGTCTTGGAAAAAGTTATGCCGGCAACTGATTTCTTGCCCGCCATCTTCTCTGTAGCCGCCTCTGCGGTACCGGCAGCTGTGTACGTTCCCTGGCACACAACCACGGGAACGCCAACTGTGGGCGTTGTCGGCGCAGCAGCTGGAGAAGAACGTGGTGGCTTGCCCCTGCCGGCAGCAATCTTCAAGTTGGAGCGGAGTTTGGGCATGGTAGGCTTGCCTCTGTAAGCAGAAACATGCAAGTTTGTCAGCACAAACATATTAAAATATCCAAGTCAGGGAAGCCAAAGTTTGCTAACCGCTTCAAGGGAACGTTCCCCACGGTCTCATCCTCTGCGTCGGCAGAGGTGGCCGCCTTCTTCCTCTTCTCCAAATCCTTGGTGGAGGAGCTCAGCTTGCGCTTCTTCGACTTGCTGGCACCTGTATCATACCAGTTTGGGGCCAGCTCGTCCTCTCCCAAGGTTTGTAGCTGAAAAGGAAGCAAGACAATATTAATTCAGTACCTAGTGGGCAAGGATGTTAGTGAAATAACAAAGTAGCTTTCACTTACCGCTGGGGCTGGGTTGTTATGAGTGAACATGGCGACGCCTTCAGCCGCCTTCACCGACAGAGGCTTGATAAGCTCTCTAAGCCGGTACTCCAAGGCATCCTGATCAAGGGTGCTGTTGCCGGCGTCGTCCGCCTTGTACTCGCACATCTTCAGTGGGCGATGGCGGAGAGGCATAATCTTCCTCGACACCCAGCAGATGACGGTGTCAACTCCGTCAAGTCGTGGAGCCAACATCGTCTTCGTCAAGAATTCGATCCGCCTAACGGCAACACGAAGTTCTTCCGGCAAGCTGCTGAGCGGCACTTTTGCTGTCCAGCAAGCCTTGTGGGTTGGCGGACCGTTGACGAAGGCTGGCATCCCTTGCGTGCTGCCAGGTGTCGGGATGTCCTTGCAGTAAAAGAAAGTGCTGGTCCAGTGCTTCACCGACTCGATGTATGGTATTTTTGGGTACCAGTCGGGTTGGCGGCAGTTGAACGTAACACTACCGCAGGTTGCTAGGTGGCCGCCTGGTATGGTTTGCCGGCGGCACAGGAAGCAGTACTTAAACAGCTCTATGGACGCAGCTATGCCTAAGTACCCTTCGCACAAAGCCTGGAAGCCGGCTAGCACTAGAATACTGTTGGGCGCTATGTTGTGTGGCTGCAGCCCATAAAAACTAAGCACCGCCAAGAAGAAGGCGGAAAGCGGCAGAGACATACCGCGAAGGCTATGCGAAGCCAACATGACACGCTCGCCGTCTTGGGGGTCAGGCACCGCCTCGTCGCCTGGAACCCTCCAGGAGCATTCCGTCTTTGGCGGAATGTATCCGCTTCCTCCAGTTCCTTCAGATATGCTGACGTCATAACTGACGGCAGCCAGTACCTGGAACCCAGGTCTCCAGCCTCTTCCTCTTCCTCGACGTCGTCATCCTCGTCGGCGGCAGATTCCGCCGCGGCCTCTGAGCTGGTAGCCGCGAGGGATGGGAGGGGAAAGGTTGGAGCGGCGGTTGCAGGCGCCGTCGGAGCTGGGGAAGAAGTAGAAACCCCGCCCGTGGCCACGGTGGCCGCGGGAGAGGTCATCGATGCGCCTGCAGGCACCGCCGCCGCCGCTGGAACAGATCCAGATCCGGCGGGGGTCGAAGAGGCCGCAGCCAGTGCCGCCGTCGCCGCCGCATCCTGCTGAGTGCTCGCCATTTAGGGGAGAGGGCGCTGCTCGTGCTCGCCGGAGTTGAGTTCGAGGAGGAGTTGAGCTCGGGAAGGTGAGGAGGCCACGGTGGGTGTGCGAATGAGGAAGAAGTGCATCGATGTGCCCTTTGGAGGTATTTATCCCCACGCGCCAAGATCCGTGCCTAAAATTAGGGGGACGCGAGATTTCCGCCACGTGCCCACGATTTGCACGTCGTGGCAACGGCGTCTGCGGCCTCGCTCCGATTTCTGTGCGTGGTGGAGAAACCATCATGACGCATGCCCAAGTCCAAACTGTCGTGGACTGCATGGCGTCATCCGTCAACATTTGACGAGCCTAGTCAATTGACAAGACTGGTGCCAGGAAGATTCCTGACAATGGTCAGGCCGTCTTTCCCATGATGGCGGCAAGTTGTCCGACTACTTTAGGCGGACCGCCGCTTACTTTCAACTATGGAATGCTTCAAGCTCTTCAGACGCTTACAAGACAAGGCGGACGTTGCCGACAAAGAAGACGGCGCCTGAAGAACTCGAACCCTCCCAGGGGCTAATGTTGGGGATATACCTACTAGGGGTATCACCAGCATGGATCAATCCGGCTAGTCCAGGGTGGCCCGCAGTGGTGGTGAAGGCTTTGCCTACCGGGCGGCCCAGATAGCTGACGACCAAGGAAGGCGGATGCCGGCAAGGAGGAGGCCCAAGACTGAAGCCCATGAAGCCACCAAGACCAAGACGGAAGGCGGCATACTTGCCGGCTAGGTTTAGGACTCCGTATACTTGCTGGATACGTATTCACCTTGTAACCCTAGGTCCAGCCGCCTATATAAGCTGGACCTCGGGACGCCTTTAGGGCAACTCTTAGATACACAACCAACTCATTGTAACCTGTTCACGGCGATATTGCCTTATAGTGAGTTATAGCAGCACGTAGGGCACCGCCACCGCCGTGGTGCCTGAAGCTGGGTAAACCGCCGTGTACAATCCCGACCTTGACGACGTCCACCTTCTTGCCCTACGTTCACCCTCGGCTAGCAGGACCCCGTCTCCTATCCAAGATGCCGATACGACGACACCACGCGATCCTGGGGCGCCCGACGTTCGCTCGGTTCATGGCGGTGCCACACTACGCATACCTGATGATCAAGATGCCTGGACCCAAGGGAATCATCACTGTCAAAGGCAACTTCCAGCGATCTGATAATTGTGACAGAGAATTCAGCAAAATATCCGAAACATTCGGGATGCAGGAACAGCTCAAGGAGATCTCCCTCACCAACGATCGCACAGTGTTCCCTCAAACGAAGAAGTAGGCACCCGACGCTGCCTTCAATGCAAAAAATGACACAACGTCGCATCAGGTCCACCCGACGGACCCGGCCAAAACAGTCAACGTGTCATCCAGCTTATCACCCGCATAGGAAGGCGCGCTCGTCGAATTCCTCCGTGAGAACTGGGAAATCTTCGCCTGGTGTCCAGCCGACATGCCAGGTATTCCCAGGGAATTCGTCGAGCACTCTCTTCAGCTCTTTCCAGATGCAAAACCTGTGAAGCAATCAATGCGAAGGTTCTCCGAGCCAAAACGCGTAGCTATTGGAGAAGAAGTCGACAGATTACTCGACGCAAAATTCATAAGGGAGATCAAGAAATCTGACTGGGTCGCCAATCCAGTCCTGGTGCCAAAGAAAAATTCGACTGTTCTTCGCATGTGTGTCGATTTTACCTCCCTCAACAAATGCTGTCCCAAGGATCACTTCCCCTTGCCGCGGATCGACCAGATTGTCGACTCAACGGCGGGATGCGAGCGCCTATCCTTCCTGGATGCCTATTCAGGCTATAACCAGATTCGGATGAGAGAAGAGGATGAAGACAAGACTACCTTCATCACCCCTTACGGCGTCTACTGCTACACAACTATGCCCTTCGGGCTCAAGAACGCGGGTGCCACGTACCAGCGTATGATGCAAAATTGTCTCAAGAAGCAAATCGGACGCAACGTCCAAGTCTACGTCGATGACATCGTCATCAAAACAAAAAAGGAGTCGACACTCCTCGACGATCTACGCGAGACCTTCGCTAACCTGAAGCACTACAAGATCAAGCTCAATCCCAAAAAGTGTGTCTTTGGCGTTCCAGCCGGACAACTTTTGGGTTACCTTGTTTCCGCCAGAGGCATCGAGCCGGACCCGGAAAAGCTACAGGCTATTCTCACCATGCCACCACCAACAAAACTTCGGGAGATCCAAAAGCTAGCCGGTCGAGTGGCGGCACTCAGCCGATTCATCAGCAAACTGGGTGAAAAGGCGCTCCCGTTCTATCAGCTAACGAAGAAAATAGACAAATTCGAGTGTACACCCGAAGCACAAGCAGCCTTTGAAGATCTCAAGCGGGTGCTGACAAACCCCCCGATATTGGTGGCGCCCAACGAGCGCGAGCCGTTGTTCCTATACGTCTCCACGACCAATCGGGTGGTCAGCACCGTACTGGTGGTTGAGCGCATGGAAGAAGGACACTCGCATGGTGTACAGAGACCCGTTTACTACCTGAGTGAGGTCCTCTCAGTATCAAAACAGCGCTACCCGCATTATCAAAAGCTCGCCTACGCTGTCTTCATGTCTTCACGAAAGGTGGCACACTACTTTGCTGAGCACCCGATCATTGTGGTGAGTTCAGCAGGGCTGCGAGACATCCTCACAAACCCCGATGCAACCGGGCGGGTCGCCAAGTATGTCATCGAGTTGGGCCCTCGAGACATCCGTTATGAGCACCCGAAGGCAATCAAGGCACAAGTTCTACCTGATTTCACCACCGAGTGGATTGAAGCCCAGCTACCCGACGTTCCGGACTTGTCCAATTCTTGGACAATGTACTTCGATGGGTCGAAGAAGCATGAAGGTGCAGGCGCAGGCGTCATACTCATATCACCAAAAGGCGACAAGCTCCGCTACGTCCTACAGATGGACTTCCCCACACCCTCAAATAACGAAGCAGAATACGAGGGACTCCTGCATGGCATGCGGATGGCAAAAGCATGTGGCTGCACTCGACTGATGATCTACGGAGACTCGAACCTAGTGGTGCAGCAAACTATGAAGGCCTGCGATGCTACAACAGATAACATGATTGCCTATCGCGACCTATACAATATCATGGAAGGCAGCTTCGACGGGTGCGAGCTGCGCCATATTGGGCGCGAAAGCAATGAAGAAGCAGACAAACTCGCCAACATCAGCTCTACAAAGGCGCAAGTACCACCCGGGGTCTTCCTTGAGAAGATCGAGCATCGCTCCATCAAAACAAAGCAAAAGGTTTAGCCAAAATACTTCGACTGCGCAAACTGCAGCCCAGAGCGCTGCACCCAGCGTCAATGACCCACCAGTCAAAGTTTTCCTGGTTGAGCCAACATGGACGCATCGATTCCTGGCATACCTGAAGAACGGCGAGCTTCCAGAAGACGTCACGGAAGCAAGGCGGGTGGCCAGACGCGCAAAAGCATACACCATCATCAACGGTGAACTCTACAAACGAAGCATCTCTGGGATACTCCAGAGGTGCATAGCACACGAAGATGGTGAAGCCATCCTTCGAGACATACATGCAGGGACCTGCGGACATCATGCGAGCAGTCGAGCTCTCATTGCAAAGGCCTTTCGAGCGGGGTTCTACTGGCCCACCGCGCTCAGGGACGCGGAGGACATCGTCAAAAAGTGTATCGGCTGTCAAAAATTTGAGACTAAGCCACACGCACCTGCGTCAGAGCTGAAGACAATCCCGTTGGCGTGGCCTTTCGCCCAATGGGGACTCGACATGGTCGGGCCACTCAAGAAATCCTCTCGGGGTGGACACACTCACCTCCTAGTGGCAGTCGACAAATTTACCAAGTGGATCGAGGCGGTCCCCATCACAAGTTCGACTGCCTCCACCACGGTCAATTTCATCAAGTCCATCATATACCGCTTTGGGGTCCCTCATAGCATCATCACAGACAACGGCACCAACTTCACGGCAGAGGAGTTCAAGGACTTCTGCAAGGACCAGGGGATCAAGCTTAACTATGCCTCGGTGGCGCATCCACAGTCGAACGGTCAGGTGGAAAAGGCAAACAGACTCGTGTGTAGCGGGCTCAAGAAGCGACTCTTGGTTCCACTAAAGCGAGCAGCAGGTGCATGGGTCGAAGAACTACCATCTGTCCTATGGAGCCTCCGCACAACTCCAAACAGGTCGACACAGTACACGCCCTTCTTCATGGTGTACGGAGCAGAGGCAGTCTTGCCATTCGACATTCGATTCGACGCACCAAGAGTCACTGCATACGACGAGGACGACGCGGAAGAAGCACTCGAAGACGGCGTCGACACATTGGACGAGGCCCGCGACATCGCCCTTGCCCGCACAGCTGTTTACCAGCAGAGCCTCCGTAACTATCATAGCCGTCGACTGCGCACCCGATCTTTTACGGTGGGTGATCTGGTCCTTCGCCTGAAGCAGAAGAAGGTACACAAGCTTGCCTCTCCATGGGAGGGACCCTTCATCGTCACGGAGGTGATCGACGGTGGAGCTTATCGACTGAAGCACGCGAAGACGGGGGAACTCTCCCACAACCCGTGGAACGTTGCGCAGCTGCGCCGTTTCTATGCTTAGACTGTTCAGTCATCACATGTAATAGGCCATATGTCGGATAGCCGCAGGTTTCAGACGTGCTCTTTTCCTTACCAGGGTACCTAAGGGGGCTGGAAGGTTTTTAATGAGGCGGCCTGCGGCTTACAAAAAGTGGAATAAAATCAATATTCCTCCTATTTCTCTCTTTGCATATGCATACTCGCAAAAATACTTATTCACACCCCAAATACTCGGGGGCTGCATCATACTATAAAAACGCAAACAAATTACCTAAGCTACACTCGCAGACTCGGGGGCTAGGTCGCTAAAATCATATTCTTTGCTACCAAGCACTCGAGGGCTCGGGGGCTGGTCCATATGCTGATCAGGTAAAAACAAATTACCTCAGCGCACCCGAAGACTCGGGGGCTGAGTTGCAAAGATTCAACGAACATAAAAATTCCGCAGCCACACTCGAATACTCGGGGGCTGTGTGGTAATTACTTCGCATAACCCACTCGATGGACTTGGAGGATGGGCTAAAGTTACAATAAACAACATATTATCTACGCAGTCAAAATTACACTCGGGGGCTGTCCCTGTACAAAATTTACACTCGCAACTCTTTTTAATCCTCAGGTTCGTCCTTGACAGGCAGCAGAGGACCACAAAGTTGATCGCGGGTGCGCTCAACCAGCAACTCCGCAGAACGAACAGTGCCATCCAGGTCTCCTTGATCCAGAGTCGCCCCAATCGTGGGTGGCGGCAGCCGCAAAAATGGTCTGTGACTTCGCACATACGCCATAGCCGCGTTGGCCCCAACCACAAGCTTCCGCGTCAGCAGCTCTCGAATGGGACCTTCGTGACGAAAATTATTCAACAAAGGACGAATACCCTGTGGTTGCGGTCCCGTGGGAAACAGCGTCTTGTTAAGTCGAGTAAAAGCCATTCTGCATAGCTCGAGTAATTCAGCGCTCCTCCAAACACGGTCCTTCAGTGTGGCGAGTATGCGAGCATGATATTTATCGAGCCAAAAGTGTTGACGTCCAGTTGTGGGATGGTCAACGACGCTATCCAAGCGATTCTCAATACGAGTTTTCTCCGCTTGGAAGTCATCCACAAAATCATCCGAGTGGTCACAAAACAAAGAGGAGAATGCATAATTGTAAACAAGGCAAAGATCGTACTCACATTCGAGTTGCCTGTTCACAATATCCATCTCGCCAAGTACATAACGTTCTCGCTGGCTAGACAGCCCTGGCCTCGTTCTCAGTCGATTCAACTCGTCCTGGGTGCTCTTCAGCTCCTGCTGCATTTTTACATATTTGGCCTTCATATATTCCATCACTTTGGCGTCGTTTACCACCTGCCACTGTGATCGAGTAGGTTGAGGTTGCGAGGAGCCACTCGAAGCGGCAGGTTCTCGTGACTGTTCAAAAAACATGAGGCCTCCTTCAGTAGGGAATCGCAAAATATACTCGGGGGCTCGAGCCCCACGAGCGCAATCGGAAGCATCAAAGGATTGCAAAAGATAACTTCATATTCATTAAGCATGGGTTCTTTACAGGCATAAACAAAAGTAGCACTCAATAGCTACATCCTAGGACGCTGACTCGGACCTAGCCCTAGAGTCACGAGCGGCGCGTGCGGCAGCAGTGGCAGCTCGCTTCACCATCATGGCGATCATGTCTTTCCCAGTTGGGCTGATCGCTCTCTGATGTCTTCCAGGGGAGTCGAAGGCATTTCGGCTTTCTTAGGAAAGCCGGACACAATCTTCTCAAAAGACAAATGACCATCGGGTTAGTGGCAAAATAAGCAAACTTGGTATACGCAAAGTCGCACACGACATTACCTTCAATCACATCCGCAATGGCGCGCAGCCGCGCCGTCTGAAGTTCTTCGGACTCCTTCACCTGTTGAGCTTTCCGCTCCGCGTCTTCGCGTTGAGACTTGATCGTGTCCTCAAGTTCTCGAACGCGGTCGAGTGCGGCCTTGTGCTCACCTGCAAAATAAATAATTAGTTCGCCTCACAAGCAAAAAGTGAAGAGCAACACCAAGTAGATGAAACTTACGGGCGGTCTCGTCCATCTTCAGGCGAAGCTGGTCGCGCTCCTCCTTCATTCGTACGTATGCGGTGGCATCTTCCATCATACGGAGGATGAAGGGCTGCCCCAACAAAAACTTGGCATAACAGAAAAATGGGAAGAGGGTTTCTTGAGCC
Organism: Poa pratensis; assembly: GCA_947311845.1. Taxonomy (NCBI): domain Eukaryota; kingdom Viridiplantae; phylum Streptophyta; class Magnoliopsida; order Poales; family Poaceae; genus Poa; species Poa pratensis. Next base: position 1,332,061 of record CAMZMU010000097.1, on the reverse strand, counting down.
TATAGCCAACTATGCTAGTTGCCTATAGCCTCGGGGGCTACTCCCATCGGGAGCGCTGACGCGCACCCGACAACAAATTGAAGCAAAAATACTTACGTGTTCACGAGGCAGTGGCGAAGCTGTGCCAGAGGTGGATGGCGTGAACTCCGGAGGATTCGGAGGCGCACTCGCCACAACTACTGGGGGTGGCTCGACCCGGGCCACTTCTTCAGTCGCAGGACTCACTTCCGGTGCAATCGGAGGAGTGAAGTCCTGTGTGCCATCGTCCTTCACAGGGCTGAAACGCAACGTCACCAGAAAACCAAAATCAGTAAGGCAGAAAAGCATGATGCAAAGCACCTCGCAAGTCAAGTACAATAAGCAAAGAAAAGGTGTACCTGGCGTCCTCGTCGTCGCTATCCATAAGGCTATGGACGTTGACGAGTCGGGCGAACCCGGGAGTGTTGGACGGAGGCGCCATGCGAATCGGTGCCACCGCAACTGGCTCCTCTGCGATGGGGGATGAAGAACTCGAGTCATCATCCTCCAGCTCGGGTTGCGGGTTGACGGAGGTGGAAGTAGTCTTCTTCAGGCAATGCTTCTTGTGAGCCAAACCTTGTTCTTCCTCCTCCTCTTGCCCTGCGCCCTCGCCTTCTTCGGGTGTGTGGGCGGAAGCCAAAGAGATCTCCTCCTCCACATCCGCGTCTTCGTCCACCACCTCCAATTCAGGATTATCTCCACCTTCGGGTAGTGGAGGAAGCCTAACAAAGGAGGGATGACCCTGCAAACACATCATACAACCTCACTTTTTCGAGTGACTGAGCATAAGTATGTAAAGCAAATTCGGTCAAAGGCAAAGTACATACCTCAGGTCGTGGGTGTAAGATGTCATATGGATCGACTGGGCAGTCGAGGGGACATGCGTCGTTCCTCGTCAGCTTGGTAATGGCGCGAACCCGGTCCTCCACCGCCTTCTTCGCAGGCAGTGGTTCAGTCGTAAGACGGGTCGGGTCGTTCGCGCCCTGGAACTCCCACATCGGGTGCACCCGCGCCCGCAACGGCTGCACGTCTCTCTTGATGAAGGTCGAAATCAGATGGAGACCGCTGACGACGCGGCCTTTGGTCTTCATCAACTCTTCGAGCTTCTCCATCAAAGGTTTGGCCTCCGCCTCCTCCGCCGCAGTGGTTTGGTGTAACCATGCTCGGGTCTTCACCAATGGCGTCTGCTCGACAAAAGGTGGCAGCCCCTCTTGCTGAGAGGTGAAGTAGAACCACTTCTTGCGCCAGTTCTGCGCGGAGTCGACGAGGCGGATGTCGAAATACTCGACTTCTTTGCAGGCTTGGATGATGAGTCCACCAACGGTGTAGACTCCACCAGCACCCGCATTCCTCCTCACATTGAAGATCTTTTTCCAAAGATCCCAATGCGGGTGAACGCCCAAAAAGCATTCACAAAGAACAACAAAAACGGCAACATGCATGATAGCATTGGGAGAGAAATCATGCAGCTGCACCTTGTAGGCGTACATTAGTGCACGCAGAAAATCGTGGATGGGGAAGGAGAGGCCCTGACCACGAAGTCGTGGAAGCAGACGCGCTCGTGCTCTTTGGGCGTTGGGGTGACCTCGTCGCCGGGGATGCGCGTGGGCAGCACATCCGCTGATGGCAGCAGGCCGTCGCGGCGGTATCCATTGACCTTGGACACCGTGATCTCCGACCGAGACCAGTCGCCGGCCTTCTTGCTCAGAGGGGCCGCAGCGCTTGCGGATGCGGCGGCCGGAGCGGTTGTCGGAGAATGACTCCCACGAAACAGGGATAGTCAAGCTCACGAAGAGAGTTCGTGCAAGGGGCTGAACACGTTGGTCAAACAACCCTCAACCTGCACGGCGACGGTGCTCGTCGAGCAAGTGGAGGGACATCACGACAGAGATGAACACCAGCCCGTAGCCAGGTTCACGGCCCTCGTGTGGAGGTAACACCGCTACTCCTGCTTGTCTGTATTGCACTGCTTGTAGAGGTTACAGTACAATGAGCTTGCCGAGGGCTCTCTTTTGGCAATGGTGTGCACAAGGAAGGGAAGCAATGGTCTCCTTCTTCCTTGCGCGTAAGTGGCTATGCTGGAATGAGAATGCGATCCCTTGCTACGGTGCACCTCGTCCTCCTTTTATAGGCGCCCCGTGCTCCTCCTTGCACTTGCACTGTGGTAGGGCTGTCACGTGGCGCGGAAGGTGGAGCGCGGTGCATCGCAGCCCGGTTGTCCATGGACGCGGTCCATGAGCGTAAAGCTGACTCCTGTAGCAGAGTAACCACCGTCCATGCTGGACGGCCAGCTGGGGCCGCAGAGGAACGTGGGGGTGCCCACGGTGACGTTGGCGGTGGAGCGTAGCGCCGGCCGGTCCCCTTATCACGAAAGAGGAAATCCTTGTAGTCCGGTGCGGGTGGCACAGCTTTGTTGACCCCTTTAATCACCAAAATGGCAACTGCGGCGTTGTCGTCACCGCGCGCGTCGTCACCGCGCGCAGGGCGCGCGTCACTCTGCGGCCGTTGCAGAGCCCATGTGCGCTCTGCAGAGGTTGCTTTGCAGCGAAGCGATCTCCACGAGGGCTTGGACGCCCTGTAGAGAATTCGGCGTTGACCTCTCCCCAGGGGAGATTTCCTTGAAGAGGGGGCAGCAGTGGATATGGCCTCCGCAGGCCTCTGCTGCCTCAAAAGCCCTCGCGAGGCAAGTCGCCTCGCGAGGCTCTCCAAGCCGTAGGCTTGGTCCTTAGCGAAAATTCGCCATCAAGTGTCGAGGGCCGTAGAGGACAGGCCCAGCACACCCTGGATTTCACTGGGCCGACAGTAGCCCCCGGGCCCATGATGGGCACGATGTAGTCCAATGGACGCAGGCGAATCGTCATGGGCCCAAAGTGTCCGGCCGGCCTGAGACACGTGTGGGCAGTTACGCCGCGACGACACGTTCTCCTCGGAGATGATGGGCGTAGTGGGGGTCCCACCACGTCTCGGTAACTGCTCTGAGGGGAATAAAGCCTGCAGCGCCGGTTCAGGCAGCAGTTACTGCATCATTTGCGCGCCCGTCTCCTCTCTTGACGCTGCGCTCCTGTGTCTCCGGCGCTCTCCTCCTTCACCGAGCTCCGCCGCCCTTCTTTCTTCGACCATGGGTCCCAAGAAGGACAAGGCGGCAATGGCGAACGTACCGGCCGAGGCGCAGCAGGAGGACGAGTTCGCGCCGGCGCTGGTGGGGACTCGCATCCACACGGCGGAGGCGCTGGACAAGATCCGGCTGATGGCCGCAGGCAAGAACAACGAGCACGGCGCCATTGTTCTCAAGGCGCGCGCTTTGGCAAGCTCGCGGCGGGGCTGTATCCCATTTTCTTCCAGACCATTTTCGCTGGTTTGGTGCCGCCATTTTCCCCTTTCCTGGAGGAGGTTCTGGCCTTCTATCAGATCCAACTCTGCATCTGCACCCCAACTCCATCTTGATCCTCGCCATCTTCGCATATCTTTGCGAGGCGTATTTGGGGGTGATGCCTTCCGTGGCCTTCTTCCGGAGCTTCTACGCGCTCCGCTCCACGGCGCCTGGCGAGCGGTCTGGTTGTGTGTCCTTCCGCATCGCGGATGGGATGGGAGGCATCTACATCCCCATGTCCTGGGACGGCGACAAACCCGTCACACGGGTGACGAAGAAGGTGGACGATTTCCGCCAGCGGTGGTTCCTCGTGGACGCCAAGACGCAGAATTCCTTCTTCGACGTCCCTGAGGCGCCGCCGCTGAAGAACTCGAACTGGTCGAGTGCAACCCTTCAGAGCCCGAAGATTGCTGACTTGGTCGCACGCATGAAGCTCGTCCGCGACGCTGGCCTCACGGGGCAGATGATTGCTGAAGACTTCGTGAGGCGCCGTATCGCTCCTCTCCAGAAGCACACAAAGCCGATGTGGATGTATTCAGGCCCGGCGGACGCAATGCGGCTGCACTGCAGCTCCCACCTCCCCGACGTCGTAGCTTCCATAATGGGCATCCTCTTCACCGCCCCGGAGGTTCCTGTGCCGCGCAGTGAGCTCGCGAAGCCACTCCATCAGATTACCCGAAGAAGCGCCTCGCGATCCTGGAGCTGATGCCGGAGTTCACCCCTCAGGGCCTGGCTGGGGAGGAGAAGAAGGAGGACGCGGCGCCCGTGGTGGAAGAGGACTGGGCCTCGGAGTCACCCGCCGCATCTGAGCCGATCTGGGCGTCACCTGTGGAGGGGCGAATCCCTCGGCAGGGGAGGCGAGCTCTTCGAAACCTGCTCCTCCAGGGAGATGTTCTGGAGATTTCGTCCAGCGGGGACGAGGATTTCCTTGTGGCCCCTTCGCGCCAGGTCGCGGAGGGGGAGGAAGACAGCGATGAGGAGGCCGTAGCGGGACGCTGCGATCCCCGCTCCAAGGCTTTTCACGACAGGGCCGCCAAGAGCCCAGTGGGCACCCCTCTCAAGAGGAAAGCTGAGACTGCTCCTGAGGGGCCCGGCTCTGGAGCTGCTTCGTCGAGGTCGTGGCGGTCGTCCACTACGATGTGGGTCGACTCACGCGCCAAGTCATCTGGGTAAGCGTTGGCCCCTGTTTTGCATCTTTCGAGAGTTTTCTTGCTCTCCTCTTGATGGCCTTCATTGTTTGTTTGTTAGGGATCTTGTGACGGCAAAACGCCGGAGGCTCCGCAAGGCGCGGAGGTCCGGGGCCTGGCCTCGGCAACCGTCGAGGAGCCTGTGGAGCCCTCAGCTGAAGAGGTTGCTAAGCCCGTAGTGACCGAGGCCTCGGAGCCGGTGGCGGAGGAGGCCACGAAGCCTGTGGCGGAGGAAGACGTAGGGCATGTGGTGGTTACACCTCTGGCCGGAGCAGCTACTTCGTCTTCTACCGCGGAGGCGCGCCCCGAGGAGGAGGCGGTGGTGCGGACACCAACACCACCACGTCCCGTCACTCCACCAGAGCGGCAAGAGGAGGTCGCCGCGGAGAAACGGGGAGCGGCTCGCCGGCGAAGGGAGGCGCTGACGTTGAGATGGGGGAGAATATTACTCCGCCGCCCCAAGGCACCGACGCCGCGATGGAGGAAAATGTCCCTCCGCCGCCCCCGCCTAACGCAGATGCTGAGGGGGCGGCGGCTTCTTCTGAGGTCGCAGCGGGCTCGGCGGCGGCGGACCCCACGGTGGCTGGGCAATCTTCCCCTGCCCCTGAAGCTCGAGAGGAGGCGCCGGTTGAAGACGACGGTGCTGGAGCCCATGGCCCCAATGACGGAGAGGGCTCGCACAGCCCCCAGGCCAGGTTGACCGGGCCCAAGCTTGGAGGCTCCCACCCTCGAAACTAGTGCGCACGAGGGAGCCTCCATGTCTCGTGGGAGTTCCGGGCTCTGGTCCTGGGTGGCAAGAGCTGGAGCGGCGCTCGCCGCAGCTCTACCTTCCGCCTGGCGAGGGGTGCACTGGATGGGCTGGAGGCCCAACTCGCTCTCGAGGAGGCCGAGCTCGCCAGAGAGTACGACGAACTTGAGAGGGCGTGGACCCGCTTCTTCGAGGTCGTGGAGCAACGCCGCCACGACAACGAGGCCATGCAGGCGCAGCGAGAGGAGGCGCTGCGCTTCGCCAAGGAGGTCCGCGAGAGCGCGGTTCGCGAGGCTCAAGAGACCCTGGAGCCACTCCAGGCAGAGCGCCAGGCCGCTGCAGAAGATCGCGAGGCGGCCGCGGCGGAGCGCCAAGCCGCTGCCTCAGAGCGCGCGACCCTCGAGACCACGCTAGCCGCTCAGCGCCAAGAGCTTGCCGACCGCGAGGGGAAATTTGCTGCGGAGTCGGAGGCTACGCGGAAGTCTTTGGACCAACACCGCGTGTCCTTGGATGCCCGTGAGCAAGTACTGGCGGCGCGCGAAGCGGAGGTGCTCAAACGCGAGGAGCAGCAACTGCAGGCTGACAAGGAGCTGTCCACGCAGCGCGCAGATCTTGAGGCGCGGGAGGGCAAACTGGCCGAGGCCATAGGCAAGCATGACGAGGAGGTGGCCAGGCACAAAAAGCTTGTAGAGAAGTCCAACCGAAAGCTCGCCGCGAGGAAGGAAGAGGCTGAGAAGGATGCCGCCGCCAAGCAAGAAGAATATCGCTCCGCCGTCGCCGAAGAATATGCCGGGAAGTTCAGGAAGCAGGAGGACCGCTTCAAGAAGAAACGCGCGGATGACAATGCCCGCATTGTTCAACTGGAGCACCAGAACGCCAACCTGAACTCCCAGGTGAGGCGCGCCAGGGACGGTCGTCGCCGCGCGGAAGAGGCTCGCGAACGTGCAGATCAAGACCTCGCCTCCCTGATGGCTGATATGAGGGAGCTGGCGCGCAGGCGGGCCCTGCTGTGGAGCGTGCTGCAGAGGATGAGCACAGCGTGCAGGCGGCGCGGGTCCTGACGCAGCAGCGGGAGCGCGTGTTCAAGTCCTTGGTGACCCGGGGGAACACTCTCGCGGGGCAGCTAGGAGTGGATGCTCCTGTTGTTCCCGTCAATGGGAACGCTGACGCCGCCACATACCTCGCCTACTTCGATCAGCTCTTCTGTGCTCGAGGGCCCTGTGGCGGAACTTGGCGACGTTGTTGATGAGGAGTGCCGCAAGCTCTTGACCGTGGCGATCGATCGCGTCTTCGCCAACCTCCAGCGCCTTCACCCCGGCTTCGACTTCGAGTCAGTGACCGAGCCCATCGAGGGGACCAGCCTGGGAGCTCTCCAACTTGGTTCGAGAAGAAGTCAACGATTACGTCGACCGCTTCAAGAGGGTTGAGGCGGAGCAGGCCGCTGAGGAGGATGAAGGCGCCGAAGAAGAGAAGGCTGAAGAGGACGGCGATGGTGAACCCTCTGCCTAGGCCACTCCTGCAACAAGATGCGCTTGGCGCAATTATCTTTGTTTTAAGACTTGTTTTAATTCACGCTGGCTTGTAAGATACTTTGATCGTATGCAAACATGTGTGTGTGTGCCCCTCGAAGGGTCCTTTATCCCTGTTCCATGTCTTTCTTCGCTCTACGTCGTCAGGACCCATCTCTTTGCGCTATGACACCGCCGCTACGGTATGCCGGAGCGTGACTCGGCAAGGCCGGGGGGTGTTTAAGGCTTGGAGAGGTAAGGGCTCTCGAGTCGCGGTGCTCGAGGGCTCCCCTTTGACGCACAAGCAGTCCATGGAGTGTGAGAGAGAAAAAACCGCTCGAGGGGCGACAGGTGCCCGTGAGAGGGAGAAAAACTTCTGAGGGCGCGAGCGCTAGACTTAGCTTGGCGAGACTTTGGCCTCGTAGAGGGCGTTGGCTTCCCTGATGGTGCGCTCCCTCTAGGGGTCGGAGCGTGACTTCTCGACCTTGGGGAGGACTCTTGTTCCCTGTATTGGTTAGAGAGGCAACCCAAAGCAGGCACATGGTAGTAAACACTCATGCGCGCTTATAGGCTTCCTCATGGTATCTCGCGAGGAGAGTAAGTACCAAGGTCCTTTGGTGAGGTGGCGTGTTTTGGGAGCAAGCCCATGGGCCAGAGCTCTTTGGGGAGGTAACAGGCGTGAGAGCGTGCTCACGTGCTAGAGCTCGGATCCTTTGGATTTTGCGGTGCTGTTGGGGTGCTCTTGAGGCACAGTCACCGTACTCAGCCCCCGCTCGCGAGGTGCGCATGGGGAAGAATATGAGCGCGAAATGAACTAAGATGATGAAAAGTAAAACTCACCACCAAAATATTACATAGCGGCGCCTCAGCGCAATGTTTCATTGAGAAACGAATTGGTTCATTACACTTGGTGTGACCAAGATAAAGTTTTCCATGTCGAGGCATGGGGACCACATTCAGTGGCTGAGACTCTTCACGGCCTGCGGCGGCACGTAATCAGGAGAGCTCAGAGGGGCTGGCCCTCGGGAGGAGAAGCTTTTGTGAAGCTTGGAGGTGAAGTTGTGTGCTTCCCTCTAGAGACAAAAAATGTCTGGCGTGACTATGATCACGGGTAGAACTTGCGTAGATGCGCGATGTTCCATGGATTCTTGACCGGAATGCCGTCCTCCGTTTCGAGGCGTACCGCGCCAGGCCTGGCGATGTGTGAGACCCTGTAGGGGCCTTCCCACATTGGCGAGAGCTTGTGGAGACCTTCCCTGGAGAGGATTCTCCTGAGGACGAGGTCGCCTGTCTCGAGAGTGCGCGGACGTATGTGGCGGCTGTGGTAGCGTCGCAGGTCTTGCTGGTACTTGGCTGCCCTGAGGGCGGCACGGCGGCGCAACCCGTCAAGGAGCAGCAGGTCGTCGCTGTGGAGGTCTGCTTGATCGTCCTCGTTGAAGGCAAGGACCCGTGCGGATCCATGCTTGATCTCTGTGGGGAGGACTGCTTCAGCTCCATACACGAGCAAATGGCGTCTCACCAGTGGGCTTCGTGGGGTTCGTGCGGATGGACCAGAGCACGGACGGGAGTTCGTCTATCCAGCCCTTGCCGTAGCCCTTCAGGCGATTGAAGCTTCTTGTCTTGAGGCCCTTGAGGACCTCAGCATTTGCTCGCTCGGCTTGGCCGTTGCTCTGTGGGTGAGCCACCGAGGCGAAGCAGAGCTTGGTGCCGAGGCTCTCGCAGTAGGCCCTGAAGATGCCGCTGGTGAATTGTGAGCCATTGTCGGTGATGATGCGATTAGGCACACCAAAGCGGCAGACCAGGCCTCTGATGAATTTTACTGCGCCCTGGCCGGTATGCTGCGCACTGCTTCAACCTCTGCCCACTTGGTGAACTTGTCGACTGCCACGAAGAGGAAGCGGTAGCCCCCTTGTGATCTCGGGAAGGGTCCCAGATGTCAAGCCCCAGACCGCGAAAGGCCACGAGAGCGGGATGGTTTGGAGTCCCAGTGCAGGCTGATGACTTGCTTGGCGTGGAACTGGCACGCATCGCAAGACTGGACGATGGTGGTGGCATCTTGAAGCACTTGGGGCCAGTAGAAACCGCTCCTGAAGACCTTGCCTGCCAGGGTGCGTGCAGAGGAATGGTGGCCACACTCTCCACTGTGAATGTCTCTGATCAGCATGCGGCCTTCCTCGGGGGGGACGCACTTGAGTGCAATTCCATTTGGGCGCTTGCGGTACAGGTCTCCCTCGAGGATGTAGTATGACTTGGCTTGTCGAGCCACTCGTTCTGCCTCCGCGTCTTCTTCAGGAAGGACTCCCTTCAGCAGGTAGTCTTTGAGTTCGTCAACCCAGCCTGTCTCTTGGTGCACCATAGCCAGCAGCAGACGCTCCCCTGAGGATGGACCGCAGTTGGGTGCCCCACCTAGGAGGTGGTGGGAGTACTTCGTCTGTGCTTGCGGCTGCTGCTTCTTGTGGCTGCTTTATGGACGCCTTGGAGAGTCTCTCTTCAAAGACGCCGGCCGGCTGGGCCTGCCTTCGTGATGCTCGCTTGGCGATGTCATCTGCCTCTGGTTCTCCTTTCGCGGGATGTGCATGAGCTCCATGCCCCTGAAGTGCTTCTCGAGCTTGCGGACCTCTTCAAGGTAGGCGGCCATGTGGTCGTCTTTAGGCGTGTAGCTCTTGTTGGAGAAGTTAACCAGGAGCTGGGAATCACCCTTTATGAGTAAGTGCTTGACGCCAAGGGCGATTGCGGCTCTGAGCCCGGCGAGGAGGCCCTCGTACTCGGCGATGTTGTTGGAGATCTTGTCTATTGTGAAGCACAGCTGGATGGCGTAGTAGAGCTTGTCACCTTTTGGTGAGGTTAAGACAACGCCAGCCCCACCATTGCGGCAGGCGAAAGCTCCATCGAAGTGCATGGTCCAGTGGCTTGGCATTGTATCTCCCGATGACGCGGTTTCTTCTTCGCGAGGCTCTTCAGGAGTTGGGTCTGTCCACTCGGCGACGAAATCCGCCAGCGCTCTCCCTTTTATGACTCTTGTGGTGTCGAAGCGCAAGTTGAATGGCTGCAGCTCAATGTTCCATCCTGCGACGCGGTCAGTAGCGTTGGGGTTGCGCAGGATCTGCTCCAGGGGGAAGGACGTGACCACCGTGATGGGGTGACCCTGGAAGTAGTGGCGCAGCTTCCTGGAGGCGATGAGTAGCGCGAGGAGGAGCTTCTGCTGCACTGGGTACCGCTCGCGAGCATCTCGCAGTACAGTACTGACGAAGTAGACTGGATGCTCGACGAGGGTCGTTGATGGTGCGGCAGCGTCGGCTCCCTCGAGAGGCTCCTCAGGACCTTTGGCGAGGTTTGCCTGTGGAGGAGCCTCGGCAGGGGTGCTCGTGGGGACTCGACTTGAGGCTGTGGGCCTGGCACTGGGTCTGGAGAGACTGTTCCTCGTCGGGAGGTTCTGGACTTGGTGTGGCAGTGCTTTTCTTGGGGAGAACTGGCTCTTCTCTTTCCACCACCAGGACGGCGCTAGCAGTTTGTGGAGTGGCTGCTAGGTACAGCTTCAGATGCTCGCCTGCCCTGGGGGCTACCATGACTGGTGAGCTAGCCAAGTATTTCTTCAAGTCCTCAAATGCTTTGTCAGCCTCTGGAGTCCACTTGAAGGTGCCGGATTTCTTCATGATCTTGAAAAATGGCAAGGCTCTCTCGCCGAACTTGGAGATGAAGCGGCCTAAGCTGGCCATGCATCCTGCTAGGCGCTGCATGTCCTTGAGGCGGCGAGGTGGCTGCATGTCTTCTATAGCCTTGATCTTGTCAGGGTTTGCTTCTATGCCGCGGTGGGACACGAGGAACCCGAGGAGCTTGCCTGAAGGCACCCCGAAGACGCACTTGGCGGGGTTTAACTTGATGTTCACCTTGCGCAGGCTGGCGAAGGTTTCCTCGAGATCCTTCAAGAGAGTGTCTCCCTCGCGAGACTTGACCACGATGTCGTCGACATAAGCTTCTGCATTTCTTCCCATCTGAGCCCCCAAGGCGATCCTCATGAGCCTCTGGAAGGTGGCGCCGGCATTTTTCAGGCCAAAGGGCATGCAAGTGTAGCAATACACACCACAAGGGGTGAGAAATGCTGTTTTCTCCTCGTCTTCCTTGGCCATTTTGATCTGGTGGTAGCCTGAGAAGGCATCCAGGAAACAGAGGAGATCACAGCCGGCGGTGGAGTCCACAATCTGGTCTATCCTTGGCATGGGGTATGGATCCTTGGGGCAGCCTTGTTTACGTCTGTGTAGTCGATGCAGAGCCGGCCTCCTCCATTGGGTTTTGGGACAACCACACCGTTGGAGAGCCAAGTGGGGTGGGCAACTTCTCGAATGATGTCTGCTGCTTTCAGCTTCTCTACTTCTTTGATGATGAACGCTTGCTTCTCGGGGGCTTGTTTCCGCGCTTTTTGCTTTACAGGGCGTGCGTCTGGACACACGGCTAAGTGGTGCTCGATCACCTCCCTTGGTACACCGGACATTTCTGACGGAGTCCATGCGAACATGTCAGAATTTGCCCGAAGGAAGGCGACGAGCGCGCTTTCCTATTTGGGAGGCAAGCCAGCGCCTATGGTGACGCTAGCCCCCGAGCCCTCAGCCCCCGAGCCGCTGGTGCTCAGCGACACCTTCTTTGTAGATGCTTGCTCTTGAGTGAACAGTTGTTTCTTCTTCTTGGGCCTCTCGAGAGGCTCCATGTCCTCGTCAGCGGGGAATGCCATGGCAGCGGCCTTGTAGGCGATCTCGACAGCGCGCGTGGCGTCCTGTACGTGACCACGTATGGTGATGGTGCCACCGCTGCCAGGGATCTTGACCATGTTGTAGGCGTGGTGCGTGACGGCCATGAACTTCGCGAGGGCGGGGTAGCCGAGGATGGCGTTGTAGGGCAGGCCAATGTGCGCGACGTCGAAGTCAATTAGCTCGGTGCGGTAGTTCTCCTGCGTGCCAAAAGTGACCGCGAGCCTCACTTGCCCCAGAGGCGAGATTGAGCCGCTGGTGACCCCGGTGAAGGGCCTGGAGGGCATGAGCCACTCGTAGGGCACTTGAAGCGTCTCGAAGGTCTCGACAGAGATGACGTTTAGGCCTGCACCCCCATCAATGAGCGTCTTGCCGACGGCGATGTTGTTGATGGTGGGGGTGCACACCAACGGGAGGGTGCCCACAGTCTTTGTAGACTTGGGGTGATCTTTGGCGTCGAAGGCGATGGTGTACTGGGACCACTTGAGGGGGCGGGACGTCTCGACCCCGGGAAGCGCTGCGTTGAGCTCGCGAGCGAACTGCTTGAACTGGTTGTTCGACTTGGGCGCCTGGGATCCGCCGAGGATGCATGCCATGGCACCCTTGGGGGCCTGGTAGCCTCCAGGCTCTTCGTCGGGCAGATTGTTGTTTTTCTCGGCGGCATTCGCCTGAGTTCCCTGAGGCCTCTGGAAGTTGCCCTTGCGTCCACCTTTGCGGTAACCACGGCCTCTGCCGCGGCCACCGCTGCCTTCTTCTTGCTCACGCTTCTTGCTCAGTGCTTGAGGTCATAGCAGTTCTCGTCGCATGGCCGCGCCTGTTGTGGTAGATGCAGAACGGGCGGTTGTCCACCTTTTCTGCCAGCCTCTGGAGAGTCCTCGCGAACATGCTTGGCGTCGGGTTCAGCTGCCAGGACTGCGGTAGGCTTGCGCTTTATCTCGTCACGCCTCTTCTGGGTCTTGGATCCCTCGACAGGGTCGTCTGTCGAGCCCACCTTGACGAAGAGGAGCCCTTCTCTGCCTTGGCGCATTTGTCTGCGATGTCGAAGAGCTTCACCACGGAGGAGAGGGTATCATGGATGCCGAGCTTCTCGAGCATCCTGTGGTTGGTGACGCCCTCTCTGAAGGCCGCAATGACGTGCGAGTCCGGGATGTTCGGGATCTTGTTGCGGACTTGGCTGAAGCGCTGGATGTACCTGCGGAGGGTCTCGCCAGGCTTCTGGCGCACAGCTCGCAGGTCGTTGTAGGTGAGGGCGCGCTCGTACGTGCCCTTGAAGTTCGCAACGAACTGCTGGCAGAGCTCCTCCCACGAGTCAATGGAGTCCTCGGGAAGGTTCAGGAGCCACGACAAGGCGGAATCCTTGAGAGCGTGGGAGAACCAGTTGGCCATGACCTTGTCGTCTCCCCCCGCAGCTTGGATGGAGGTGGTGTAGAGCTGCAAGAACTCGATGGGGTTGTTCGTGCCGTCGTAGCCCTTGGGTAGGTCAGGCCTGAACTTCTGTGGCCAGACGACGCGACGCAGGTTGCGGGTGAAGGCCGCGCAACCTGTGGCGTACGAGGCGATGCCACCCTGAAGAGCACGGCGGTTCTGTCGCCCTGCTTGGCCGATTTCCTCGACGATGCGCTTCTGGAGGTCCTTCTGGCGCTCCATTTCCACCCGCGCGTCTGGGGGTGTCCGCTGCACGATTTGACAATCGCGCGGCGAAGACGCGTGGGATGCGGCCTTGTGCGCCGCGGCTGGAGGCGGCGGCGGAGGCGGCGGCGGAGGTGCGCCATGCGCGGTGGTTCCAGCGCGTCCGGAGTTGTGGTGCACCAGAGAGCGCGACGCCGCAGGCGCAGCGCGTGCTGCCGCGATGTCGACGAGGTGCTGGAGGCGGCCGAGCCAGTTGTCGTGCGCCTCAGCTGGGGCGGTAGCGAAGAGCTCCGCGGCCATGAGCAGCGCGGTGTTTGGGCTGGGCGCTGGACGCCCAAGAGTGGAGGCGCTGTGGCGCTGGGACGGATGCGAGGACTCAGCGTCCTCGCCGTGCCCGTGGTCGACGTCGTCGTCGAAGCGGTCGTCGTGGTGGCCGTCGTCGTCCTCGGGGTGCTCCACCCGCGGTTCAGCGGTGTTGCGCCCCGTGGCACGGCTGGCGCGGGGACGGCCGCGAGGGTTGGTGGTGTTGGCAGCGGGCTCGGTGGTTGCCCTGCCTGATGCCCGCCGGGTGGCGCGAGCTGCGCGAGTGTCCGCCATGGTGCAGAGGTCGATGAAGGTTGAAGACGCGCCTCAGCCCCCTACCTGGCGCGCCAATTGTCGGAGAATGACTCCCACGAAACAGGGATAGTCAAGCTCACGAAGAGAGTTCGTGTAAGGGGCTGAACACGTTGGTCAAACAACCCTCAACCTGCACGGCGACGGTGCTCGTCGAGCAAGTGGAGGGACATCACGACAGAGATGAACACCAGCCCGTACCCAGGTTCACGGCCCTCGTGTGGAGGTAATACCGCTACTCCTGCTTGTCTGTATTGCACTGCTTGTAGAGGTTACAGTACAATGAGCTTGCCGAGGGCTCTCTTTTGGCAATGGTGTACAAGGAAGGGAAGCAATGGTCTTCTTCTTCCTTGCGCGTAAGTGGCTATGCTGGAATGAGAATGCGATCCCTTGCTACGGTGCACCTCGTCCTCCTTTTATAGGCGCCCCGTGCTCCTCCTTGCACTGCACTGTGGTAGGGCTGTCACGTGGCGCAGAAGGTGGAGCGCGGTGCATCGCAGCCCGGTTGTCCATGGACGCGGTCCATGAGCGTAAAGCTGACTCCTGTAGCAGAGTAACCACCGTCCATGCAGGACGGCCAGCTGGGGCCGCAGAGGAACGTGGGGGTGCCCACGGTGACGTTGGCCTTGGAGCGTAGCGCCGGCCGGTCCCCTTATCACCAAAGAGGAAATCCTTGTAGTCCGGTGCGGGTGGCACAGCTTTGTTGACCCCTTTAATCACCAAAATGGCAACTGCGGCGTCGTCGTCACCGCGCGCAGGGGCGCGCGTCACTCTGCGGCCGCTGCAGAGCCCATGTGCGCTCTGCAGAGGTTGCTTTGCAGCGAAGCGATCTCCACGAGGGCTTGGACGCCCTGTAGAGAATTCGGCGTTGACCTCTCCCCAGGGGAGATTTCCTTGAAGAGGGGGCAGCAGTGGATATGGCCTCCGCAGGCCTTGCTGCCACAAAAGCCCTCGCGAGGCAAGTCGCCTAGCGAGGCTCTCCAAGCCGTAGGCTTGGTCCTTAGCGAAAATTCGCCATCAAGTGTCGAGGGCCGTAGAGGACAGGCCCAGCACACCCTGGATTTCACTGGGCCGACAGCGGTCTTGGTGGCAGCAGTCGCATCAGCGGCACCCTTCTTGCGCTTGTCTCCCTTGGCCATGGCGCGCAAAAGCTTTGGAGAGATGCGAGGCAGAACAATGGCGAGCGCGCGGAGAGGAAGAAGATGCAGAGGAACCGGCGGCGGAAGCAAATGGCAAGTGAGTAAATTTTCCTCACCGCTGCACTATTTACCATAGGGGTCCTCAAATCGCAACCGTGCAAAATGACCTTCGCGCACACATGCATATCTGGCCGTACACGTGGAGGCAGGAGAGGGCAAGCGTCGCCGGCCACTCCGCCCACTACGCACGAGAATCGAGGGATCATCATCACGCACGCCGTGAAAATCGCGCCAGGGCGGTTAAGTCCCGTCAAAGCAGGCATCGCCATTTAGTCAACACTGTCAAGTGGGGCCCGTGTGTCACGTCCCATCTGTCACGCAGCGCGTGACATTACTTGTCAGATGGCGCAGTCGCCAAATAACGTCATCCCTGATGTCATTGGGGAGAGTGGAAAACAAACAAAAGATTATTCGGGTTACACCACTCGGCACAAAACACTCCCATCGGGAGCGACTCGACGTTTAGTCGACTGTTTTAATTCTTTCGAGTGAGATTATCCTCAACTGCAAACAATTAAGCATAATCTCGGGGCTACTCCCATCGGGAGCGCTGACGCGCACCCGATAGTCAAAACAAAAAGGTATCATGTTCAGTCGAATAAAAGTTCGACTCAGCTGCTTAGCTGGACGCATAATGCAAATCAGATCACAATCTACCCAACATGTATCTTCGACCCTTGGAAGCTGCATGCATGGTGCATAGGTAAGACCCTTCGATCCTTCGAGTGGGCCGGGGCGCGCACATACTGCGTTAGCTCTGAAACTTTCCGTGCCAGACGACACGAAGAAAATCCTGGCGGACGCGCTAGGTGCCCTCAAACAGTTATACTGCGGGTCGACCCTGTAAGACCTCCGCGGCCTGGGTCGATCCTGACCAATCGATTCCGGGTTCGAGTCTGGGGACTCGAATTTGATGTAGGCTAGTAACGTTTTGCCCAAGAGCAGTTAACTGGTCCGATCCGTCGAGTGTACCAGGCCTACTATGCCATATCCCCAACACACGTCATAAAGGCAGTAAAAAGCTGCCCAGATTATGGGTCGACCTGAAGGTTGGCTTCAGCACGGCAGTCAGTGGTCAGTCGAAGTATTTGTCGATTGAGTAAAAGTTTCAGCAAGAAAAGGTGTGCATTTACGGGGGAGTCCTTGCCCGAATCTTCGAGTCAGCCAGGCACTCGGGGGCTACTGACGTGGGCCTACCCTTCGGGTGATCCACTGTGAGGATACCTGGTGCACGTGTATGAGGCCCATCAAGATAACAAGACCAAGGCCCATGAGGGTACCCGCAAGGAAGGATTGCTCTCCAAGTTAGGCATAGTTAGAGTCGGTTTAGACTTGCCAAATCTGTAATCCTAGTCGGTTACCCGAGACCCAGCCTCCTATATAAGTGCTGGGAGGGTCCCCGATCAAGGACACGATCCATAGCATACACGCAGCTCTAGCCTCAAAAACCCTTGGCGAGATTGGCATCTCGCCGAGATCCTTGTCACACTTGTGACCACCCCATCAATAATCAGACAAGTAGGACGTAGGGGTGTTACCTCCACACGAGGGCCCTGAACCTGGGTAAATCCTTGCTTGTCAGCCGTAGATAATCGGCAGTGCTACCAACTTCGTTCCTATTCTCAACCCTAGGTACGTTACCATGGGATTTGCCGAGCTAACCCCTCGTCAGTCAATAAATTTGAAGGATATGAGAAAGTGGCAATGAAAATCTTTCTTGCTTCCATGTTCTGGGTCTTGTGGAAAACAAGAAACAGGGCGTGTTTCGATCGTGTTATGCCATCTGACCCATGTGACATTATCTATCACATATGTCAATTGGTTGCTGACTGGTCTGAATTGCAGAAACCAAAGGCGGCAAGAGCTCTTCGGCGCGGAATTGAGGTGATGAAGATGGTGACAAGAGAAGTCTTCAATCGAGCGCGTGGGTGGAATCCAACATGTCGAAGAATCGACAGTGGTTGACCTTCATCAGGAACGATTGCACCTGGACTCTCCTTCTCTTAGGTTTAGGTTGTAGTTTCAGGTGTTTTGATCTTGTGGCGGTTTGTTGCTGTATGCTCTATGCTACTTTTTATCTTTCTGCTGTTGAAGAACTTTACTTCTGCTGTGCATCAGGCGGTGGTTTGATGTAACCAGCAGATGCTGGAAAAACTGGATCTTGTAGCCCGGAATGTTTCGTTAATGAAGCAGGGGGATAGTCCCTTTTATCTAAAAAAGAATTTACTCCTTAAAAATCTGAAAATGCCTAACACATCCCACGGCATCTTTTGCTTCTTCATCAGCCCTTCTCAAATTTCTTGGATTGGTGCAATGGTAGGTTCTGGCCAGAGCGACACGCCCGCCCCATCGCTACTCCATCTATGAGGTAGTCACTTCACGAGCTCGGCCTTGCCATCGACAATCCCATACCGGAACACACAATGCCTGAAAACGAAGTAGGCGCATCCGCAAGGTGCTTGCGTTTATTCTCCATCCGTTGCACTGTGTCCACGGTTCCAGAATCCAGATACGGGCCGGTAGGTGGTGGAACGGTTCCATAAGGCATTTGTTTATAAGCAAATGGCGATGCACACAAATCATACTGTAAAATAATTGCAAGTCCACGATAATGTTTGTCTTAATGTGAAGCGATAGTATGCAGCTCGTCGCTTCAGGCCCGTAGGAGGCTAGGAGCCGCAATGACCTTTTAGTTACATTCGCACTGTATTATAGGAACTTAAAACGACTGGAGCTCTGCATTTTGGCAGGGCGAATAGCCCAGGTGCGACGTCTTTACATGCTATTCACTGGAGAACGACGTCGTTCGATGAAATAGCTCAGAGGCGACAGTTGGAACGGCCCAAATAGCGACGGCCCGATACGGCTCTTTTAGCCCTTAAACGGAAGCAAACTGTCAGCTTCAATTTGGATTATGTGAGCTGGGCTGTTAGAACGCGGGACCCACCAGGCAACGTTGGAACGCGGGACCCACTGTGGGCCAACTGAGACAGGGACCCACCACTTATCCACGTCAACCTTATCCATTTATAAAGAGGCAGAGTGAGCCCCGCTCCCGTGGTCCTGCCCTGCCCCCGACATTACCGTTGCCTCTCTTCCTCTGTTCTTCCGCGCACCTTCTTCTTCCTCTTCTCCGGAAACGGTCCACGGCGGCGGCGGCGAAGGATGTCGAGCTCCGCTTCTGGCTCCCAGAAGTCATGGCCGCGTTATGGAGAAGTCCCGATGACTACATGCCCGGACTGCCCTCGCCTAGATCCACTTAAGCGCTTGATATGTGTGCGCTCGACGA
The DNA here is from genome assembly GCA_947311845.1 of Poa pratensis. NCBI lineage: Eukaryota > Viridiplantae > Streptophyta > Magnoliopsida > Poales > Poaceae > Poa > Poa pratensis. The sequence continues at coordinate 1,313,756 of CAMZMU010000097.1, read as the reverse complement.
GGGGCAATGTCGGTCGGGAATTTGTCAAATGCGAGAGCGCCCCGCATCGTGGGAAGGATGGAAAGGTAGGGTTTGTATTGATTTGTCTCGATTTGGCCTGAATTTGATTTTGCACTACGGATTTGGAAATTAGTGTTTTCGTTCCCCTTTTCAGGATTTGGCGGAATGCGGCTATTTTGTGTGGATGGACAAGTATATTCGGGATCGAGTGCTTCAAGTTGAATTGCTGCCCCCAATTCAGGGGCCCCCAATCCAGGAGGCTGCCATCTCATCTGCTGTGGAGGAGGAGATCTCATACAGAGCCGATCGTCCTCCATTGGGCCCTCCTCCATTGGAGGAGGATGTTTTGGTGAATAGAGAGTTGCAGAAATTGAACAAGCAGTTGAAGAAGCAGTTGAGCCAGCTTGTGGAATTGAAGAAGCAGTCAAACATGATGGCCGGAGCATTTTATGTGTGTATCATTGCCATTTATTTGGTGTATCTTTGTCGTTCGAATTAGAAATTTCGATTTAGGAGTTGGGGATTTCGATTTAGGAGCTGTTTGTCTTATGAACAATGTTATGATTCGACTAAATTAGCTCTGAAATCAGTTAACACCTCGAACAGGTTCAGTTAGCCGTTTCCGAGCTTTCTAAAAAAAAAAGTTAGCCGTTTCCGAAATAGAAAAACCGACAAGTTCATGGGCCCGTTGTTGGGCCAAGCCGTCATAGCTCGCTTAAAATAGGTGCAGGGAAAAAAAGAATTTCATGTTGTTGGGCCCGTTGCTGGACCTGTTGTTGGGCCAAGCCGTTGTTGGACAGAAACAATTGTTTAAATGAAATATTGTTTGTTGGCCAATAAATGACGTGTCAAGTTAAAAGAAATGTCTAATTGGATGTGTACATAGAAGTGGTTTTTTTATAGTTCTATGAAATGACTCCATATTAGTCACGGACACTATATTTGTGCACTAGATGTTAACCCTACAGTTTGAGTTCATTTGGAGAAGGTTAAAAAATTCCACGGATTAGAACAAGGAAGATTTTGACCACCATGAGATTGTACTCCTTGACCACCGTGAGTGTTATAAATTTAATTTATATTTTTTTATTTTCCACGATTCAAAATTGCAGTCCTTAACTAGTTATTTTTTATTTGTACATCAGCGACCAATGAAAAATAAGTAGAAAAATGTAGTTTTAAATAAATGTGGGTTGAAGACTAGCACACTTATAACGACATAAGATTAATAAAATGCACACTTATAACGTGTGCCCTCTTACACGACTAGCACACTTATAGCGTGTGCCCTCTTACAACTTACGAGAAATAAACTAGGATGGAAATAAATAAACATGGAAATAAGCCCGAAATAAACTAGGGCACTAAGAGTTCTCCTTGGGGCACTTCTCCTTGACCTTCTCCTGGGCTCCTCCTTGGCTCCTCCTTGGTGGCTCACTCGTCGTCCTCGTAGGGGAGGCCGTGGATGGTGCCCCGGTAGTGGAAGATGTCGGTGAAGTCCGTGAAGACGTTGAACGGCGTGAATGCGATGTACTCGCACCCATACCAAAACGCCTTCCGACGGAGGAGGAGTGCGTCGAAGAGGTTGGTGAAGGTGACGTAGTAGCCGATGACGAGGCCGCAATCATAGAACTCCTCGAGCCGGTACATGGGCGGCCCGCCACGAGGGAGGTGGCGGAAGCCGGACGAGAGGAAGAACTCCGCTAGATCCCTTGCGCCCCTCCACCTCGAGAAGGCCCACACGCGCAGCTGGCGATGCTCTACGAGATTGGGCGTGGTAGAGCGGTACTCCCGCGTGAGGTTGGGGAGGCGGTAGGTCGGGGCGCTGTACTCCATGGTTGCTGGGGCTGCTAGGGGCGGGCGGGGCGGCTGCTTGTTTGAGAGAAGAGGGTTGGAGGAAGATGGGATGCGGTGTGCGACTTGGAGAAGAACTGGGTGCTATTTTCCCCTATTTTATAGCGGATCTTGTTTAATGCGATGGTGGGGAGGTGAAGTGTAAAACTCGGTTTAATGCGATGGTTGGGAAGAGGCACGCGCACACTGCAAGCGCGCAGCCGGTCGATTCATTTCTGGTCTGCGTGCACACTGCAAGCGCGCCGCCGTCCCGCCGCAAAAGTCAATCCGTCAAAAAAGAGAGCAACAATAGCCCTGATACTACGTGGCGTACAACGCAGCGGGGTGCAGCGCGAAATTGCTCAGATGAGACGTCTGCATGCATTGCCGTCGAATCGCTCAGCGGAGCCCACTCGATGGCATGCATGCGTCTATGAGGGTCCGCTCAATCCAACGGTCCGACGAGTGCACCGCTTCTCAGCCAATCAGGTAGCAGAACCAGCCATCCCACGGATCGTGTGTTAGCTCAGGGCCAGATCGCACGGCCACAGTGCAGCAAGGTAGCGATCACACGGATGAACGGTCGACGTTGCATCCGAATTTGAAATAATCATAAAATATTCAAAAAACATCAAAAAAAATGAAAATCCAGTGCACATGTTCTTATTTTGTCATGTACTAACAACTCCAACTGATAGATAAGGTCTAGATACATATTAAACAAGAAATGTTTCAATATGGTGTGAAATAGGCCGAATTTGAAATAATCATAAAATATTTAAAAAACATCAAAAAAATGAAAATCCAGTGCACATGTTCTTATTTTGTCATGTACTAACAACTCCAACTGATAGACAAGGTCTAGATATAATTAAACTAGAAATGCTTCAATATGGTGTGAAATCTCACATCTCAAACTATGAACTCTTATGTGTGAAGAGAAGTGGTTCTATGTTTTGATAAATGACTCCATATTAGTCTAGGGCACTATATTAGTGCAATAGATGTTAACCCTAGAGTTTGAGATCATTTGGAGATGGTCAAAAAAATGACCAGATTAGAAATGGGGCTATTTGGGCTACCTTTGGGGCTCTTTTGTAGCTCATTTTGGAGAACCGCTTACTTGTTGGAGATGTTTACCCTAGCAAAAGGGAAGGATTGTTCACAAAACGAGCATAACAACTGAGAAATCAGGGTTGGTTCAAATTGTGAGAAATATTTCACACAATTTTGAATTTATTCAAATTCAAAACCAAATTCAAAATCAAATTCAAATTATTACACAAATTTCACGGCTCAAGTTTAATCTCAAATTTCACGCTCTCGATTTTCTCTTGTTCGTACCACCAGATTGTGTCGACACACCAGACAAAACCCTCATGCTCTTGGTTTTCTTCGAGTCAGTCATACGAGGCCGAGGCCACACAAGTCGTTCTTCGTCTTCAGATGACACCTCTTCAGATGACAGATTCAGTTCTGGAACAGCTTCAGCGTCAGCTTCATTTTGCACCGCGGCATCAAGAACTGCATCAGATGGTACCACATCATCCAAAACTGAATCAGTTTGCACCACATCATCCAAAACTGAATTAGATGGCACCACATCATTCAGAACTGATTCAGATGGCACACTTATCTGTCTTCGGCCCTTTTGTCTTGCCCTTCTTGTTGCCCAGAGATTGTCAACAACAATGGGCTCACTTCCAGCCTTTGCTCTGAAAAAATAAAACAAGTATGAAAACAGAGTAGAATTGCAGTTGAATTTAAATAAATGATCAAATACTTCAACTTACTTTGGTTGTTGTGGACGAGGGTACCGACATTTGGATGATCCAGCTCGGTGACCAAGTACCTGACACTCCTTGCATCTATTTTTGGTACCTTTCTGAGGCCGTTTTGGTTTGTCATCTTTTTTCGCCCTCTTACTACAGCCGCCTTTCTCAAACCAGGCCTTGAATCTGCTCATTTTAGGCCTGCCAGCCTTTCTTTTGGCAAGGGGGGGACACATATCAAAATCAAAAGGCACTTCAGGCCACTGCGACTGATCTGTAAGTGCTGGTATTGGAGCTGCATACGCAGCCTTGAATCTTGCTACTGAATAATACTCATGCAGATAAGGGTGCATGTTTACCCTCGGTTTTCCAGCCAAGAAGAGTATGGCATGCTCACATGGTTTTCCAGTATGTTGCCACTCGAGGCAAGTGCATTCATGCAGTTCAGTGTCAACCACATGCCTTCTTCCAGTCTTGGTATCTCTCACTTCAGCTCCCCACAATGAAGAATTCTCAACTGCCAAATGTGTAAGATTTCTGCTCTGTTAACCACCTGCTGTACCACTGCTGGAAGCTTATCCCCTTGCAAAGCATCACCTATTCTTCTTCTCAATTCCCACATCCGCATGATTATGATCCTGATTTGGTCAACCATGTCATGCACAGGCAAGTCTTTTAACTCTTTCACCTTGTTGTTAAAACTTTCTGCTAGATTGTTGTTGATATGATCACACTTGATGTCTGTATTAAATCCTGACCTATACCACAAAAGAGAATGGTATGCTTCCAGCCAGTGCTGAAACTCAGGATCTGCTGCAATAACCTTCGCAAGGTGATAAGCATGTGTCTGTTTCGAGTAAGATCTTGCTGCTGGCCACAGTCGCCCAAAATCTTCTACTCTATGTTTCTTGATCACATTCATCCACATATGCCCGAAACACTCCCTCTGCTCAGCATGTGGAAATACGGCCTTGACAGCATTTTCTAGCCCTTTACAAGCATCAGTGTGTATAGCCAAAGGTGTCACTGTCCCAATGGCTCTTTTCAACTGCATCATGAACCATGTCCATGAAATCTCTGTCTCTGATTGAAACAGGCCAATAGCAACAGGAAACATCCAGTTGTGTCCATCTAGAGCATTGCATGCTGCCAATTGACCATTCCACTTTCCAGTAAAAAAAGATGAGTCTATGCTCAAATATGGCCGACACCCTGCTTTGAAGCCATCGGTGCAAGGCTTCAAAGCCATAAAAAATTTGGTGAAAAATACCTTGCCATCAGGTGCAACCTCGGTATCTATCTCCACAATACTGCCAGGTGACCTCTTCTCCACCTCTGCCTTGAAACTATACAGCATCCTGAAGGTATTTGCCCAATCACCATATAGTTCTTTCATTGCCTTCTGTTTTGCCTTCCACACTGTGGTATATTTCAGCTTAATAGGGTACTGGGCTTCCATGTCTAATTTCAGTCTCTTTGCAGTAGTGTTTGGTGTTTTGGCTAAAATAGGAGTGATCTTTTGTGCAACCCAGGCCTGTGATGTCATGGTTGAGGGATTCTGTGAACTAGTAATACAAGTATGTTCATTGGGGATTTGATTAATTCTGATTGTACTGCCATCAGGTTGGCGTCTAGCAGAAATGTACCACTTGCAAGGTTGGGCACTGCCATCAAAGCCTTTGCACTTCGCATAAAATTTCTTTGTATCTGTCCACAGAGTCTTGCTGTCAAACTGCTTCTTCACTACATAAGTCCTGTAACACATCCTAAACTCAGCCATGGTTGGAAAATACTTTCCTACTGCAATTACAGGGTTATCTTTGTCATATACATTTATCATCTCATCATCATTTTCATCATCTACATCATCAGCAGCTTCCTTCATCAACTCTGCATCCACAACTCCGGAACCAGCAGCCGCATTAGCCGCATCCCTCTTCTTCTTCTCCTTGTCTTTATCATCGACTGGAATTCCAAAAAGGTCTGCCATCTCAGTGTCATCCAAGAGTGCAATGACCAAATCAGTAAGCTCTTTCAGTTCTACTGAATTCCAGTCAACAACAGCCGGGCCCGTACCAGCCACCCCATTAGCAGCACCATCACGGGCTGGGTCTTGTGCATCATCTGCTAACACTGTCAATTCGGTTACAATGGGCATTATCTGTCTAGCTGCAGCCCACTCATCTGCAATCTGCATAGCCAACTTTGATGCCACATATCCTACTCTTGAATCTGATTTCAGATCAACCAGCTCGGCAAGAAGTGTGGCACGTTTCTTTTCAAAGCCCTCTTGTTTATCGATTTCATCAACAACGGCTTCGCCATCCTCCATTCTCACATACTCTCCCTTCCAATCTTCGTACCGTAGCAATGCCACTTCTTGCTCTGGACCCCAAGGAATACTCTCCCCTATTTTCTCCACAATATCTCTCACCGCTTTCTCTTCTTGGTTCACTAGTTCTTGTGGATCGATGTCGTAAAATGAAAGCTCCAAACTAACTAATGTGTCGTGATCTATGGTCCTCACGCTACCATCAGCTAGCTTCGCCTGAGATAGCATAAATTTGACACCCAATTCGAAACTTTTTCGGGCATCTCCCCTGTTTTGACAACGACGCGGGAATGTGACGACAGTAGAATTTGATGACTTGGAAGTGAACGAGCTCAAATCGAAAGCGGAATGTGCACGAGAGTGATGAATTACCTCGAATTTGACTGTGCCGGCTCCGCGGAGCTCGCCATCTACCTCCTTCTTCCGGGCTGCTTCCCCCGCCTCCAATACGCCTGGCCGCGAGCAAAAACGGCAGGGAATGTGTCAGATTTGGGGCAGAATTACGAAGGGAAGGCCACGCGGGTTCGATTTGACTCACCCCAGATGCCGGCGACAACGAATTCGACGCCCAGGAGTGGATAGCTCCGCCGCCGGAGAGGGAGCAGGGCGCCCACTGTCGGGGTTCAGATGACGCGGTAGGGCAAGGTCGGTCTGTGCGGTCGCTCGAACCGGTTGGGTTGACCGGGTACAAGTTAGTGGGTCCCACATCCGCTAAACCCTCCTTACCTAGCACAAGTAAGTGACACGGCCGTTTCATCACAATGGGTGGGTCGTGGCTATTTTGCTGCTCTCAAGCGTCGTACCCTAGCTATTATCTCCAACTATGTCGCATCGCAGCCAATTCCCTGAAAAAACGTAGTACCTGAGCTATTGGCCCATTTTGGCAAGTCAAGCAAAATATCATCAACTCCAGGCCGACGCACCTGCACCACGTCTCTACAGGTCAGTCTGTACTTACAAGATGGAAATTGCTAGTACTAACTTGGAAATGTCCTCTAGCTTCTTTCCAAGACCAAAAGGACCATAGCCAGAGCTAGAAGTCCGAAGGGCAAACAAATAAGTTGGTTCACATCCATATCACTTATATTTACATTAGCAGTTTATTCATGTGAGATGCGAAGTATGCTGCTAAAGGACACACCATTATACTAGCAACATTGCTCTTGCTGAGCCGTGACAAAGCCAATGGGAGCCAAATGGATAACAATATGCAAATTAGAAACAAAAGACAAGGACTTAATCTCTGAGAACCTTTCCATTGAGGTACCCCGGCACCTCGTCCCGAAAACAGATGTGTGCCCTGGTGACCTTGGCGCGTTGTTTCTGCTCTCCTCCACTAGCTGGCTCGAAAGGACAATCCCCCTCCCGCCCCCACGACCACCTCTCTGTACCACCAGATTCCCCATAACCGGCACGCCCCCTCTTCTCCTGTTTGGACTCCGGCTTCGATTTCATCTTGTACCTCCCCCCACGGTTCTCCGGCGTCAACGCGACCGTACAGGTTCGGCTCGGTGGCCCCTGACGATGTGGAGGTGGGGAGGGAAAGGGGCCGGTGGACTATCTACCCTTCTATGTCCTTGAAAAGACATATCAACCCATCTATGTATTTTATTTAGAACTGAAAAAAAACTATATTAACACCCATCATAATAAATCTTTAAATATATTTTGCAGCTGCAAATTTCAGCGGTAATTCTCTTAAAATTATTGCTATTTCAGTCACAAAATAAAATTAAGAGGTTGCCCGAGCACCATTGTGTGTGGTTATTTGATTGTAGTTAAACATCTCGCCAGCTAGCTCTTCGTGTATTTTTTTAGCAAGACTCAGAAGATCTGAAGAAGAAGAAGTGATCATTCATGTATCGTTCCACCGAACGAGATAGGATATTAAGATGCTCTGGCACATAGCTAGGGCCAGCAGAAATACTGGTATTTGTTCTATCGTAACTAGGCAATGGCAGCTAGGGCGAGGAAGACTTTGCTTGGTAATCTCATAGATCTGGGTGGCACGTCTTATTTTAAAAACTGGCGCACGCACTAGTAGAGAACCCACCTCTAGTACCGGTTGTAGATGGCCTTTAGTACCGGCCACACAACCGGTACTAAAGGGTCGGCACTAAAGGGGTAACCCTTTAGTACCGGCACCTAAATAAAACCGGTACTAAAGGGTCTCCACGTGGGCGCACAGGCGAGCTCGACCCTGAGGACTTTTAGTACCGGTTTTTCATACAAACCGGTACTAAAGGTTCCTGCTTTTTTTGCTTATTATTTCAGGGGGGTTTTGGTTTTTTTCTTTTCGATAATTTTTCGGGGTTTAGGGTTTCTGTTTTTTTCCTTTTCGCTCATTTTTCAGGGTTTCGGAGGAGATCGCGTATAAAGTACTCACTACACATATAAAGTAGTCATTATACACATACAAAGTACTCTCGTCACATATAAATTTAAGTACTCCTAATTAATTACAATGGAGCCGGTTCCCTTGTAGCATCGACTGCCGGCGGTTCCCTTGTAGCATCGACTGCAGGGGGTGGAGGTGGTCTTTCGTCAAAGTAGAATTCACCGTGTTCATCTATGACATGTGTAAGTAAGAATCCCGCCAATTCCTCCGCAATAGCTTTTACGCGGTTGCGTGGTAGGAGCTGGCTCCGCTTGTTTGACATCTTTAAAAGAAGGAAATAAAATCAGCTATGATCGAAACTAAACACAATTGATGCATGGTGGCAAAATAAAAGTTGTGTATGATGTTCACGTACCTCTCGATTTTTTACACTCTTGACTCTCTCATTGACCTTCGTGTGAATGTACTCGCAAACGTAGTATCCACATAGTTCTGTCCCCTGTGGTTGTCGCAGACACCACTATATATACAAGAATATAATTTAATCAAATAATAATCAAGAGAATGATAATGGTATTAGAAAGATACACGTAGTAGTACTTACGTTGTTAGACTTGAACTCCACCTTTTCTGGCCATACACCGCGTTCTTCCGCTTTGAACTTTCTGTAAACCCTGTCCGGAAAAGAAAATGAATTGAGTAGTTATTACTTATACTTTTGATATCCGGAAATGAACGAAAGAGGCTGATATAGTGCGATTGAAATTACATCTTGAGCATTAGACGCACGCTTTTGTATTCATTTTGATCTTTCCTTAGTGAGTCCCAGACTTCAACTTCTCCTTACTCGAGTCTAATGATTAGCAGAATGTAGTAGAACCTGCGCACGTTTATATACGCAGGTATTCAGAACTTATCGATTACACTTTATATCGGGGAAGCAAAATAGAATGTGTAGAAGACGGTAAAACTCACCCGAAGTTGTAAGGAAATAGTATTTCCTTTTTGGTACTTTGTTGCTTAAAGAACGTTAGCAAAACGTCCTCTGTGTTCACGGGATTTTCATCCACGGTCTTGACATGAACTTTATCCGGGTCAATGAAACCAATATCCCAGATTCCTTCGAGTCTGCATTCACGTATCTTCATTCTGCATAATTAGCGTACAAAAGAATTTTGTGACGATAATTACAAGCAATGAACGAGAGCTTATAACTATAGATAATTAAATTACACGAATAAATTACTTACAGACAATAGCAGCTGATGAGAGATTTGTCGAGAGCACGTTGATTGTACATCTGAAAAAGTTCTCGGAACTCAACATGCACACAATATTCTCGGAAGTAGTGTTGGTCCTTAACCACCGCCATGAGATAGAATTTCCCTTCTTTTGCGGCGGTCATGTACCAGCGATTCAAATTCCATAACTGTGTTGTTAGCTGGCTCGGATTTTCCACCATAGGCAGCCCGAGTTCAAAATCAAATCGTGGGGCAATCTCCGCCATGGGGTAACCTGAGTCGCCAAGGACAACTTCTCCATGCTCGATTTCCCGAGTTTCAGAAGGTACAATGAGCGGGGCGAGCGATTTTGCTTCTTGTTCTCCGAGCTGGGCAACTCCTTTCCCGCACAATTTCTCTTGCTCATTCTGCGAGGAAAGTACCTTGTCAATACCTCGCTCGTAGTCTGAAATGGGCGGAGGTGGAGGGTCATATAGGTTGTCAACGGTTTGATCTTTTACCTCATTTGGTATAGTCTTCAGAAGTTCCTTTATGGGGTCAAGTCTTGCCTCCACTCTTTCCTTCTTTTTCTGCTCAAAAAAGGCTCTCGACCCTTCACGTAGGCTCTCAGCTATTTGGTATAGTGTTGTCATTAATGAGATGTGTACGCAACCAACTGCCGAAAGTATCCACGTGTTTTTGTTTAATCCAGAAGTCAGTCTTCTCTGGGTATTCTGAGCGTAAAATATCCATGTGTTCCACGATATACGGAGCCACCAATCTGGAATTTTGTAGAACTGTGTAGTGTGCTTGAGTGAAAGAATGCCCGTCCATACTTCTTGTTGCTTTCTTTCCTAGCGTGCCTTTTCCACGCAGTCTCCCCTCATGGCGTGATTGAGGAATACCGATGGGCTTAAGATCTGGAAGAAAGTCAACACAGAACTCAATGACCTCCTCTGTTCCATAGCCCTTGGACATGCTTCCTTCTGGCCTAGCACGGTTATGAACGTATTTCTTTAAGACTCCCATGAACCTCTCAAAGGGGAACATGTTGTGTAGAAATACAGGACCGAGAATGGAAATCTCTTCGACTAGGTGAACTATGAGGTGCGTCATAATATTGAAGAAGGCCGGTGGAAAGACCAACTCAAAGCTGACAAGACATTGGACCACACCCGTCTGTAAACTTGGTAGAGTTGCTGGATCAATTACCTTCTGAGAAATTGCATTCAGGAATGCACATAGCTTGACAATGGGTACTCGAACGTTTTCCGGTAGAAGCCCCCTCAATGCAACAGGAAGTAATTGTGTCATAATCACGTGGCAGTCATGAGACTTCAGGTTTTGGAACTTTTTCTCTGCCATGTTTATTATTCCCTTTATATTCGACGAGTAGCCAGACGGGACCTTGATACTGCTCAGGACTTGAAAAAAGATCTCCTTCTCTTCTTTGGTAAGAGAGTAGCTGGAAGTACCTTGATACTTCTCTGAATTCAGGTTGTCTCTTCCGTGGTGCGTACTTTGCTGGTCCTGCCGTGCATCCGCTGTATCTTTCGTCTTCCCATACACGCCTAAGAAGTTTAGCAGGTTCACGCAAAGATTTTTCGTCACGTGCATCACGTCGATTGCAGAGCGAACCTCTAGGATTTCCCAATAGGGTAAATCCCAAAATATAGATTTCTTTTTCCACAAGGGTACGCGCTTGTTTGCGTCTTTCGGAACATTTAGACTGCCAGGACCCTTTCCAAATATTACTTCCAAATCCTTGACCATGCCATATACAACATCACCATCACGGCGTGTAGGCTTCGTCCGGATATCTGCCAAACCTTTGAAGTGCTTGCCTCCGTTTCTTACGTGATGCCCGGTTGGAAGAAACTGACGATGCCCCATGTACACAATCTTGTTACCTATATATGCACTGTCAGTCTTATCTAAACAGTGCGTGCATGCATTGTATCCCTTGTTCGACTGTCCTGAAATGTTACTAAGAGCAGGCCAATCATTGATGGTTACAAACAGCAACGCTCGTAGGGAAATTCCTCTTGTTTGTACTCATCCCACACACGGACACCTTCGTCAGACCACAACTGTAAAAGTTCGTCAACTAATGGCCTCAGATACACATCAATGTCGTTGCCGGGTTGTTTCGGTCCTTGGATAAGCACTGGCATCATAATATACTTTTGCTTCATGCACAACCAAGGGGGAAGGTTATAGATACATAGAGTCACGGGCCAGGTGCTATGACTGCTGCTCTGCTCCCCAAACGGATTCAAGCCATCTGTACTTAGACCAAACCTTAAGTTCCTTGCGTCAGCTGCAAAATCCCCAAACGCACTGTCGATTTTTCTCCACTGAGACCCATCAGCGGGGTGTCTGAGCATCTCGTCTTCCTTACGGTCTTCTTTGTGCCATCGCAACAACTTGGCATGCTCTTTGTTTCGGAACAAACGTTTCAACCGTGGTATTATAGGAGCATACCACATCACCTTCGCGGGAACCCTCTTCCTGGGGCTCGGCTCGCCCTCAATATCACCTGGGTCATCTCGCGCGATCTTATACCGCAATGCACCGCATATCGGGCATGCATTCAAATTCTCGTACTTCTCACCGCGGTAGAGGATGCAGTCATTGATGCATGCATGTATCTTCTGCACCTCTAATCCTAGAGGGCAGACAATCTTCTTTGCTTCGTACGTGCTGTGGGGCATTTCATTATTCCTCGGAAGATTCTTCTTAAATATTTGTAGCAACTCTTGAAATGCCTTGTCAGATATTCCATTCTTTGCCTTCCACTGCAGCAATTCCAGGGTGGTACCTAGCTTTTTCTGGTCATCTTCACAATTTGGGTACAACGGTTTTTTGTGATCCTCTAACATGCGCTCCAGCTTCGACCACTCGTTTTCAGTTACGCAGTTCATCTGTTCATCACGAATGACCTGACGAAGATCATCATCGTCGGACTGATCAACAATGACCTCATGCTCTTCCCCCATTGTAGTATCACCGTGTTCATCAGAGAACACGGGATAGTTGTCATCATCCTCTTCTTCAGGGTTTTCCATTATAACCCCTCTTTCTCCGTGCTTGGTCCAACAAAAATAATTGGGCATGAAGCCTTGTCGCAACAAGTGGGAGTGTATGGTTCTTACGCTCGGGTAATTCCTGTTATTCCGACATTCATCACATGGACAAATCATAAAACCATTCTTCAGCTTGTTTAACTTAACCACATCGAGAAAACGATGCATGCCATCAATGAACTCGGGACAGCGTCGATCACCGTACATCCATTCTCGGCTCATCTACATTACATAAATATATCAAAAACCATTACACCAGCTAAATAATGAATAGAGATACGTGACCAAATTAATTTATACAAGTTCATCACATTAAAATCAAAGTAGAGTAGTGCCCAAATGTAATACATAGTTCTCACGAAACATACATCAATCGAAACTAACATACAACTATCTAAAGAATTTAAATCCAACAACAAATGCGATCAGAATCGCAACCAAGGTAACTATTGAACCAACAGCATAATGATACCAAGCCTCTTGACTAATGGCATATTTTCTAATCTTTTTAAGCTTGGCGCGCATTGCATCAATCTTCCTCTCGTGAGCAGTGACGACGTCGGCAAGCTCGACCCCGTGAGCATCAACGATGTCGGCAATCTTCAAGTCCAATTCCATCTTCTCTTCTAGGCATTGGAGACGAAGATCTTCACTTATCTTCAATTTTGCTCTCAAATCGTCGTTTTCTTTTTTAAAATACTCGACAATAGGGTCGGCCGGAATTTCCGGTTCAACTACCTCCTAAATAAAAATATATCTACGTCAAGTTGGTCGGCATGATTGTTATAAACACGAAACAAAATAAATAGTTAAAAAGATATACCACATCCGAATCATAGACCGGACGAGGGCCGAAGGGGACGGATATCAAAACCATGACACTATACATATATAAAAAAAACATAAGAAAATTATACAAGAAATAATTATGCATTTAAATCATATAACTAACAATTTTTAAAATAAAAGATAAAAAAAGAGGCTCACCGAGGTGGTGTCGGCGACGGAGCGGCGCGGGCGATCGACGGCGGTGAGGATCAGGGGACGGGACGACACTATATAAAACCATAAATTATATTTCAATTCGAGCTCAAAATGCATATAAAACAAATGAAATCCCTAATTTAGTCATTTCATCAAACACCTTGCAAGCACAACCAAAATCAAACTTGCTAAACTTGCACGAAAATGAGCTAAACTTGAAAAGCCGGAAGAGAAGATGAAGAAGTTGCTAACCCTTGTATAGGGTGCCACCAATCTTGACAAATGTTGGAGAAAAAATGGGTGACCTAGAGCTTGGGAGGGCTTGGGAGAGAGGAAAAATGGGGTTGGGGTCGAGTTGCTCCAAAATGGAGCTGGCTCGGCCGGGGTGGAAGATATAGGCAGGACCTTTAGTACCGGTTTTAGTTACCAACCGGTACTAAAGGGCCTGCCGTGGGGCCACTGACCGTGGCCTGCGGGGCTGCACCCTTTTAGTACCGGTTGGTATGAACGACCGGTACTAAAAGGTGTCCTTTAGTACCGGTTGTTAATACCAACCGGTACTAAAGGTCCTCGCCGCGGGGCCCTAGCTGGCGCCCAAGCACAACCGGTGCTAATGCCCCCTTTAGTACCGGTTTTTGTGGCAACCGGTACTAAAGGGGCGCACCAATGCCTCTGTTTCTACTAGTGACGGCAACTCTAGAACTGGCGCACAATATTGAACTCAACTTATATATAGAGAGAGAGAGGTGAGAAGAAGTGTCTTGTGCTGAGTCCAATCACAACGCGGCAACTCTAGAACTGGCGCACAAGACTGAACTCAACTCAGAGAGAGAGGGAGAGGGAGAGAGAGAGAGAGAGAGGTGAGAAGTGATCATTTGATATAGTAACTTAAATAGTAATTACTTATGGACATACATCACACCTATTTCACACTCATTATTTTTTACTTTATTGGTCGTTTACATGAAATCAAATAACTTCTATTCACGTTCTTTGATTATCTTAGCAAACGTTCAGTGTGTGTAGAGTTGTATTAGTGTGCTATCTTTGTCTACTCGTTGGATTCGACATTTTTAGTTTTCAAAAATTCTGTAATACGTCCCCTACCCTTGTGGGTTATCAGTCATGTACTTTCAAAACAGGTGAAGAAAGAAGAGGTAGACAATCAAATTAAACTAAACTAATTTTTTTATTGTTTAGAAATCCCATATATTAATGATTATTTTTATTGAGAAACATATTTTTCTCCTTCGTATGGTGTAAACAATATACAGTCATTTGCTCAAATAAGTCCTAATTACCTGCCACCCTGAATGTTAACCTTGCATATTGATCTAACATAGTGCATATGCACCCTTTATTTAAAATGCATTTTGTACATATTTTGAAATGTCAAAAAATTTGGGAAAAAATGTTCGCGCATAGAGCTTAACATGTTATGTGCTCACAAAGTCGTTTCACGAAAAACCGACATACTTTGTGCCTTGTATAAAAAAGAAAAAAATGGTGCTAAAATAAGGCTTTTCAAGACATTTTTTTTGTCTTTTTTACACAAGGCACAAAATATATCGGTTTTGGGTGAAACGACTTTGTGAACACATATGAAGATGTATCCACGAAATTTTAGTTCAGATTTTTTCGACATTTTGAAATATGTTTTTCAAATACCGGGTGCATATGCACCCGGCCGGTGCCAAAGTGAATTTCCGAACTAATAATCACAATTTAATTGTATACACCCATTAAATATCCTGCACATCATTAATGTCGTGTTTTTAGAAAAATAGCCTAATAATCATTCACATAGATAATAAATTCGATTAAAGATATTCTCTACACTAGTAACGTGGCTATAAATACGTTTTTTTATGTATAGTGTGAATCTCAACGAATCTGTAAGTTTATTTCTCGATCAATTTGGACATACTAAAGATGATGCCCTCTCTAAAAAGACAACTTAATATGATTCCCTTACATTTCCGAGGGCCGCCATGCTAGTTCTGAATAAATGAGGAAAGTTTAAATCCAAAATAACACTTTGTGAATCACATACTCCCTCCGTTCAAAAATAAGTGTCCCCAGTTTGCCTAAAAGTGGATGTATCTATACATGAAACATGTCTAGATACGTCTAATTTTTAGCAAACTTGAGACACTTATTTTCGGACGGAGGGAGTAGTAAAATCAACGATAGAGCTTGGTCGACTGAGACCCTTTTTGTCGACTAAGCAATATCAAATGCATTTACAAGAATATTCAATTTTATATCTTAATTCTATTTTTCTAAATAAAAGGACACAATGAAAAAATAATACAAAAATATACTTCATTTACACTTGGGCTTGCTCAAACCGACATGTACGAAATTCATTGGATGTCTCCTGGCGTGGTTTGATATTTTCTTGATGGAAACATTAATATTATTAGTCATTGTTATTAATATTATAGTAATAATAGGTCAAATGGCGCTGAAAAAGTAGGCTTGTGTTGGAGTATCTGGGATAGTCTAAACCCTAACTGACAAAAAAGTATACTTATATTATTAATAGTGTGCCATCATAATGCTAATCTCTATAAATATATTTTACAACTGTAAATTTCAGTTGCAATGCTAATAAACTTATTAGTATTTTCATTCACAAAGAAAAAAAATCAAGAGGTTGCCCGCCCACCACTGTGCTTATTAATTTGAATTAATGTAATTCAATAGCTAAGTAGCTAGCTTCGTTCTTTTTTGCAAGACTAAGAAGACCTGAAGGAGAAGAAATTATCATTGTTGCATCGTTGCACCAAACAAGAAAAGATGCTCTGCCAGAAATAGTATTAATTAGTTCTATCATAACTGGCAATGGCAGCTAGCGCGGGGAAGACTTTGCTCCCGCGTCTCACGGATCTGGGTGGCACGTCTTATTTGAAAAAACAAAAAAATTATGTTAAGAATGCCATCTTGTGCTGAGTCGAAGCACAACACGGCAACCCCAGCACTCGCTAGCTACACCGCACAAGATTGAACTCAACTCAAAGATAGAGATCGAGAGAGAGAGAGAGAAGTGCCATGGCGGATCTGGCGATCGGCTTGTCCAAGACGGTGGTGCAGGGTGCGATCACCAAGGTCCAGTCGGCGATCGAGGAGGATGCGAAGCTGCGGCAGAAGGCGCAGCGCGACCTCGTGGCCATCAGCCTGGAGTTTGAAATGATGCAGTCCTTCCTGGACGTGGCCAAGGAGGAGAGCGTGACGAACAGTATGGTGAAGACCTGGGTGAAGCATGTCCGGGAGCTGGCCTACGACCTCGAAGACTGCGTCGAGTTCGTCGTCCACCTCGACAACACGCCGGACTGGTGGCGACGGTTGCTGCCGTCCTGCGTGGTGCCGCCTCTTCCACTGGACGAGGCTGTTGTTGAGCTGGAGGAGCTCAAGCGCAGGGTGGAGGACGTCAACAATTGTTACAGGCGCTACAGCAACATCGGTGACGCTGGCTCGGGCACGCTCCAACAGCGCGGCGCCAACGATGCAACCACATTTTTCAAGGCAAGGGATGAAAAGAAGATACAGCAAGGAGATCTCACCCAGCTGCTGGCCTGGCAAGGCGACGATAGTGACCGACCCCTCCAAGTAATCTCGTTGTGGGGCACAGGTGGTGATATTGGGGTCACATCTATCATTTGGAAGGCCTACAATGACCAAATAATCTGCAAGAACTTCACCCACCGGGCCTGGGTAAAGCTCATGCATCCTTTCAATCCGCACGAGTTCATCCGGTGCTTGAAGGATCAGTTCTATGCAAGCGGGTGCAAAGATCGCGATGAACAAGAACAAGTCATAGGTTTAGATGTTCTGAAGAGGACGTCAGAGACCACCCAAGGGGATCACCTACAGGAGTTTGAAAGGCAGCTCAAGAACGAGAGTTATCTCGTTGTTTTGGAAGATCTGTCGACGTTAGCAGACTGGGACGCTATCAGCAAATTTTTCCCCAAAAGGAATAATGGCAGCCGCATCATCATCTCGACGCAGCAGCTGGAAGTAGCAAGCTTGTCCGTCGGACACCCGTACAAACTGTTTGATCTGAACCAGTTCCCCGATGACCACTCTGTTTATGCCTTCTACAAAGAGGTACATAATCAAAACAAGATTACATTCAAGTTTAACGAAGTTTCTCCATTAAAGATATTTTATTCATCAAGTTTTATAGTAACTAGCAAAGATCACCAATGCAAGCATTTCATCGATATCATCACTGTATGTAGTCGGTATAAAATTCTCAACTATGAAACTACTCTGATTCTCTGAAACATACTTGTTGTATGCTAATGACAGAGGAAGTGTAGCTATGTTAATCATGCATTTCACCTAATTTATTTTGCAGATTGGGTTTGTTTCAGAGGACTAGGACAGTTTCATGTCCGTTTGATCATATATTGTAGAAACATAAGTTCCATAATTCTAGCGGGATTCAAGAAACTTCAAATAGTGCTACTTTAGCCAACTGTTAACCCACTGTAATTGTATTGTCATGGCTCCCAAGTGGTATGGCCAGGGTATGCTCCAGGCTTTGTACGTGGTTTGGTTGCCAACGATGTCGCTGTGAAGTTTGGTTACTGGGGAAAAACTGTAATTGTACTGTCTACAAAATGGGTCAATAATTGGTAGTTTCATCGACAAAACAGTGCGGTGGTACTGTACTTTTAGGGTAATAGCGGAACACATGTGAAAATTTTCGGTACAAGCAAAGAGAAAAATTAATCCATTCGTCCTCAGATAAGACTAGCAACTACTAGAAGACGAGGAGTCTTTATTTTTAGTGGTCACTAACTCTAATAGTCAAGTTGTATTTTTTCCCAACAATACCGAAGTTTCATTAAAATTAAGAACAATAATTACTAATTTGTCTAGAGGGATATTCAGGGAAAAGAAAATGTGCATGCCGGCGCTACAGATTCAAGTTCCCCAAATCAATTTGTTTCTTGACGTGTATCTCTAATTGGCGTTGGTTTCTGCGAGGCGATCTGCAGCATGCCATCAGCTAGCAAATAAGTCAAATCTTTATAAGCCCAAAAGAAGTCTCCAGATAGTTTCTATGAGATTCTCTACTCACCACAGTTTTTTCACACCAAAATCCATAGGCAGGCTTATGCATAAGCAGAAGCTCAAAAGAAGTGTCCCTATGTAATTTACATGTCCAAGCACTTGCTGGTACATGCTTTTGGAAGATACTGTGTTACTATTACTGATCCATCACAATATATTGTACACTGAGAAGTGTTTTTCTTCTTTCATATTTGGCATATGAGCCATCACCATATATTGCACATTGATTACATAATTGACATATATTCCTTTTTTTTCCTTAGGTAAGCGCTAAAGCATTCTTATTTAGCACTCAAAAGAACTATTCTTATTTTCAGGACCCTCAGTTTGTTGGAGATAAAGGCAAGGCGACGATTGATAACATGTTTGCGTGCACAAACGTATCAGCTGAAGAATGGATGTCAACGGATCCCCTTGTTGGCCGCGAGTCAGTAATGAAAGATGTTCATCAGTGTATAGTATATACATTGGTATATTCACTGCAGGTTATGTCGGTGTGGGGGATACCAGGGGTTGGAAAATCAGCCCTCGTCAAAAACATATTCTGCAAGAGAATACTTATTGATTCCAGGTTACCTCAACGAAACAGGCGACCCCTATTTGTCAAATATGGCTGGGTGGACCTAACCCATCCATTCAATTTGTGGGACTTTGCTCGGAGCTTACTAGTGAGCTTTCATTCCGAATTTCTTCAAGCCAAGGAGATGGCACATCATGGCATGGAGGGAATTAAAAACCCCGTTCTAGAGTGTCAGAGTATTTTGGAAAATAAGAGGTGCCTAGTCGTCATAGATGGTCTGCGGTCCACGAAAGAATGGGACCTGATACAAGCTCACTTGGTATCTGGATCTCGTAAAAACTGCATCGTAGTAATTACAACTGAAGTAAGCATCGCCACACATTGCTGCAGAGACAATAGAGAACTCGTGTTTAATGTCAAAAATCTAGAAGCCGGTGCATCCTTTCAGCTCTTTAGAAACAAGGTGTGTTTAATTTTCTCACCAGATATTACTTTCTGTTTTAGCTCACTGTATCGAATTTGCTATTTCCATGCTCGTTCTTAGCAGTTCATACGCATGCTTGGAGGGATCAAGAACGTTTAATACCATATCATTTTGAAATGAGTCTGAGTGTATATGTGCATCTCAAAAAGAAGGCTAACAGAGGTCAAATATACCTGCTTACTCCCATGCCATTGTCGCTTAGCTAAATTATCCCTGATCAAAAGAACATTTCTACGGAGAAACCAAATAATTTTTCTGAGAGGATTTATTTATGTCCAGATATATTTCCAAAGAAACCTAGTATGCGCATTCACAATGTCAGCGAACATAGACTTAACCAAATATATCCCAGAGTCAGTTAGTTTCCAAACGAAACTATCTGTATCATCAGAAAGTTGTACCATCATCAATAATTCACATAAGTGAAGCCATGCATCACACTTATGTCCCACGAGCACGTCAAAACTCAATATTCAGGGGTGCCTAAGATAGTATTTACGACAACATAACATCCTTATGACACACAATATTGTATAAAGATGGGTACCGTTGAGCCAGCAAATTATGACATAGCCAAATATCCTCCCAAAACCTTGTGCTTTTCCATTTCCAACATTAAAACGGCCTCTAGTAAACAACTCATTCTTAATACCCTTAAGGCCCTTCCAAAATGGATAGTCAGTAGGGTTTTCTTGTACTTGACCTGAAGTTTTAGAGTGGAGATATTTGTTGTGTAGCAACTCCTCCCATACACCCCCTCTTCATTCAAAAATTTTAACAACCATTTGATGAGTAAACACATATTTGTAAACGCACAAACC
The DNA here is from genome assembly GCA_947311845.1 of Poa pratensis. Taxonomy (NCBI): domain Eukaryota; kingdom Viridiplantae; phylum Streptophyta; class Magnoliopsida; order Poales; family Poaceae; genus Poa; species Poa pratensis. The sequence continues at coordinate 1,293,281 of CAMZMU010000097.1, read as the reverse complement.
TCTATGGTAAGACCACCCGATTTTTCGGCCTACAAACAATATTCCACTTCGTTATACGATATTTACGTTTATTTCAAGTACTTTGCAAGAAAAACCATGATCCGTAAAAGTCAACACGCTTCGATACCCCTTTGGGTATTTCAAGGAATGATAACATCTGCAATTCTGCATGCATTTCTATTATGAGGATTAGTATTTTCCTTAATCCCTCTTAAATGTTTTGAGAAATTATAGTGTAGTTATCTTAGCATGGTTACTGATTCGTATTGTTTAAGCACCAGGTATCTGATACCGGTTATCTGTTGGGCTCTTCATTCTCTGAGGAGCTAAAAGAACTTGTTTCAAAATGTGGGGGAATTCCGAAAGTAATAGCTGGGATAGCTAGCTCATTGGAAAAAACAAAAGTGAGGCAGATGGATTATGCACGTTCTCTCAGTAGCAGATTTATGCATGAACTGGAGAGAAACCAAGAGTTTGACAGTCTGCAAGGTCTATTTGACTGGATCCGTACATACTTCCGTACTTGTCCGGATTCTGTCAAGCCCTGTATCTTCTACCTTCCAATCTTTCCGGTAGGCCATGTCATCCGTCGGAGGCGACTAGTAAGGCGGTGGATGGCAGAGGGTTACTCCAGAGACAGCCACACAGAATCCGCGGAGGATAACGGGGAGCAGAGCTTCTCCATACTCCGTGATATGTGCATACTCCAGCAGCCCCCAACACAAAATACTGTCAAAGGTGACACTAGAACGGTGGCGTGCCAGGTGAATGGTTTTATGCACGAGTATATCGTCTCACAGCACATGGAAGAGAATCTTGTGTTTGAGCTGGGGGGCAGTTGCGCCCTAACAACCCAACGCACCGGACGTCACCTTACCATATTGGAACACTGGGACAGGGACAAAATTGTGTTCAATAACATCGACTTCTCCCGGCTACGGTCACTAACAGTGTTTGGGAAGTGGGATTCATTTTTTATCTCTAAAAGTATGAAGCTTCTCCGAGTGCTTGATCTAGAGGATGCATCAGATGTAAATGATGTCGATGTCGAGAAGATAGTGAAATTGTTGGGTCGCCTAAAGTTCCTGTCTCTTCGAGGATGCGGGGGCATCTTCAATCTGCCAAGTTCATTAGGTGATCTGAGGCAACTGCAGACTATGGATGTTAGGGGCACCTGTATAGTCACCCTGCCAGAGAACATCATCAAGTTACAGAAGCTGCAGTACATTCGTGCAGGAAGGAACACAAGGAAAAAAGCTCACGGCGAGTTGAACATGGCAAAAAGCTGCAGTACAGCACCACCAGTTTCCTCCAGCAGGGTGCCCAAGTTCAGCAACCGCCGTCAAGGAATTGATGTTGTGGTGCCTGAAGGGATTGGGAAGCTGACGGCATTGCACACACTTGGTGTTATTGACCTCGCTGCTTCAGGGGGTAAGGCTGTACTTGAAGCGCTCAATGAGCTGACCCAGCTACGCAAGCTAGGAGTCTCTGGCGTCAACGTGAGAAACATCAATGATTTTGTCTCTGCAATCTCAGGTCATGTCCATCTGGAAACGTTGTCCGTGCACCTAAACGACAGTCAACATTGCTTGGATGACATCCACCTTCCTTTGGAGAACCTGCGGAGTCTTAAACTCTATGGGCTTGGTGACAAGTTTCCAGACTGGAGTGACCAGCTTAAGACGCTTGTGAAGCTTGATTTGGAGATGGCCACCTTCATGGAACGAAATGCCATGAAGATGATTGGCCTGCTACCACAACTATGCATTCTTCGTGTAAAGCAGCTTCAAGATGGCGAGCTTTATTTTTGTGTCGCTGAAAATGGTGAAGAGGAACAGTCTTATGTTGTGCACACGGATCACAGATACAAGAGGAAAGGGGATTCGGGAGGGAAGCGAGGCTAGGGATAGCAGACGGAAGCAGTTTCGGGATTAGGGAATCAGAGTTGTTACATCAATGTTCTAGTCGATGCCTCACCTGAGGACTTTGCTACTACTTATCCCTCCACACAGCTAGCACATCCACGCACGCTTACAGGCTGTCATCTGACAGCTGGGTCCATAAGGCTGGCCCACATGTCAGCCGATGGTGTCACGGTCATGACAATGCCCTCCCCTTAAGGAGCTGCTTGACCCCAAGTTGGCGCTGTCGGAAAACGGCGGCGAAGATCAGCTTCATCTTCCCAAGTCGTCATCCCAGGTGCGACAGGAGACCAGCAAATTTTCACACGAGTAGCCGTGGAAGCTCCATGTGAAATGAAAGCTTTCTCAAGAATCTGGATGGGGCACAGATGAGATGCATCAGTATCAACACAGCAACAGGTCTGATTGTACCTGAGTAGAGTCTGGCACGTGTTTCTTCAGTTGGGAAACATGCACCACCGGGTGGACTTGGCTAGAAGCAGGCAGCTCCAACTTGTAAGCGACTGCACCGATACGTTGGATGATTTTGTATGGTCCAAAGAATCGAAAGGAGAGTTTCTGATTTCCCCGAGTTGCCACTGACCGCTGAACATAAGGTTGCAGTTTTAGAAACACCGTGTCACCCACCTCAAACACCCGCTCAGAGCGTTTCTTATCAGCTTGATGTTTCATCCTTTGCTGGGCTCGAAGCAGATGTTGCTGCATCAGGTTTGTCATTTCTGTGCGTTCCTGAAGCCAACTTTCCAAGTCTGTGGAGGTACAAGCATCGACATCAATTCCAAAGTTGCGAGGAGGATGCCCATATAGGACCTCAAACGGTGTACGTCCCAATGCAGAGTGGTAGGTTGTATTGTACCAATACTCTGCGAGTGGCAGCCAGGTTGCCCATTTCTTAGGACAGGAGTGCACGAAGCAGCGCAAATATCCTTCCAGGCATTGATTCGGACGCTCGGTTTGGCCGTCTGTTTGAGGATGGTAAGCAGAGCTCATATGCAGAGTAGTGTCAGAGAGCTTAAACAGTTCCTGCCAGAAGCGACTGGTGAATATCCGATCACGATCGGAGATGATCGTTTGTGGCAACCCGTGGAGCTTGTAGACGCCATCCATGAATGAATGTGCTACTGTCACTGCAGTGAAGGGATGACGAAGAGGAAGGAAATGGGCATACTTAGTGAATTTGTCAATCACCACTAAGATCACATTATGGTTGTTGGACATCGGCAATCCCTCGATAAAATCCATGCAAATCACCTTCCATGCTCCTTTTGGTACTGGCAATGGTTGTAACAATCCCGGCAATTTTACATGTTCAGGTTTTGCCTGCTGACAAATCTGACAACCAGCCACAAAGTCCTGGACAGATTTCTTCAGGTTTGGCCATGCAAAGTATTGTTTAACTCTCTGGTAAGTAGCTTGGATACCGGAATGGCCTCCAACACCACTGCAGTGCAACGCCTGTAAAATGTGGTTCTGTGCCAGCACATTGGAGCCTACCCAAATGCGGTCTTTCAAACGCAGAATGCCATCACGTAGTGTGAATCCCTGGTCATTTGTGTCATTCAAACTGAGCTGCTCAATTAACTTCTTGGCCTGTGGGTCATCTTCATACCCTGCTTGAAGTCTATTGAGCCAGGCCGGTTGAACAGAAGAGGAAGCTACAGCTGCCATGGTAGCTGCATTTATACTTTCAAACTGACGAGATAGCGCATCCGCCGCTTGATTGGAACTCCCTTTCTTGTATTGTATGCGAAACTGAAGACCCATCAATTTGACAAAAGCCTTCTGTTGAAGAGGCGTGTGGAGTCTTTGATCTGTAATGTGAAGGAGGCTTTTATGATCTGTGCGGATCAAGAATTCCCTGTGCTGGAGGTAAGCTCTCCATTTCTCCACAGCCAATAGTATAGCTAAGCATTCCTTCTCATAGACAGAGAGAGTCTGGTTACGAGGTCCCAACGCTCTGCTAAGGAAAGCCACTAGATGCTCTTGCTGCATCAGCACTGCTCCAACACCTATTTGCGACGCATCCGTCTCAAGCACACATGGCTTGTTGAAGTCTGGTAATGCCAGCACAGGAGCAGAGGACAAGGCAATTTTCAGAGCTTCAAAAGCTGTTTGTTGTGCTGGTCCCCAGACAAACAAGGCACCTTTCTTCAATAGCATTGTGAGGGGCAAGGCAATAATACCATAATCCTTTATGAATTTCCTGTAATAACCTGTCAGACCCAGAATACCCCTCAGACTTTTCAGATTGACTGGTACATGCCAATTGAGCACAGCTGCAATTTTGGTTTTGTCAGTGGTAACACCCTTGGGACCAATGATGTGGCCCAAGTATTCCAATTCTTGCTGGGCAAAGGAGCATTTACTCTTCTTAATCAAGAAATGATTGTCAGCCAGAATTTTAAGCACTTGGCGAAGATGTTGCACATGCTGCTCGAGGTCAGGGCTGTAGACGAGAATATCGTCTACAAACACTAACACCGTCTTGCGCAGAAGCGGCTCAAAAATGGTGTTCATGATGCTTTGGAAAGTGGCTGGCGCATTGGTGAGGCCAAAAGGCATAACAAGAAACTCATAGAGCCCCTGGTGTGTCTGGAACGCAGTCTTGTACTGTTCCCCATCAGCTAGCCGCACTTGGTGGTATCCGGAGCGCAAATCAAGCTTAGTGAAGAATTTTGCTCCTGCTAGCTCATCCAACAGCTCGTCAATAACTGGCATTGGGTGTTTGTGCTTGACAGTCAGAGCATTAAGCTGTCGATAATCAATACAGAAGCGCCATTGACCATCTTTTTTCTTGACCAATAACACGGGCGAAGCAAAAGGGCTTGAACTGTGTCGAATTATGCCATGGCACAGCATATCATATATCTGGCGTTCAATCTCGTCCTTCTGCTGAGGGCTGTATCGATAAGGTCGAATTTTAAATGGCTGAGCTCCTGGCAGCAGTGGAATCTCATGGTCTTGACTTCGTTGCGGAGGTAGAGACTCAGGCTCCTTAAACAACTGGTCAAATTCCTGCACCAGCTTCTGTACCTCTGGATGCACATCTTCTTGTTTCTCAGCACTAGCCCAATTTTCATCCAGAGATGCGGCTGTCCAGTCAGAACCAGATTGTACCAGGACAACTGTCTCCACATTGCCGTGTTTGAGCAAGCCTTTGAGTTTCTTTGAGGATACTTGTTTGCATTTGGTACTCTTGGTTTGGACCCTCTGAGCGTCACTCTCTTCTTGTTGTGAGTGCAGCGCATGATTTTGTTACGCCAGTGAACCCACATTGGGCTGTGCAGATCGAGCCAGTCTGCACCAAGAATCATATCATAGCAGCCAATGCCTAAGACATGCACTGAGTGTGTGAACGTATGACCTTGCACTCCCCATTCGAAATTAGGCACAAATTCAGTACACTGCACCGGGTGACCATCAGCAACTGTGAACTGACGAGGTGGCATCGGTTTGGTTACACACCCTATCTTCACAGCCATTTCAGTACTGATAAAAGATGACACGCTACCGGAATCAATAAGTATCATCAATTGTTGCTTGCCAACTGCTCCTTGCAACCGAATGGTGTGCTTCTTCCTGCCATAGCCTGAGGATCAGCAGTACTAGCCAGTAGCATCAAGTCATCATCATCAGATTCATCATCATTCTCCTCTGATGATTGTTTAGCAGAAATGGGTAGCACTTCCATAAGTTCTTCAATGATGTGCAATGGAATTTTGTCGGGACATTTGTGAGTTTTGCTCCACCGTTCACCACATGTAAAACATAAGCCCTTGGCACGGCGATAAGCCTTCAGAGTTTCCAGTCTATCTTCCCACTTCTCTGTTCGCTTGTTCTCCTCAGGTTTACTCACGGATTTCTCCTTGGCAGTATGTTTGTCACCAGGGGAAAAAGAAGGCCGATGAGAATATGGTGAGAATACCCTTGATTCACTTCGTGGAGGAGATTGCTTCTTGATATTATCCAATTCCTCTTCCTGCATAAGAGCCAGCAAACTCGCAGTATCTAGGTCTTTAGGGCAATGCAAGTGAATGGAAGTACGTATATCATCCCGTAAGCCATGAAGGAATTCATCTACAAAGAATGCTTCATCTAAATCAGGATTGTAAAGCAGCAGTTGATTCTTAAGCATCTCGAACTGGTCACAGTATTCAGCTACCGAACCAGTTTGTCTTAGACTACGCATTTGCCGACGATAGTGCATATACTTGTTTTTACCAAATTTCTCATGAACTAGTCTACACATCTCACCCCAGTCATCTATTTTACTTTTAGCTTGCACATTCCTAAGCCACAGCGCTGCAGTGCCACGGAAGTTCAGCGAAGCATAACGCGTACGCAAACTATCCTGCACATGATAGAGCTCGAAATAAATCTCGCAATCCTGCTGCCAGACCTTCGGATTGTCACCCTCAAATTTGGGGAATTCCATTTTAGGAGAAAATCCACGCCCCCGGTTACCAACTTCACCATCGCGCTCAAGGTGATTATCACGAAATTCGGATGAGGAACGAGCTTGAGGCGGTGAATTGGTACCTGTGACCGGGGTAGATCGCTGGTTCCCAAGGACACCAGGCGCATCTCCCCGGTAGAGCCTTGGATCGCGGTGGTCCGTAGACCCGGAGCCCAAAGTCGGCGCAGATGGCGCGCCGCTGCAGCTCCTGGTGGCGAGGGCAGCGGGGATCCTAGGTGTGTCAGATCCGCGCCCAAGCCAGTCATCCCGCTCGATTCAGGGACGTCGACGTGCTTCAACGCCGTGCGCGGGCTGGACTCGATGGCCGTGTTGGCACCGAAAAACTGTCCAGCGCAACACCAGGATGATCGTCGTGCTTTCGTGACGACGGACGGATGTTTTACGAGCAAAACAACAAAGGGTTCCCCTCACTTTCGTGGAGGAGAGAGCCGACCGTTTTACAGGCAAAACGGCAAAGGATCGCCACGCCCTAGGGCTGCTAGAACATGGCGGAGAAACAAACCAGAACGATACAGAAAACGATAAAGGAAAAAGTAAGCAGAACGTAAAGATAAATTGTATTGTTTCGATTGTGTCTCCTTTTTCCAATCGGCCATATGCCCATAATATATAGGCAGCCAGGTCTTCGGCAAATACACGGTTTGCTTTCTTAGCGTACAAGCCAATAATATTCTAAGTTTGATTCGGTCACCGCCTAAACAGGTACGTGATATTACCTTAATTAGTTCGAGTACAACCGAATCGATTAGAAATTGTACGCCTCCTTCACGTAACTTGATAGCCTCCTGAACAGCCACAGCTTACATGTATTACGTGACACCTCCTGGCCATATTCACGTGGAAGCACTCCTTGCTTATGTCTAAAATATTCCGGCCAGGATGCTAATGATTCCAAATTACCGTTGATCATGCATGTGATCTTCCCTGATGATTCTTCCTGCGTGACCTTGTAAATTCAGGTTGGCACCTGAATTCTCCAAGCCCTTGTCCTTGGTAGCATGTGCAGCTCAAATCACCTCTGGTTGTAGCTAGGACTTGTCCTGGGCACCTCTAGAACTTAGCTCAACGTATCCCAGAATCCATCGAGGACTTGTCCTGCTACGTGCTAGTCTATGCAACACTCCATATATTTGTTGCGAGTAAATAGCTTCGTATACTTGGTCTGCCGCCACGGCATTTGTACTGCACTCCGATGAAGCCTGCATTTGAACTAAACCACAGCTCCGAATATATATGTCAACTAATAATCAATACATAACCATTTAAATTAATTTGGCCGATCATACAATCTAGCTAGCCAAATTAGGTCATCAACAGGCCGCCACTCGCGTCGCCAACTCGTCCGCACGTTGTTGCCCGGCCGCGATGGCCGTCGTGGTCTCGGCGAACGAGCCCTGAAGCTCATCGATCTTCGTCTGCATCCCGTTGAGTGAATCCAACACTTGCTTCATGTACGCCTCCATGGACGCGCCCTGAGCCGAGACCTCGCCCATAGTTTTCTGTAGGTCTGAATCCACCTGATTCACAGTACGGCGCGGCGCCAGCGTGCTCAGCGTCGTAGATCAACCAACACCGATCACGGGTGTCTCCGAAGAGAGCTTTGCGCAGCGATTTCAGAGAAATCGAGCACCCGGAGATCAGAATCTGAAGGATTTGGTGGTGACCGCAGATCGAAACGAGAAATCTGATACCATATGTTGTGCACACGGATCACAGATACAAGAGGAAAGGGGATTCGGGAGGGAAGCGAGGCTAGGGATAGCAGACGGAAGCAGTTTCGGGATTAGGGAATCAGAGTTGTTACATCAATGTTCTAGTCGATGCCTCACCTGAGGACTTTGCTACTACTTATCCCTCCACACAGCTAGCACATCCACGCACGCTTACAGGCTGTCATCTGACAGCTGGGTCCATAAGGCTGGCCCACATGTCAGCCGATGGTGTCACGGTCATGACATCTTATCAAAGGGTGAAGGTCCTAGAGATTTCTTGTGGGTGCAGCTCCAGCACCTTACATGTGAAATTTGAAGAGAAAACAATGAGAAGCCTAGAGCTTCTCAAGATTGACTGCTGCGGGGGGTCACCGTCATACCAGTTTTCTGGCCTGGAGAATCTACAAGCACTCAACCAAGTACTACTAGTTAAGGGTGCCAACAGCGGATGGCTGAAGGAAACCCTTGAGACCCAACTCGCCGAGCACTTATGGGAAGAAAAGCCCGTTGTGAAGCTGGATGGACCACCACATTCATCATGAAGGATTATTGGTACGTGACAAGCTTTGTACTCCCTATGATCCGTAATTATTGTCCCCAGCCGTATAGCATTTTGTACCAGGCTAGTATTCTTCTCACGACAATTAAATCGGACCGGAGGGAGTATGTTTTTGTATCAAAATATACTAGACTATCCTGCGGATAGTTGGATTTTTGTGAGCTGTGGTTGATGTGCTGTTGGCAAGGAGCATGAGTCATATTAGGTGTACTATCCTCAACGAGTTGGTTGGAGTTATTACCACTTTAAACATCCTTAGTTGGTCTACCTTGCTTTTTTTCCCAAAAGGATGTTTTGGGTTTGTTTTAGCATATATCGATCTTTTGTGTTAAGTAGTGATTGTATCCTCTGTAGTTACAAGGGCTGATATGAACCAAGCGGAGAGCTTTTCAATGTGTAATGCAGCAATCGTTGGTGATCAAACCCGAGATCAGATCTTTGATTGGTTCTTATATGCTTGCCGCGTAATTGCTTGCTCCTTCATATGATGCGCTGCAATTTGATTTGCCTCATATTACACTGCAATTATCCGGTCAAATCCTGACCTGAGAATTTAAATGTGTTAGAACTGGTTGAGACCAAGAAAAATTCATCACCTGTCAAATGCATATAAGGAAATGGGAAACTGAATGAAAAATCAGACATTCAGAATTCAGATAACACTGGTACCTCAGCAACACATCATATAACTGGCATTGAGTACTCAAGGAGTCGGGTCCTTGTCAAAACTATACCTAATGCCGGGGATACACAGATGGCATCAAATACTCATTATTCAGTCCAACAAAAACATTGAAAGTCAAAATATAAAAATTGTGAAGTACTACTAATTTGGAATCACAAAACTCACGAAGTAGAAAGTACAGAAAAATCATAATTACAAAAACATTGAAACCCGAATTGTAAAAGTACTAAAACCCGAAGTACATAAACACCGAAAGTCGAAGTATAGAAATTGCGAAGTACAAAAAAAAAAACACAAACAACCACACTCCCGAGTAGAAAGTACAAAAACCCGAACTACAGAAGTACTGAAACCTAATGTACAAAAACACTGAAAGCCGAAATACAAAAACATAGACCTAAAATACATGCATAAGTAAACTAAAACCCGAAGTACAGAAAAGTCCAGAGTACATAAGTAAACTGAAATGTCGAAGTACATCCACATTGAAATCTGAAGTACATGCTTTTAAGTTTTATAACTACAAAAAAAGTTTGTGAAAACCTATCAACATGATATCTACTCTTGAAAATCTCAACACGAGGAGCTGAAAAGTGAAAATGGTGCGTAGTTCGACGAACGGTTTTCAAAATATTTCGTTCTGAAAAGTCGAATCTCGAAATAAACGTGCGTGTAGCCTCCCGCCGACTCAGAGAAGACAAAACTAACCAGTCTCTCTCCTTCGAACACTTTGCAATGAGAGAGCACACGAGAAGATAAAATGCGACACTTGGCGGTGTGTTAGAAGCGCGCGAACCGGACCTTCTCAAAGGTCAGCCTTTCTATAATGATTTTGGCTTATTTCACATTGTGATTATTTCCTAGTAGTGCGGATCTCGATCTTGATTGTGATTACTCAGGCCGATAATTTACGCGCAGCCGAGTATAAGAGCATCTCCATTGGCGCCGGCACGAAATCGCCCCCCGCTGGCCCGCCAATAGCGCAGAAGTTCCTCGATGGAACATACAAACCGTTCGGCAACCCCGCTTTGCATCTTGTTCCTAGAGTGGCAACAGGGGGCACCGGCAACCGCGGCAACGTGTCCCACGTCGGAATCTGACGGGCACCCCACAGCAGCGACCCAACTATTTCTTTCCTTCCCCATCGTCCCTTTTGTCCTGAACTCCACCTGCCTCCACTCAATCTTCGTCGCCGCCGAACTCTTTCGACGCTGCTCCACCTGCACTACGCTCGCCGCGACCATGCCCCGCTCTCCCCGTCGCTCTCGCTGTCGTCTTTTCTCATTCTGGCTAAAGTATTGGTCGCCTCTACACAGCCGCCGCCTTCTAGGACCACCCCGCCCGCAATGTGTTCGTCGCATTGCGAAACTCATTTTTTTTTTGCTAAAATGTTTGCTTCAATTTTTTGCTTAACCTAGCTAATTTTTTTGCTTAACAGGTTTTTACTGAAATGTAAGGAATGTCACGACGAGCCTGAAATCACGGCCTGCATTGTGCAGAGCTTGAAGGGGCGCGCCCTACGAGTGAATGTGGTGGCCGAGCGGCCACCACGGAGGTTCTAAATGGAAGATGTGTTTGGCAGCAGATGACATCGAGCATTCTGCAGAGGAGTCAGAAATTAGCTCGTCGTGGCGTTCTCCCGATCGTCTTCCCGGGCTATCTAGCACACTCTCGACGTACTTTTTCCCGCCCGTTTTTTGGGGGCGCTCAAGTCAACATAAAAACATGCCCGTTGTAATTTTATGTGTTTTTCCACGGGCCGCAACTTGTGCATGCGAGCTCCGATGGAGTTGTTCTCGGTGGCGTCGGAAAGCTCTCGAAAAGTTGGGGTTCCCGGGACTTGCAGTTTTTGGGATATCGCGGTTTCACCACGTCGTTAAATTTATTTAACACTATTGAGCCCGGATGTACCCGGAAAATTTCTGAGACCAAAAAACGCCGTTTAGCCCCCCGAACGGGGCGCGCGAGATCATACCGATGAAGAAGGGGCCCGGATACGTCAAACGTCGACGTCGCCTCTTTGGGTCTACCTTTTGGTCGCTACGTGGTGACTACAATTTCATGTGAGATCACGTCGCCGCGCGAGAAACCAACGTTCCGGCATTCTCCCGCCCGTTTTCCGTGTTTTCCCGCCCGTTTACTGGTCGGAGCGCAAGTTCATCTTGGGGGCGCCTAAATTTCTCTCGTCATGGCATTCTCCCGCCCGTTCCCCCGGGCTATCCATTCCCGTACCTTTTCCCGCCCGTTTTTTAGCTGACATTTAAGTCAACATGAAAACATGCCCGTTGTAAATTTATGTGTTTTTCCACGGGCCGCAGCTAGTGCATGCTAGCTCCGATGTAGTCGTTCACGGTGGCGTCGGAATGCCCTCGAAAAGTTGGTACACAAGTTCATCGAGAGGCCGCCGAAATTAGCTCGTCGTGGCGTTCTCCCGCTCGTCCTCCCGGGCTATCTAGCACACTCTCGACGTACTTTTTCCCGCCCGTTTTTTGGGGGCGCTCAAGTCAACATAAAAACATGCCCGTTGTAATTTTATATGTTTTTCCACGGGCCGCAACTTGTGCATGCGAGCTCCGATGGAGTCGTTCTCGGTGGCGTCGGAAAGCTCTCGAAAAGTTGGGGTTCCCGGGACTTGCAGTTTTCGGGATATCGCGGTTTCACCACGTCGTTAAATTTATTTAACACTATTGAGCCCGGATGTACCCGGAAAATATATAGGTTTTTGCTGCTTTGCAAGCTTCTTTGTGTGATATGTCCAAGGGATGGATGCATCATGGGACGCGTCATGTGTAGGGATCGCCCCGCTCGTCAGTATAAATAAATACGCTTCTTTGGTGTTTGAATGCCTCAAATCCTTTTAATTGTGTAATGCATTAGCACGTACACTTGAAACCGGCACGGTAATCACGTCTGCAACATCATACAGTTCCAGACTTCCATGTCGATGTCTAACTGAAACTCACATGGTGGAGCTGCTAGAGTCTAACTGAACCGTAAACACATGCATGGTTTGCAAGCTTCTTGTGTTGCATGTTCATGGTTGGAGTAGGTTGCTCTGTGATATTATATTTGAGGGATGCATCATGCATGTTTTGTGTGCAGAGGCTGGTGATTCCAACTTCTTATCAGAACTATGTTTCTGTCTGTTAAATCGTTAGGCGTACACATATAGCTTTTTTCTGAAACTGTTAAATGTGACGAGATCCAACTATAATGTCCCTGCTACTATCAAGTTTTGCTACACCAAACCTATATAATTTAGATGAGTTTTCTGCAAAACAATTTACTGTATCTTCTTCGTCTGTATTGTTGGAGGGTTGGTCAGACAGTAGTTGCTTGGATACTGGTATGTTTTATCTCTGTTCTTAAAATAGCTTCTATTTTGTGGATGTACAGGTCATTTACAACAGGGAAACAGACCAGAGCCGTGGATTTGGGTTTGTCACCATGAGCACTGTCGAGGAGGCTGAGAAGGCCGTGGAGATGTTCCATCGCTACGTGAGTTGTCTTGATAACTTTGTGTGGCTATTTCCCTTACATATTCTTAATTTTGTTTGCAAAACCTGCATAGAGAGGCTGCTCATAGTACCTGAATATGTTTCCTGTCATAGGTCCCAGTTTAGTCAAATCTGTTTATCTTTTTCAAGTTCAAAATCATGTGTAGCTCATATGCTTCGCAAGCTCTAGCTAAAGCATGCACACAATTTGATGCTTTACTGAATGGCCTTAAACATGGACAGGACGTGGGTGGGCGGCTGTTGACCGTGAACAAGGCGGCTCCTAGAGGTGCCCGGGTGGAAAGGCCTGCCCGCGACTTCGGGTCTTCGTTCAGGATCTATGTGGGCAACCTGCCATGGCAAGTGGACGACTCAGGCCTTGTGGAGTTGTTCAGCGAGCACGGCAAAGTGGTGGACGCTAGGGTCGTCTACGACAGGGACACCGGGCGCTCACGGGGATTCGGGTTCGTGACAATGGCGTCGCAGGCCGAACTGGATGATGCTATCGCTGCGCTCGATGGACAGGTTAGTGTGGGGGCGATTCGCTTGTCCTTTTCGTACTATGATGCAGATCGGGCTTTACTGAAATAGGTAATGTTGTGATGAGTCTGAAATCACTCTTTGAATTCTGCAGAGTTTGGAGGGGCGCGCCCTACGAGTGAACGTCGCGGCAGAGCGGCCGCCACGGAGGTTCTAGATGGAATATGTGTTTGGCAGCGGATGACATCGAGCTTTCTGTAGAGGAGTCAGAGTAGCGCGTTCCGACACTGGTCTCGAGTCTAGACCCTCCGTTACCCTCCCGTCTGTCCATCTGTGTTCTGTCTATCCAGTGTTTCTTTTTTCTTCTTGCAAATCTGTCTGTTGGTTCCCTGATCTCAATTTGTCGACGCAGTTGAAAAGTTTTGTCTGACATACACATATATATATGTTTAAGCCCCCATGGGTTTTGCTCCAAGATTCATGCTCGCTAGACATGGAAAAGATTTCAGAATCTTCTCGTGGTCCTGGTTGAATATGGCTCCCAGTGCTGGTGTGACACGGACACCAGTGAAACTGTATGTATGTACGTGGACTGAGAACTGCATCAGCAGTAGTTCGTTACTTCCCTTCATCAACAGAATGAAAAGGTGAGCATTCACAGGCGAACACCTTCAGCATGCTGGCCGATTGTTATCGCACACACACAATAACGCAATTCGATCTCTAGTAGACCATATTGCTAGCAAACATAGTCAAAAGCATTCTACTACAGACCAATTACATCAGACCATATTGTTAGCAACATAGTCAAAATCACTCTACTACAGACAAATTACATCAACAGCACCTCTAATCCTCCGCTGGATCTCCAGCAAGAACATAAGCACCACTCTGACGGCCGTGCTGACTGTGTGCTTGAGTTTGCAGCACGGCTGTTCCATCCATCTCCTCTTCAGCCCTGTTTTTTTTTTTTTTTTGAAACGATGGCAAAACAATTGCCATTTCAATTGAATGAGGAGAGGTTCACAAATTAAGTTACAAGGCCCGGGTAACGGAACTCCAAGGAGCGAGACTAAGTTGTGAGAGAAAATAGATGAGATACATAAAGGAGCACTCCTGAACAGGGTCTTATCCTTAATAATACTAGAACAAACATGCAAGCTCTTCCATCTTACGCACCGTCCAGATTAATTACCATGGAGTTTCCAAGACGCTTCTTGCTAGAGGACATAAGAAATGGCGTCCCTGGTCGTTTCGTGTTCTGTTTCGCACCTTTCAGATATTTGGAGATCCTGCTTGCACTGTAGCCATCCTCTAAACCAGCAGTTCTCATTGAGTTAAACTCGCCCACTTTCTGGACGGTCTTGTTCCTCATATCGACAGCAAGCACCCATGCTACGTGGGAGTTGTCCCGGAAGTCGATCTTGGTGAGGAAGTAGACGATGCCATCATCTTGCAGGCTGAGGTTAGGCAGGCCAATGTGGAGAGTCGACAAGGTTGGCTGCGCCGTACCCTCATCAACCCGCAGCCTAGGCAGCGATGATATTTCAGTGGAATCGTGTAAGTAATCCATGTGCCAATCCTCCGAGGAGTAGCTCCCTGCAGTGCTGATGCTCCATACCGCGACCTTCCAGATATAGGGGAAGCTGATTCCGGGTATGCCCTGCTCGACAAG
This sequence comes from Poa pratensis, assembly GCA_947311845.1. NCBI lineage: Eukaryota > Viridiplantae > Streptophyta > Magnoliopsida > Poales > Poaceae > Poa > Poa pratensis. The sequence continues at coordinate 1,278,274 of CAMZMU010000097.1, read as the reverse complement.
ATGATACTGCAGCTCAACATACTTGATGAAGCCACCACCAAGGACAGCAATGTCCCGAACAGCCCGTGGATTGCCCCTGCCCAGCTTATCGGCCGACCTGATTGGCATTGGCATCTGCGGCAGTTCTAAGGAACGAACCATGGGGCGTTTGTCAAGCACGTCGCACAAGAGGACATTACGCCAGAGATCAACCCAGGCCACGGTGCCTTTATCTCCTCCTATGGTGAGTGTCTTCCTTGTTGTGTGGGATGGATATGACTTGACTACAACCGGCACCTTGCTCCAGGTTTTCATGTCAGAGTGATACACGCAGAGGTGAGAAGATTCTACATACCCGAATCCAGAAGATTGCGCGGCAAGGACGTAGTCGCAGTTGCTGCAATCGTGGTCGTCCCCTTGACTGGAACCATGGGGGCTGCCATGGCTGCGTTTGTTGCACTTGCGCACGATGGCAACCGAGTCCTCATTGAACATGTAGTAGCCGGGATGCGGGAGGTGCTGGAGCGAGGGGCCGCTGGCGTCATAGATGAAGTACTCTCTTTCGAAGGGTAACATGAAATCGGGTGGATCTTCACTGATGGCGATGCGGAGGAGAAGGAGGCCGCCGTCCGTCTCTGTGGCGATGATCTGGGGCTCGACGGCGGCGCAGTCGGGGTGGGCGAGGGAGGAGGCGACGTGGACGCACAGGTAGGAGACGATCGGCGGTTGGGCGACGCAGAAGGTGACCTGGATGGTGCCGCCGAGACCGTTGATGTCGCAGGTGGCGGTGGTGGCGTTGCCGCGGTCGGCGTAATACGCGTCTGTCTCGACGAGGACGAAGGGTGGACGCTCGCCGTCGTCCGGGTGGCCATAAGCAGGAGGAGGATTCAGGTCGTACGGGTAGCTCACCTCTTCGTCCACCGATTCCTCGCTTGTTACAGATTGATCCTCTTCAGCCATGAGGACATCTTCGTCGTCGGGGTAGCCATAATAAGCAGTTGGATCTTGTTCCGCGCCATCCATCGATCCCATATCGATTCTTGGTTTTCAATGTCGGTCAATCGATTTTACGTACGGTGGGTAGGTGGGTTTTTATGTGGAGGTTGGCCGAGATAGAAACGGAATCGAGATGGTATTGCAGTCGGACTGAGCCTCACCCGGTGTTTCAACACCTGCCGGACAACGGCTTACAGTAAAGGAAAGCATGGTAAGAAGAGCTGATTATAGTAGGACCTCAAAACAGACCACATAAAAAACATTGGACGGGTCGTAATCCTATTGATTTGATTGCAGCTAGCATCTGCCTTGGGAAGACTGAGAATCTGAGATGGAGGCAGATGCAAAGCACAAACTGTTTACAAATTGACACGAAAGTACGGCGCTGTCATCACCTGCTCTCGTGGAAAAAACGAACCATCAAAAATAGATCTAACCATACAAACAATATATAATTTTTTACTGAACAAACAATCAACAATATATAATTCGCCGATGATATTGGAATATGGCAGTTCATTCAGTGACTATTAACTGAAAATGCCTAACACATCCCACGGCATCTTTTGCTTCTTCATCAACCGTTCTCGAATTTCTTGGATTGGTGCAATGGTAGGTTCTGGCGAGAGCCACACGCCCGCCCCATCGCTACCCCATCTGCGAGGTAGCCGCTTCACGAGCTCACCCTCGCCGTCGACGAGGCCATACCGGAACACGCAATGCCTGAAAACGAAGTAAGCGCACCCGCCACCCACACCCAGCTGGTCGGTGTCCACGGCAAAGCTGGCGGGGGACCCGAGGAACAACACACGATCAGCTAACCTCCATCCGTCCATCAGCGCCCATCGCATGACGCCGCCTGCTCCCTTTTCCAATGCGTGCACCGTCACCGAGAGTGCCGACGTGAAGTTGTCGCGAGCTTAAACAAGAATCCGGTCACGCTTAACAAGGACGGAAGCCCACAGCAGCTCGCCACGGGACTCCAGAACGTAATTGCATTCACGAGAATAGTTTCTTTCCTCGCCCCCGTTCCACCTCGGCTGGAGCCCTGGTAAGTCGCCGACGCCGCCTCCCGTCAATACACTCCAAAAGTACTCACCGAATGACACTATGATCTTACCGTCATGATACATGGCACTTGAAAGTGTCGTCGGGACATCCCAAATTCCTCTCAGGACTCTCCACACCTTATCACCGGGCGCAGGATAGCCGCCGAGAATGTGGAAATCCTCTTGTACAAAAAAGTTGTATAGAAAGACTGTACCATCGCTGGAAACGATGCCGCGGGCGTTCTCCATTGGCACAATGATCTCGTCGCGGTCCGGGAAGCGAGGCAGCACGGTGACGGCTCCGGTGAGAAGGTGGACGAGTCTTGGCTGGGGACTCGCGATAAAGAGCCATGCTGCTGTGCCATCCGCGCTAGCCACCCAGTTTCGACCGCCGCCGGTAGATGATGTCGGCTCCACGAGCATGCCTTCGCCGCCGTTGATCGTCTCCTCGATGGAAGAGGCACATCCTAAGCCAATGGTGGAGTGGATGACCTGGGTGCCGCACAACGCCAGGAGCCACGGCGAGAACGCGGGGCGGGTTGCCTCCGGGGAGTGCAGCGATGGTGCCGCGTTGCGCCACGGCGCGCAGACGGCGTGGAAGCGTACAAAGTCCGTGGGGTCGTCCAGGCGATTGGAGACGTCGAGGAGGAGGTCCGGCGAGAGGTGGGCCCAAGGGCGGACGGTCGACGAGGAGCGCGCGGTGATGGTCTCCATCGACTGGAATTGCAAGTACTGAGATCGGGGCACTGCTAGGAATCGGCGTCCGATTTCTGGCTTCGCGATTGGAAGTAGCGTAGGATTGGAAGCACGGTTGTCATCGGATATTTAACAAGGCCAGATTCATGCTTCCGTAATATTTCTCCCGTAATGCAAACCTTCCTTTAACAATATCCACCGCAATTAGCGGGATAGGCTGTTAGACTAGTCATAGTGGGGAGTAACACTGAGTGGTACTACCTATTGTTACTATCTCTATAGTGGGTAGTAACTTATTTGTGGTGTCATGCATGATAACATTTATTATATTGTAGACTCATTTTGCCTTGGGTCGTGTGATGTTCCGGTAACTAGCTATGTTACTCCAACCTCCTCTCAACTCATTAATTACTTGCCACATCATATTTTTTGCCTATATGGCATTGAAGTTACTAGCAATGTTCCTCACACTATGACTAGTCTTAACTGCTCCCTAATCTGATTCTTCCGGCATACTAATTACTTCAGCAAACTTTGAGGCATGTAGATTTGCTTCGTGGGAAGCAAAATAAAATCATTTTCGATGTTACTTAGTTTTGCTTCCGATGCAACAAAATTTTGCTTCCATGTAAATTTCGTTGCACGTATAATCGAGTCGAAGTAGTAGAAAATAATCAATATATCGATATGTGTTTTTATTAATAAACCAATATTTTTGAAAATAATCAGAACTTATCAATGGAGAGGATTTATATAAATCGATGATTTTAGTACCCATACACATGCAATGTAGTTTATACAATCCGTCAAAACACTTCGTGTTGACCAATATAGAATTAACGAATCGATTAAGAACTTCGATAACCAATAATAGGGAAATATTTAAAAAAAATTCAAATCAGTTCATTAAGCCATGAGAAACAAAGCTACCAGAAAAATTGTAGATCGACCATAAATCATCTTGTCAGATACATTGTAGATTCGTTCCTCACTGACTTTTCTTTTATTTAAGTTCTGCAAGACAGGACTTGAACAACGGACACAATACAAACTCACGCAGGCCTAGACCTAAACGGCTAAACGGACACGACACACAAGACAAATAGCCAGTGTTCATGATTGAGGTGTCGTCACCGGCTTCACAAGCGGTGCCAACGCGACGGAGATGTGTCGCCACCGCCGGTGGGGAAGTGTCACCGCCATTAACTCTGACGCGACGCGTGCTCACCCAGCCGTCGGTTCCTACACAGCGGCACCACTTCCCGTCTCTGTTTCCCGCTCGATCAGCCGGTTGTATAAAACAGACCCGCCGTGCAGCCACTTCATAACTCGTGCTCGCCGTACGCCACACCAGCCACGCCGTTGGTGTGCCACGGCGCCTCGCTACCACATGGGCCACCCTCACACAGGGCACGCGACGTGCTCACCTCCCGGTGCATGACCTAACACCTCCGTCGTCTGACGATGATTGGACTGGTGACGACCCCTTTTATTGGGCTGAGGTGGGCGAGAAGCGGTCAGGGCAGTAGTCGCACCACGAGCTGCTACAACTGGTTCGCCAGCTAGCGCAAGGAGGCATACCGTCGGGTGAGGGTGGGCTTGGGGGAGGCAAATGCCGCTTACGGAAGTAGCTGCCATCGAGCGTTCACGTGAGGGCGTAGAGGCTGAGGAGTGTGCCCGCAACATTATGGCCACCGAGCATCGGTCTACAAGCAGCTAAGCACCAAGGCGGCGTCGCCCGAGAAGCAACAGTTCATCGCCGAAATGGAGTAGCATCCAACCTCCTTCATGGCCGCCAAGCGCAACATAGAAGGCTTAACGCCACCATAGGCGCGTGCGCGCGCTTAGCGAAGGCGAATGACAATGAGGCTAGACCTAGCGGCATCTAAATTAGTTTAGTTTAGGTTAACTTGTAGTCTCCTCCATTTAGATTTAAGTTTTAATTTAAATTCGTAGTATTTGTATCAAATTTCAATCAAAATTGTGTCTTATTTAAATTTGTGATATTTGTCAAACTTACAAGTTCAGTTTGGGGGCTCCTCTGAGGACAGCACCACATTGTGGCGGACACATGTCCGACACCACACCCTAGGGCATAATTAGGGGCTGTCGGACACGATTTTGACAGGTGACCGTGACGATGATCTTTGCCGGACATAACTGGAGACTAGAGCGGCCAAAGAAACACAAAAACAAAAGTAGCTTTGCCGAAGTCAGTTTGTACTTTGCCGAGTGAAAAACATTCAGCAAAGACTTACATTTTGCCAGGAAAGAAAGTGGAAAAGAAACAAATCAGCCAAAATTTAACAAAATTGGATGGGGAATCTCGAATCGCCAAAGAGGAGGCAGACCGTCCGTGTTCTACAGTAACTTTTTTCCTTATAATGTCGTAGCACAAAGCGGAGAAGTCGAAGAGTGAACGCCAGCAGCTCCAGCTCCAGTCCCCACAGTGTCCAAACGCATCCTCGTTCCCCCGGCCGCAGCCATCACAAGCCTCCTCGAAGCCATTACCTCCAGGCCTCTCGCTCTCCGGCTGGTTCCGATTGTTTGATTTGGCCGGCGGCCGGTCGCCCGTAGAGTTGGAGGTAACGCATTGATTTCGCCTCCTCTTATTCTGCTCGCTACTTGAGTTTCTGCAGATCGATTCATAAGTCAGCCGGTCACTAGCTGCGTTTCCTACTCAAATAGTTCCTCTGCACTTTCAGGACGATTCTTGTCTAAAACGAGTCTGAAATATAGGAGTAAATCCCATGTGTCGGCCGGTTTTCTGTGTCAAACAAAACATATATAGCTCTTCCACACTAGAGAAATAGTATGATAAACACTATCGTTTTGCAGTTCAATTGAGATATCCAATTCATATTTTGTACAGTTACACATGTTCCCCATAAACCACAATGAAGGTTTATATATGGTCGTTCCAATGGACTTTGCGACGATGCTTTGGCGATTCACTCGGTGATGCTATTATAGGAGGAAGGACTTTTATACGCATAGTGATATTAGTGTATAGTCAAGAAATGTAGATGTGGAACCATGGCTTGTTGTACGGGAAGGCTGGCCTTTAGGATGTAGGATAGAAAAGGAGGTAGGAACTGGTATGCAAAATATCGATTCATACTGTCATACTATTGGTGGTTTAATACTACCTTAGGGCATGATTACTATTTGTAAAATTGCATAGACTAAAATAGCGTGCATGCTATGCATGTTACTCTTTGTGAAAAAGAAGCGAATACTTGTAACTTGTCCATTGCTTCAAGCTGTGTGTCTCGTGGTGCAGGAGTCGTATGCTTCAGGGTGGATCCACCATTAGTACTGCACCATGTTTTCCAGCATCAAACAATCACTCTCCAGCATCAAACAATCACTTTTCCAAGGGAGTAAGGCCATGTACACCCAGAAAGTGAGGAATGTAGAGGTAAGAACAAGACACTTTCGGAACATATACGCTGACATAATTCAAAAAAGCATGCGTACACCTGACTTGAGATTTCCAGGAACCACCTGCTATGGGAAGTGATGAACTAGATCACACTCGCAAGAGTCACAACCCAGTAGATGAGAATCAGAACTTGAATAAGGGCCATGATAGTTTGACTGCTGTAAGTAACACGATGCATTGATGGATAACATTTCCTGGATCCTATTTACGTCACTGTTCTATGACGACACTCATGTACTTCATGATTTTCAGTATATTAACTAGATAATGCTATTCTGCATTAATTTCTTTTAGGTATTGGAATGCACATTCCAAATGATTTTAACCGGGACCTGAGGCTCTTTTGACGAGTAGCAAGGCATAGTTCTTTTCATTTTCACTGTTAAACATGAGAAAGTACATGCTTTAGTAGGAACTAATTTTCTAAAATTGAAAACTAACTGTGAATTTCTCCCTACAAAATTGTTTACGGGGGTTCAAACAGTAGAATATACGGTATTGTCGTGCGCGATCTGATAAACAGTGATGTTGGAAATATTGCTTTCCTCATTTGCAACTTTATAGTACTCAAAACATTGCAGCTTTCAACTTGTTTGAAACAGAACTTATTTGCCTGTTGAAATACTAAGCCTTTCTTGCTTTGTCTAGCAAATCTGAGCCAGTTCGTTGTGTTCTACATTAATATAATATAATTGATATATTTTCACACATCCTGCTAGGACCGCCAGAACCGCCCGGACTTCGTGCTCCGCGCCCACCCTTCTGAGCAGAAGCTCATCGAGTTGCACCTCAGGCCGCATGTCGTCTCCGGCGACAAGTCGTGCAGCTTTATCCATGACGGCGACGTCTACGCCGACCACCCCAACGTTCTCACACGTAAGTATGCCGCGGCAGTCTCGAGCAAAGGCCACCGAGTGTGGTATTTCTTCACGCCCATGCGTGCTAGAGGTTGCCGCCGCAAGGGGCGCAAGGTGGACTCGGGGGAGGGATTCTGGCACACCGAGAGCAAGCCCAAGGCTGTGGTCTCCGCGAAGCGCCAGCTCCTAGGGTATCGCCGGTACCTCAAGTTTGCGAGGAAGGAGGACAGCCGGCGCGTCCGATCAAAGTGGGCCATGGTGGAGCTCGGCATGCACAACAACGGGCAGGACAAGGTGACTCTCTGCAAGGTGTACCTGAGCTTGCGCTCCTACAAGACGCGCAAAAGGAAGGCGGCTGCAAACAACACGAACGACGCCGCCTACCGCCGTGCCCGTAAAATGGCTTGTGTGCTAAATCGAGAATCATGCAGTTGGTGACTTGCTTATTTGATCCAGCATATGTCTTCTCGTGGAATCTGTTCGGTATCATGCACCATATCTGTCATCGCTTTTGGGATAAACGGTGGTAAAGAATATCGTGCATTTGGTCAGCCCTGCTACTGGAAAATTTTAAACCAGATGTCTTTCTCTAGAATGATTTCTTTCTACTTGATGATCAGTCCTTCCCCGGAGCTTCTTTGAGAGGCTCTCTAGTGGTCAACGTTGATTCTAACCGGAATACTAGTAGTACATTATTTTGCAAAGAGATTTTTCGCAAAAAAAAAAAAAAAAAAAAAAAGCAAAGAGATTTTCGGACCGTCCGTGCGCTATAAAGTAAGTCATGGCTGCAAGGAACAAATCAGGGCTGCAAAAAACTATATGGAAATTAGGTACTATGAAGGATCATGATAGTACTTTTTTTTTTTGCGCTGATCATGATAGTACTTATTAGTCGACGATAAGGTAATGGTCGTTTCAAGCATGGCTCTCGTTTATAATTGTAATAGGTTCAAAGTAATTGTTGGAGATCATATGCTATAAATTACTGCACAGTATAGAATTGAAAACATTCAAATATTTCAATTTGAGACCATGACGTTTGAAATTCATCATTGAATTGGACATTTTCATGCAACACAAGCATGTGAATAACTATGCATATGGTTTATTTTTCACTATTAACTCAAGCGATACCCGGTACATTCCGTCCATCGAATTACCATTTCTATTCAAATAACAATCTGCACAATATATATATGTGATGATAGCTGTCACCAAGAGGCCATAGTTTCTTAGAGCAAGTTACTCGGAAGTAGGTATGAAAACGGTATGGACTCTTTCGACTTTTCCGCGGAAAAACCTGAAACGGAATGGAAATACGGAGCTGGAAACGGAATTTTGCGGAACGGAAACAAAAAAAAATTATGCGGAAAAGGAAACATAAATGGAACAACGTATTCCGCCGGAACGATTGCAGAAACGGAAATTCCTTTTCCGATCATATGGAACTTTTCGTTTTTGTTACGTTGTTATTTTTGAAATAAAAGAAAATGATAAGAAATTCAAAAAATAAAATACTTTGACATGTAGTTAGGTTTTAGTGTCTACGTGGTATAGAAATTTTGAAATATGAATTTTGACCTTTTTGCAACAAAAATATATTGACACGGCCATAACTTTTGCATACGACGTCGAAAAAATGCGTTTAATATGTCAAAAAAATCCTGAGAAAAAAAGGAGCTCGATTTCACCCGGGTTTACCCGGTGAATTTTTTACAGATTCGGGAAATTTCAAAAGAGTAAAAAGTTATTTCGAAAAGAAGATTTTTTCTACAAAATAAAAAATTCGAAAATTCAAAAAATTCAATATTTTTTGAATTGTTGAATTTTTTGGGTTTTTTGATTTTTTTTTGAAGTTTTTGAGATTTTTGAAGTTTTTGAGATTTTTAATTTTTTTGAATTCTTTGAGATTTTTTGAAACTTTTGAATTTCTTTTGAAACTATTGAAGTTTTTGAAACTTTTGAAAATTAAAAACATACATATACACATAAACTACACATATATATACACATACAAGGCTTAATAGGGTTGATATGATACTTATATCAGCACCAGGGTGGCTGAGCTGAATAGAACTTAGTGGTTAAGCGTGTTTCGGTTGGAGCAATTTGATGATGGGTGACCTAGCGGGAAGTCATCATCTGAGGTATGTTAAAAATGCAAATAAAATAAAATATTCAAATATTTATGTTTTCCAAATTATTTCATTTTTTCCTGATATTTTTTTGAATTTTTCATTTTTCTAAAAAGATTGCAAAATATCTTACCTGTGGCGCATAGGAGGGTGTTGCGCGTATAAGTGGTGTGTCACAGGGAACTTACCAGTGGCGCACAGAATCACCTATCTGTGGGGCACAGGCTCGTGCGCCACAGATAAGTTGTGTTATCTGTGGCGCACGAGCCGTGCGCCACAGATAACATGTTACCACTGGCAGAGCGACAGTGGCGCACGTCCTGTGCGCCACAGATAGCTGTTTTCTGTGCGGCACAGATAAGTTTTCCTGTACTAGTGTAAGGAGAAGCGACCAGGTGGGACAAGATTCGGGGCATCGAGAGTGCGTACGAATTCGTCTGGGTTATCAAAGAACCCAAGCAGTGGAGGGTTGTGGCGGTGGTGGCGGCAAAAGCGGCGGCAGAAGTCGGGGTCACAGACGAGGATGTGCCAGCGCTTGCAGACGGCAGAGGCGCGCGGGAGGGAGTACGGCTGCGGGGGCAGGCGGACGTGGGTCTCGGAGAGGATGTTGTCGTCGATGCCGTCCGGCAGCATCCAGCCCTAAGAGCCCATCGCGGTGGTGAGTGGAGTGAGAGCAGCAGCCGTAATGTGGAGCTTCTCTGTGACTGAGTAAAGTGGAGACGATCCTTCAAGTGCAGGTAACCTAGAGCGGCACTGGATGGTAGAAAGCCCACTAGAGTATTTCTCAACCGTTATTTAAAAAAAACACCGTATATTTCTCAACGATCCGGCATTCGAATTATGATTTTCTCATCACTTCGGTTTACCGGCATGAATGATGGAGTCAGCTTGACCATTCCTCAATGATGAGTTCGAAAAAGCAAAATCCTCGAAGTACTTTATTTGTTGTCCCTCGGGTCCAAAATAATTGAAGTGCACACGTAATGCACTCGTCTACGTGCACATACGACTGATGGAATCGTGGAAACAAATGACGTGTAGCTAGCTAGCTAGACTATGCATACTAGCAAAATGCCCGTGCGTTGCTACGGGTGGACAAAATATTTGTCACATGTTTCTAACAAAAAACTAAATTTTGATTATTGATTGATCGAAACAAACTTTCTTACATTCAAATTAAAACATGCATGTTCCTAGCTGTTGATATAAGTTTATTTTCTCACGGAACATGTTATGTAGTTTTTTCTTACAACACATATAAATTTTAACATATTTTAAAATACTCATTGTTTGTAGGATATACAAATGAAGACACTTATATAATGAACAATTCAGCAATACAACAATCCATCCAAAGGCAAGAGCGTGTAGTTTAATTGGTCATGTTATATAGAGATTATCCATAGTGACTTCATCCACAAGTTGGGAAAAGGAAGAAAATTGAAAAAGCGATAAATTCGATAAAAAATCCCAAGTTTGTTTTTCCTGGAATATTATTAGTGTGAATATTTTAATAGTGTGAGAGCTGCCTACCACCAGTGAGAGGGTCCTAGCTAGGCCGTTGAATGCACCATGTGTAGAGACACAACCCTTACAAGGCAGATTGTCAAACTCTTGATTCATCGCTAAACCTTTAAAGCAAACGACCGTGATAACGAGGTACAAACCAGAAACCTCAGAGTGGATTTTGTGCACCGGGGAGCATGTGCTCCCGTTTTTTTCGAAAGAATATAACAAATTGAAACTTATCAAAAATATTCCGAAAAAAATCACATGCATGTACCTGAGCATGGGGAGCACCATCTGCAAATTTCGCGACTAAGTGACATCGTGGCCGCCCTGTGCAAAAATGACAAATCACAGATCTGAAAATTCAAAAATTTGGATGCTATTTCTGTCAGAATTTTGTCATTTTTGCCCAGGGCGGCCGCGATGTCATTTAGTCGCGAAATTTTACACGATGGTGCTTTCCATGCTCAGGTACGTGCATGATTTGTTTCAGAATATTTTGATAAGTTTTCAATTTTTTCGATTTTTCCGAAAAAACCGGGAGCACATGCTCCCCGGTGCACTTTGGAGTTTCCCCCAGAAACCTCACCTATTCTACTACTACACGCAGACAACACACACTGCCACACCAAACACCACAGCACACCATCCACATACGCACCACAGCACACCACGCAGGCACGCACGCGTCCACGCACATAACACAACACACACCACGCACGCTCTGCTCTAAGGCCGGCAATGGGTCGGGTTTTGGGCGGGTCGACCTCTTCCAGACCAATGCCCATTAAACAAATGGGCAAGCTTCTTTGCCCACAACCCTACCCATGGGTCAGATTTCATGCCCATGCCCGTACCCGTCGGGTCACCCGACCCGTCGGGTCGCCCGTCGGGTCTGCATACAACAGCTCCTTATGTCAATTCTGGCACTCCAAAATGGCATATTTTATGTGTCAAACTGCATCAGTACATCAATAAAATCATAATAAGTGTTGAAATGCATCATAACATTAGTAGATCAATATCATCAAACTTGGTGTCGAAAATTACATCAAATATTCAAGTCATCAAGTGGCAGGCAAGCATTACAACAAACTAACAAGCTTATAAAGGAGCAGATAAGAGTAGAGAGCTCCCAGGAAGGCAACCAGCAAAAGTAGCTAGCAGCATCAAACACGTCCAGGAAGGCAACCAGCTTGCTAGCAGCAGCCAACGCCTAGCTCTCGCCCTTTCCTCACTTCTTTAATCTTCAGTTAAGATCGATACATCTTCTTCCTGAAAATTATAAGCAATATATGAGATGATTTATAAAAGCACAGCATGTATGAATTAATGAGTACAAGTTAGAATTACCATTGGTTCTTCTTCATCAGCAAGAACAGATTGAAACTCCGCAAAGAGTGTAGAATTGCAATCCCCTAATACAAAATAACACACAATAAGAAAACTATAGTGCATGGAAAGCATAAATACAATTTAACTAGATGATTACCTAACATGTCGGCGCGAGACCAAGCTTGCATACACATAAGTGCTTCAGCCATATTTGGAGCAAGCGAACTACGGTGTGCACTAAGTACTCTACCGCTAGTACTAAAGGCAGATTCTGAAGCCACAGTTGTTACTGGGATAGCTAATATATCATGAGCCATTCTTTGCAACGTAGGATACTTGATACCTCCAAATTTCCACCAACCAATAATGTCCAACTCTTCACCTGATACAGGGATAGTTGGCTCTTCCAAATATAAGTCCAGTTCAGTCCGCACACGAGAAGCACTCACAACAGGCTGCGAAGACATATATTGAGAAAATATCTTCAAGGCCTCATCGTCTCCAACTCCACCTTGGGGAGCAGCAGCCCTACCATTCTGTGATGCACCCTCACCATCCACACCAGCCCGGTATTCTTCCAACAAATCAACCATCAAATTTCTAATTTTTTCTACTTCCCTTGTTGCATGTTCATATCCATACAGAGAGCCAAACAAAGCCTGCAGCATATGTAGCTTATATCTTGGATCAAGGACTGTTGCAACAGCCATAAGACCATGAACATCTTTCCAATATTTCTCAAGCTTAGATTTCATTTCCTCGGACATCTCTTGAAAGAGAGGATCAGTACTAGTGGACCATGCTCGTATTGATAAATGAATGGTGGATATTTTAGGAAAGAAGAGATTGGCTGTGACATATTTAGTCCCGGAGAATAGCTCGGTGATGTCAAAGAACACTTTTAGCTTACCACAAAGTTCTTTGGCAAATTTCCAATCCTCAATATTTGGAGATGTTTCAAATAGTTTTTCCCTTGTGCTTAGCTTATCAAGAACTGCAATGTATTCTAATGCAATGGCCAACATTATATATGTTGAATTCCACCTAGTTTTACAGTCCAAGTTTAACCTCCTAGTGTATGCGACGGGGCGACGGCGTCGGGGACGGAAGGGAGTCGGCGACGGCAGGGAGTTGGACACGGCGGCGTTGGGATCCTTGGGGACGGCAGCAAGTTGGGGACTTGGGGGAGATGCAACAGCGGCTTCGCTGCGGCGGCGCAACGGATCTGCGGCTCGGTGGAGCAACGAAGCAGCGGTAGTCAGGGTTGGCGCCGTTTTTCTTCCGGTAGAGGGAGGTGAGGGGAGAGCATCGTGAGGGAGAGGGATTGGCGATTGCGGCTAGGAGCTGGGAGAGAGTGCGGTTGGACTCGAGTCTATACCTAGGTTTTGTGCGCTGCGGACTATTGGGCTGGACTGGGCTGGACTAAATTGGTAGTGGGCTATGGTCATTTCTTACAACGGGACCCCACATGTCAGCTAATCGGGTTGCCCATCGAGTCGCCCATGGGTAGACATGTCTGCCCATACCCTAACCACGACTAATCGGGTCACCCATGGGCGAGACCCATGGGTGAACATAGCGACCCATAACCTGCCCGTTAGGGTCGGGTGCCCATGGGCGGACGTGCCGGCTTGACTCTGCTCTCCTCTCTCCTCTCTCCTTATCTCGATCTCATCCGCCGCCGCCACCGCACACATGCTCTGCTCTCTCCTTTTCATTTCTCCCGCAGGCCGAGCTCCTCGAGCTTTGCCGCCGCCGCGTCGAGCTCCGGCTCCTCGAGCTCTGCCGCCGCCGCCTCGAGCTATCGCTCGTCCATGGCTCCCCTCCTCCCCATGGCTCCTCTCTCCCCTAGCAGACGCCTCTAGCTCGCCGTCCCTCCTCTCTCCCCAAGAACTCGACACCGGACGCCTCTAGCGCTGCTTCCTCCTCCCGAGCGGTCTCCACCAGGGTGCCGTCGACGTCCGTGGCCGCAGCCGTGGCCTCCACCAGGGCGCGTACGTCCGCCTGGTCGCCGTCCGCGGCCTCCACCAAGGCACGGTCAAGGAGGTCGGACGCGTGCGCTGGCCAAACTGACCCCCACCGTGATCCTCTGTAGCTGCCGCGGCCAACATGTCCACGCCGGCAGGGTGCGGGGAGCTTAGTGAGGGATGGTGGAGATTGGGCCGGGGAATCTTGGGGTCTCAGGCTCTTAGCCATGTGCGCCGGCCGGCGGACGTGGGGCGGCGGGGTATAGCGAGGGAGGTGCGTACGGTCTTGGTGGCGGCCTGTGCGGGGAATTTTTTTATAGATGGCCTGTGCGAGGTAGGAGATAGGAGACGACGTGGGCTCTCCGTTGGAGACAAGGAAATAAAAGAACGAACAGTTACGACTTACGGGTGGCAACGTTGGTAATATTTTCTGGCAAAGTAGGGATAAAATTGGAATTATAAAAAACGTACCAACCATCACCTGAAGACATATTATATAGTTGAGACTTCGGTCGGCCGGGTTGGACGCCGTTTTCAGAGGGAGATGGAAATATCGCTGCACGTACGATGCGCTGGGTCGTGGTCGCAAAACCTATACATCGCCCGCGGGTGATGCGTTTTGCCAGCGTGGCCTGAAGGATCGGTATACTGAGCCTGGCCCATTTCAGTTCGCTACTTCCTTTTCCTTCTTTGTTCTTTTTTCTGTTGTTTTCTTTTCTTTTTTCTGTTGTTTTTCTTTTTCTTTCCTGTTTGTTTAATGTTCTTTTCTTATTTTAAAAAAATATTCAGATTGTTTTATTCTTCTTTTTTATTTTTGGAAAAAGATTCAGATTCAAAATTTGTATAAATTCAAAATTTGTTCAGATTTAAAATTTGTTTGGATTTGAAAATCGTTCGTATATAAAAATTGTTCAGATTCAAAAATCGCTCGGATTCAAAAATCGCTCGGATTCAAAATTTGTTTGGATTTGAAATTCATTTCGTTTTGAAATTTGTTCCGATTCGAAATTTGTTCCGATTTGAAATTCGTTTGGATTTGAAATTCGTTCGGATTCGAAATTTGTACCAATTCGAAATTCGTTTGGATTCGAAATTTGTTTGGATTTGAAATTCGTTCGGATTCGAAATTTGTTTCGATTTGAAATTTGTTCGGATTCGAAAATCATTTAGATTCAAAATTGTTCAAAATTTGAAAAAAGAAATAATTTTCGATTTTTTTTCATATTTTAAAAATTGTTCATATTTAAAAATATTTAGATTTTTCTAAACATATTCAGATTTTTTTTTAAAAAAAATAGGATCTTTTGTATTGGGCCGGTTTTGAAGCGGCCCAGGAAGCTATATCTTCAGGCGACGGAAGCATCTGGCGTTGCCTTGAAGCGACATACAGGACCTCCCGTCGTGGTTGCTGCTCGTAGACGACTTTCGCCTACTGGGATCGGCCTTTACTGGGCTGGCCAGACTACTACACGCGCGCGCGACAATGAGAGACACAAATGATCGGCTGCCTTAGATGCGGCCCAAAATAGCGCAATCCCCCTCATTTGCGGTAACAATACAAAAGGTATTGACATCATCCCGTTCGACTATCGGGCAGGGGTAGCCGTCGCCGCCGACCAGCTCCAGCCCGTCGCCCGACTTGACGATGACATATTCTATTTGGAGGCCTCTTGTGATGGCCTCCTCGTCCTCTCCGACAACTACGGAAGAGTCTCCATCGGTAATCTGGCAACTCGTCAGTACGCTTGCCTCAAACATCTTGATAAGTTCACGCGTCATTACTTCACACTCTTGGGGATGTATCCACACAACCCTACCGGCGAGTACCGACTTATTGCAAAGATAAGGTTTGGAACCTATCTGGACTGTTCCTACTACGTTGTCTTCACATTAGGCTCCGGCCAGCCGCCACGAGACATAGAGTGCCCCGACGCGTGGGAACGGGTAGATGACATACCCGTCCTCTTCAATGGTAACCTGCATTGGTACGCGGGCCACATCATAATGGTATTCGACACCATATCGGAGTCGTTCCGGCAGATGCGCATTCCAAATATTGTTTGTTCTGAGGATGTGGAAATATTTGAGAGTGCTGATAACCTTGGAATATGGAGATTGAATGAAGAAGCGACAAATGTGGATATAATTAATATGTAGCAATCTACATGAGTTTCTTTTTTTTAGTCCTTGCTATTTCAAAGTTGGCTTGCAAGTTGCACCCGGTTTTTGTGAATGCTCAGAGCCTATTTATCACCTTGAATCAAATGCATCATTTGCGTGCCTTCTAGTTGCCGTTGCATCATATATCTGGAGTCCTTATTTCGATAGAGGGGTCCTTTGTGTGCCGTGGCAACATTCAGTACGTATGGGAAGGGCCCAACCGTTGGGTGGGTTTTCATATTTGTGGTATTGGCCTGTTGGATTTTCACTTCTCGTATGGGAACGGAGCAGCTTATATACGGATTGATTTTGTATCTAGTGCATATATAAAAACACGAACAAAGGTACATACATTATGAAATATATATGTAGTGGGAAGTAAAATTGCACATACTGTTATGGTACATGTGTATCAGTAAAAAGACCCACTGTTGGCCGTATTTCGAGGCATAGTGCTTCGTTGGATTGATTTTGTATCTGCTTCAAATACAAATTTGAACCAGATACAAAATTAATGCAATGAGACACTAAGCTTCAAAAATATGACCCACGGTGGGGAAAAAACCTGATGCCGCATGCACCTAGAGTATAGTAAATTAATACAAATGGCGTCGAGCATAAGGAAGAGGATTGTGTGGGTCGTAGGGCCGTAACGTATGTTTCTCAGCCCGATGCAAAAAGAACAGCATTCTGTGGGTCATACCCATAACGCATGGTTTTCAGTGGCAGGTTACCATCTGACTTCCACCACTGCTGAAGACCGTGCGCCTTCTCCTTGATGGTCGAGCTCTTCTCCTTGATGGTCGAGCTCGTCCACAGCCTCGCCGACGGCAGCAGGTGGGAATGCAGCTTTTTTTCCTGAAACATGGCGACGAGAATATCACGGTACGACGCTCTCCCCGCGGTCATGGCGAAGCGAGGGTTCTCCTCATAAACCAGCTGCCGCTGCACGAAGTAATCGATATACCCCCGGCAGATGGTGTCATCCTCATGGACGTACAGCTCGGGCACCCAAGGGGCCAGCTGCTCGAACAACTGCTTCGTGCGCCTGTGGTACCCAGGCATCATATTTGTGAGCCCGAACTTGAGCCAGAAGCTGGCTTTGTAGACTATGGTCTTGCATTCCTCCACGATGATCGGTGCCGGCGACACGTGCGGCGGGTTGAAGAGGAAGGTCGCGACGTTGCGTCCCTTCTCCAGCATCTGGTTTCGCCCTATCTCCAGCGCCATGGACGCCCCGAGGGAGTGCCCTGCCAGCCAGACGGAGTCGCTGCCGCAGAGAAGCTTGTCAACCTCTGGATCCGTTTGCTTGTATCGCGAGTAGTCGGTCAGTGCGTTGAACATCACCCAGAAGTCCTGCACCAGTTCTTCCATGAACTTGGGATGGCATAGCATGGTGCCTCGGAAGGCAACCACGTACTCTGGGGCAGACGGGTTGCGTGGAGATGGGGCCTCCAGCTTGAAGATGGCGCCATAGGTGAACGTGTCGTTTGGATCTGCGTCGTTTATAAACGATTTCACCCTTCTGAAACCGAAACTCTGCCACCATGCCGGGGCCAGCTCCGCATCCTTGTGCGCCCTGCGCTTGAGGCTGTCGTTCTCCATCACGTAAGTGCCTTGCACAAGGGATGCCATGGCGCACTGGCGGTGTACCGCATTGTCCCTACCATGTTAGCATGCATTTTTTCATCAGCGTCAGGTAGCTAGGTAAGTATTTGCAATGCATGCAGCCCAGAAACAAACATAAATACGATGCTTATTACGTGCAGTACCGAGTGATTGGTATTTAGAAGAAAAAATATCCAAGCGCTAGTCCAAAAGTGCAAGAAATGTAATAAAATAGAAATAAAACTAGAATAATCTTTCTCCATGAATGCATGAACAGGTGTTTGGGCATGGGAGAATCGAAAATACCAATCAATAACTATCTTCGAGCCGGCATCGTCAGCATTGGACCTCATATGCTTCGGGCCTGATTGCTCAAGGTCATCGTCCTTGTCGACAATCCCTTTGTTCTTCCCCATCTTGAGTGCAAGGACGCTCGAGCTCTTTTAGAGGGAAACTCCCGGACCAAGTGAAATTGAGCAACGAGCAGCTGGCAGGTCGATTAAACTAGCTAGGAGCCTAGGATGCAGCTCCACAACCTACCAATAGCTACGAAGCCGCTCGGTGGTTAAATAGCCTCGAGAGAGGAATGGTTTATACAGCCGCTGAGCTGCATACGCAATTTGTTTGACTCGCTCAGAGTTTCTTCTTCGATTCTACGCTGAAGCAAGTGGCAATGAAAATTGCAGACAAGAGAATAATCTTAGCGCGCGCGTATGAACAAGTCACTCTTGGGCAAGTGGGGTTGCGTCACTCTTAGCGCGTCATATGGAGCACACCTCCATCATTGCACCGCTAAACTAATCAAATACTTGTGAGAAACAAACCACATAATATTCCCAGTAATATACTCCCCCATTTTTATATTTCTCCGCATATTAGGATTAATCAAATTCAAATTTTGTAATGTCCGCCTAGTGGCGCAAGTGGCGCGTCGTACAGTCCACCTGGAACCAAATTCATTGCACCGTTAAATTCATCATATTATTGCGAGACACAAAACCACAAAATTGTCCGCCTAGACTTTTAGTTTCAGAGACCACGTGCAGGATAATTTTCTTACAATATATAGAATCAGAAAAATGCAAAGTCATATATCTGCACGCAGATACAAATTAATATTCACTACTGAAATCGATGGGTTTGCCTCCGAGTGTATGTTTTTATAACTTATCGGCAAATAATGATACTCTGTCAACTCATCTATTTAGCTTGTCTTACACTCGGCAAATAACGTCTTTGCCAAGTGTTTCATGGAGCAATCAACATAATTAAAATACAATAAATAGAAAAGGCATACTTCCGCAGTTACAAATTAATATTCACTCCCGGAATTAACTGGTTTGTGGGTGTATTTTATCAGTAACTAGGCCAAGAAGTCATTCCCCGAGTGGGTGAAAAAAAACTCGGCGAACAACCATATTCGGCCAACTCGTTCGTTTGCCTAGTGTTTTTTTTGCAAAAGTATCTTGGCATTAAAAGAAACCACGAATACTACAGATCACCTCAACAAAAATATATTACAACGAAATCCTTGAGATGCCGTTCTTCTTCACCCTCCAGGCCGTGTCAACAGTGTGTCGCCGCTGCCGCTCCTCCCTGCCGGCCTGACGTTGTTTGTTGCAGACTAGAAGTTGCCGAACGGGTCTAGAAGATCACATCCGTCTCGGAAAAGAATAGGAAGGAAGAACCGCCGATCAAACTTCTTGACGATCCAGAAAATGCCACCGCCAGAAGAAATCCCTGAGACCACACCACTCTCACAGGCTTCTCAACGTCATGCCCGCATGGGACTGAAGCCGGGAATACCGTATTAAAACGAGGCACCACAGCCACCCCAACTAACCTTGACCCTAACACTCGAAAACGGAGCCCTCCCTCCGACGAAGGCAGATATCCACCATGCCTCAATGGCCTGAAGGCCACATAGGAGGGGCAAATTAATGGCAGCGCCGATAAGAGACGAAGGAAAACGTAAACGCCCGGGAGCTCACGGGAGGAGGACTAGTGTTAAATTCAGCAAGCATAGAGCACTCGGAAATGAACCGCCATTTCCAAGTGTTTTCATAGGGCACTTGGCGAGGAGTTACAAAACAATAGAACGCATATGTATATTTACTTTCCAAGAGCAAACTTCTGAACTTACCGTTTGTTTTGTTTAGATGGAGCCAGAACATATAATATTTATAGTAGCATTTCTTGTATACATGCAATTTAGAACCAGGCATTATTTTTTAACTAGCTACAAATGCAATTGATGTCGTCAAATTAGCAAATAGGTCAAGAGCCAAAAATTGGTGTTAACAATGCAATGTGATATGTTAAATGTAAAAAATGCAAACCATTAAGGTACAAGTGTGGTGGTAAGAATTTCAAATTTGAAATAAAATTGTGTTGTAATTTAAAAACAATAATTCATAAAATTATTTTATGATACCCAAGTAAAATTTTATGGAATAGCTACAACAGGTACAAAAAGCCTCCTGTTCTTGGTAAGGATAGACGTTCCAAAGATTTTGACCCCATTTGAAAAATAAATAATAGTAAAAGATCGGCTGGCTCGTATTGGTTTTGAGGACTTCACCCGTCGCATCTAAATCTCCTTCCTTTTTTTTTCTTTAATTTAAACTTGTCAAATTTTCATAACCTACTCCAGCCGCCAAGTTTGGTCGTGAGAATCTTCATTAGTCTACACAACATCTATACCAACCGTCTTCCGCTAAAGGTGCTAGTGAGTTCTAGATCTTATCACATAGTTACATCTTGATAGCTTGATTTTGAGTGTCATGTAGTGAAGCGATTTTTTTGTATTCCATGACCGTAAAAAACAAGTGATTGGTTTGTATGGTAAGCATAGATGAACTACTATGTGTGTCTTTTCCTAAGGTAACAAAATCCCATAAGAGCACGATTTTTTGAACTATGGTATCCAAGGTGCATAGTCATTTATGATAAGAAAAAAAATACGTGTATCTGTGTGTGTAAAACCATTGAATGAAAATCATGAGAAGTTAAAGACTGTGGAAAACTCAGAGTCATACTTCTCTATCTTTTACTATTTTCGTATAAACATGATAAAGAATATGCCTAAAATATCACTAGCAGTATACTCATATAAAAATAAAGGCCAAAGTTTCACCCCGTTCATGTTTGTAAAACGTTGCACATTGTGACAAAGAGTCAGTAAATGGGAGAAAGCAACATCAAAACAAGATAATTCTAACTATTTAATGTGTTCTACCAATTAAGGTGGATAAACTAGTTTTTCTATGCAAATAGGATAAACTAGTTTTTCTTAATTCAGCGATTTTAGATAACTAATATCATGTACGGAGGATCATGTAAGAACTACGGCTTGATAATCATTCGACCACAAATTTCATATTGCCAAATATATTACTCGGATACGTGTTATTTTGCTTAAACAGTTACAGTAATTGTAGATCAACTTTCTTTATTGTCACATGAGGGGAATTAATATGATATCAGCGAAACCATTTTATTTTAGAACACTTTCAACAAATTATAAATGATGCGCTAGCACATTTGCGAGGGGCACCGTGCTACTTTGTCCAAAAAAAAAACAAAGGGATGATCTGATGGAAAAGGGGATATATCACCGTGGTCTGCATCATACGAATCGTTATACTCTACAGGTGGCCCACTGTAACTTAATACATAGGCTTAATCGGATGAATGTCACTCATATTCATGTGATTTTGAAGAATACAACTGCAATATACCACTGTTGAAAAATGCTGATACTAAATGTAGATGCGTCAAAAAATGCCACCGCTGTCATATTGATCTCATTGGGGGTAAAAAAGTTATCGGATATTCATAATGTACTTTGGATATCCGATGAAATTATGTTTCATTCGCAAAAAAAATGTAAAATACAATTGTTGCGCGTAGCAATACTATTGCGAATAATTTATCATTCGTAGTCTTCATGAAGTGCACAAATTAATGGATACAAGGTTGACATTCTGATAACACATGCGAGGAACACTAGCGGAACACGCGGTCGATGATCTTGTTGACAGTTGGAAGGGTGCAACAAGAAGAGAGAATACTGTAACCCGAGGAAAGGCGCTGCATAAGCGGTGCTTGGAGGTGGAATCCAGTGAGCATTCACGGTTGGGTACTGCAGCGCGGGGTAGCCATTAACATAGGCGACCGAGGCACCTCCTTGTGCTTGATAGTAGTAGGATCCGTGGCCATAAGTTTGAGCATGGACCAAGCAAGCCGTCGTTCCATGGTGGTGTGTGCGAGCATCTCTAATGAACTTGAGGTCGGTGATGCAGTCGTTGATCCTTCGATTGACGCCATCTAACTCAGTGGCCTTCTGCGAGAAGACGTTGAACATGCTGCTGGGGTCTGGCAGCACTTGATGAGCACGAAGGCTTCGTCGAGGGCCGCCTGTAGCTTGTACAGCACGTTCGCCGTGTCCATGTCGTTTGAGGTGGCGTAAGTGGAGTTTGGAAGGACGTTGGCCAGAGTGTTGGCGCGTTGGGCCAGCTCCAAGCACTTGCTCTTGTTCTGGCGCGCCGTGGACGCTGCATTCACGATCAGTTGCACTACCGATAGGATCGTGCTCACCAGGCTTACTGGGTCCACCATCTCGACGCCACCACCAGGCTAGCTTGCACAATCTCTTGCACAAATAGTTTTATATTTTGTACTCCCTCCGATCCATATTAGTGGGCATAGATTTGTCTAAATTCATATGTATCTAGTTAAGTATTTAGACTAGATACATGTGTATCTAGACAAAGTTGTGCCCACTAATATGGATCGAAGGTAGTACTTTTTTTGTCGTGCGTTTTCTTTGCGGTGTGTTTTTCGAATATTTTGCAGTTTATTTCTGTGTCGACAGTTTTTTGCTGGTTTTTCCGTGTGCAGATCTTTGCCATGTGAGACACTCGGCAAAGACATGGTCTTTGTCGAGAGCTCGTCTCAGAACACTCACATTGTGTCCAAAGATCGGCAAATTCCTGTTTTTCCTTTAGAGCTTCCACATCCAAAAGCAATAGCATCGTACCACAAACCAAATTGTAGATGTCCAATATTGGTCATGCGAACCTAGTTTGAAATGTTTTGCACGGATACCCTGAGGAGAGGTCAAGCATGTGAATCGAGCAGGCAAGCTGTTGGGAGAAATGCCTCCATATCCACCGGAAGCTGACAGGATCGACGCGGTTGTTGCTGTGGACTGCTCTATTAGAAGGATGACTCGACGTGAGGCCAGGATTACGTCTCCTTAAACTAGTTGAATTTTGCTATCCCTGTCAGCTTGTCAGAACTAGTACGTACTGCAGACCAGATAATTTGGTCAGCAATGCTAGCTCCTAGTGGAGAGGCCTCCGAAAGGGATAGTTTTGTTGGAACTTCGAAGCGGCTAGGCGCGACGACGAGGGGGCCAAGTCCATAGAACCTTCACTGGAATTTCGGAGAACATAACAAGGAAATTTCGCAGGTTAGATAATGCCACACCATCTCCGGTGGCCAGCGGCCACATATAAATCCTAGCACGTGCACAAGGATAAGGAGTACACCCTCCACCATCACAAGCAGCAGCAGGACGGAGGATATTCCTCAACTTGAATCATTCAGAGCGCACTGATAGACATCATCATTGTTACATGCATGAGCGAAGTGACACACACTAACTGCCGAAGCCAACTGTTGAATAATGGGTACAGCCATGCATTGTAGACTCTTGTGCTGCGCTGAATGGAACGATTTGTTCTGACTTAATTCCTATGGAGAGCCCGGCCTGAAGTTTTCGTCCAAGTATCGCTCTCACGAGAACAAGTCATACCGGAGTTGTGGAAGGCTTGCATCCTCCTTGGGTACTGAAATTCTAGAAACTGAAACCTTTCGTACTGATACCTTTTCTCCAAGTTGATTAATTAAAGCACCAAACCCTAGATGTTGTAGGAACTGTGCATATTAGTAATCGCTGTGGATTTGAAACATTTGATCTGAATAGGAAAACAATTTCCAATGGTGCTATAATTATGCTAGGATTGTAGAAATGATGATCCCTTTGGATCGTAAATGATGCCATGCCAGCGAAAACGAGCTCACTGGCACGAAAATGCTTGCATGGCAGTAAATATGAGCCCCGTGTTGTCGTTTCGCTAAAATATGCTAGCATCATTAGTTGACATAACGGCTCATTGTGGCTGCTATGGTAGCATTTGGAGGCAAAAGGCTCTTTTTTTTTTGACCGGCCAAAAGGCTCATTTTTGCTAATCTTTACTATTAAAGCAGTGGGGTACCACACCTCCCCGCGGTGTCACACTTCCACGTAATTACAAGAAAATAAAAACGCACGCTCTCTCTGTCTCTGTGCTAATGCACCTAAAACAGACAAAAATCCCCCAGGAGCTAGCGATACCGAGGACGATCCGGATGGTGGCCGGTTTGACAACCGGACTGAATGTCTCATCGAAGTCGACCCGGGGCTGCTGCGAGAAACCACGAATGACCCATCGCGCCTTGTATCGCGCGAGAGCACCAGTGGAGTCAAACTTGTGGTTGAAGATCCACTTGCCTGAAACAATGTTAGCACCAGTAGGACATGGGACGAGTGACCATGTACGATTTTGCATAAGGGCGGTGTACTCATCAGTCATGGTGGCACGCCAGAGAGGGTCATGGTATATATGTGCTTCCGGCGGCAGGGAATTTGATGGCGTCGTAGGGGTTTGGGGCCGGTTTGTGGTGATAGGCCGTGGCGATCTTGGAGGCGCATACGGCGGAGAGAATTTGCAACGGCCATTGACGAAGGAAGCGAAGGTAGGCCGGCGGCGGAGGAAACAGGGGAGAGCTGCGGACAGACCGAAACCGGGGCTGCAATGGACATGATTTTCGTTCGGACAGGGAAGAGAAGTTCCGCCGGCCTCCTTGCGCGTGGTCGCCTGGCCGCCTAGATCCCCTCGCTCTCCGCCTGTGTGGAATCCGGATTCGTTCCTCTTTCCCCAGCGGCACGGCGAACAACAGACAGGAATAGGGTGGGGGACAGAAAATTAACGAACCGTTTCTTTGGGCGGTGGCAACCCCCCTGTAATTATCACGAAATTGAAAAGGTGTGTTGAGTTGTCAAACATTGGAGCAATCTGGATAGTTGGCCAAATATTGAAGGGATCAGATTTAATGTATCAACACAAATTTGCTCTTTTAATAGTAGTATAGAAACATGCCGTGCGTTGCAACGGGACAAGAAAAATCATCACACTCCTCTAACCCAACAAGCATGACTAAAAAACCCTCCACCCCTACACATAAGAATCCGGCCTCTATTCCATTCCTTTTTGTGTTCTATAATTGGAATGAATGACAGCACATTAAGAGTTAAAATGATAATTAAAAATCTCTTATCCGCGACAGAAAACGTGGAAAGCACATGAAAACAAATAAATAATTAGGCAAATATGATCTACTTTACCATTAATTCGACATGAGTCGATGCAACCACGCTCGAAAGAAAACATATAACTACCGAATCAGCCTAGCTATGCAACCATATTAGAAATAACTATGCTTATGACTCTATTCTTTTACTACAAGTTTGGTATTTTATTTGCTTACTGTTTTTTTCCTGACAGTCAAGTCGTCATTATGATTGATATTTTTCCCTGCTATTAATGCAAAGATAGTACTCTAACAAAAGGATTAATTCCACATGCACACGAAGGTGCATATTTCCCCTCGCGGAGTCGCGGTCTGAAGTTTGAACTAAACTCAGATTGCACAAAGCTATGATAAGTTTTAGTAAAGATCAATGTTAAGTTTTACTGGTAATCATCAATTTACAATACCATATGCTGATAACTCTTAAAGTGGAATTGAACTTCTATTTTTGGCAAATGGCAAGCAAAAACACATCTGAGAACTGAGAAGTTGAACCAACTTTCTGACTTGCAATTCACCGGCCAAAAAAACACCTACATATCAATGCTGGATCAGGGAGTTCACCTGTTATACAAATGGAGCAGCAATAGCAGATCGTGGAGTCGACGTCCGCACAGGGACAAGCCGGACAAAAAAAATACAGAGCAGCAGCTCTTTTTACCTTCATCGAGGGAACCGTAAGACGGTGCCGTTCTGTGTTCGTCCTCACGGAACTCTTCGGGAGAGCAGTTGTGGAGCCAGCACGCGACCGCGCCATCCAGCTCCTCTGGAGAATTTCACCTTAGCTAGAACCTATATGCCCCATACCGACCTGAACGTCTCCTCTGGAGAATTTCACCTCTGCTCGGTTGCGAGGATCCACCGACGGCGATATTCAATCAGCTCAGCTCGGCGCCTACACAGCGGGGCGTGTGGCTCGCTGCGGATGAAGTGGGCTACTATACACAGCGGGGCGTGTGTCTGGCTGCTGACGGCGTGGAGGCGAAGCACGTATCTCGGCAAGTGTCGAGTGCGCGTGCACATGTGTGTTGGAGTAGGTGACGGCCAGAGGCGGCCGTGCCTCGCTGGAGGAGGCAGCTCCCTCGCTGGAGGATCGCTAGATCAGGACGGAAGATGTGGTGTCTTTTTTCTTTCTTTCGAATAGAGCTACTCCCTCCGATCCGTTTTACTAGTCGCGGACGGACAACTAGTTTAGCCCAAATTTGTCATACAACTCACGACCATTAATTCGGATCAGAGGTAGTAGTTGAAACGCTGACGGGGAAAATAAAAAATCGAACTGGTACCTGACTTATGTGTGACAGTGGTGGGTAATTGTTCTGAACTTTAGGGGTATTTCGAACGACGTACCACAAGAAACCTTAATAAATTTATCTAGACTACTAACTACTAATATAAAAAGACCCAGAGGGCAGAGATTCAGAGCATCACATCCGTTCAACGCAACCATCGTACGGTACACGGCCTTCTGATGTTTAACGCACATGTTTAACGCAACGTCTAGCATTAAAGAAAATTCAAAAGGGAGAAAAAACGGCTGCTCTCAATGACCTCCACGCAACGGCCACTCTCCACGACCTCTTGCACGATTCCCCGCATCGCCGTCGCCTCCGTGCTCGTGGCCGCCGTCTCTCAGTTCGCCGCCACCTCTCAGTTCGCCAACGCAGCCGCCGCCTCTCAGTTTGCCGCCGCCGCCTATCAGTTCACCACCACCGCCCCCTGAGTTCGCCGCCACCTCTCAGTTCGCCGCCTCCGCCCCTGAGACTCTCCGCCGCCACGACACCCGCGAAGCCTCCTGCCGCCCACACCAAGTCTCGCCGCCCGGCGAAGCCCGCTGTCGCCCACACCACATCGACTACCTGAGGACCACCCCCGCCGGGCCTTCTGCTCCTCCTCGCCGTCCTCTACCTCAACTGGCTCCTCGATCCCACCGCCCCCGGCGGCCTCAAGCTTCCGGTCCCCTGGCTGCAACCGAGGATGTCCTTCGCGGGCCGGGACGGCACCCACTTCGTGGACGTCGTTACGGGCGCGCTGCTCTACGTCAACGGCTGCAACTCCTACTTGCTGCTCTCTTCCCGATCCCTGACGTCCGTGTCCGAGATGCTGCGGCCTCCCTGTCTGCCGCACCTAGGCGTTCGTCGACGACGGCTCCGGCGCTCTACAGATATCCCCGTCCGCTACAGCGAAGCTGTCTTCCAGGCCCTGCATATCTCCCCCTCCTCGCTATCTGTCTGATGTTGCTGTAAGTTAACATACGGATTGTGATTCAGATATGAGATTTTAGAACTGCATATTTGGTGCCAATTTCTGTTACAGAAAGCTTCAGATGATGGTGCAGAAGAGAATAAAGACATTCAGATGCTTGGCATGCATAGCCGCCGTTACGAACAATGCAATAGGAATTGAAATAACTTTGCTGATCGCTGACATAAGAGAAGTTGCAGAAACAGCACGGAGGGGGAAGAAAAGATTCGGGGATGCAGGCAACAACGGTATATGCCATGGATGTGGTGACTTTTACATATCTATTGACTATCCCATGTCATCTCTATGTGTAATTTTCTAAAGTTGCTTCACGGTCAGTTGATAATTAAGAAAATCCCAATCATTTACTTCCTGCAATATTGGATATGTAGCAATGATATATCTATAACAACAATATTATGTTACATAAATTGTTAAGATTGGTACTTCTTGAACTTTCTGAACTCCCATATGTTGGTTTTCTAAAGAAAAGTCACATGTAAAGATTTGTACTTTTGGTCGTATGGTCGCATTGCATATACGCATGACGCATGTACCCAGCTCATCCTCCCATTGCAGTAGCATTGACAGGTATTGATTTGCTTAGACCATCCAAAGCACTATCATTTCTTTCTCCCTTGATTTCTTGACTTTAGTAGTCGCCTGCTATCCTTTGTCCTCATTGTTTTGTTCTACGAGTAGCTTGTTTCCAATATGTTCAATACCTGATACCTTTTCATGTTGTGCGATTTAGCACTTCTTAAACAAGTTTTTTCATGTAAATATATGCTATGTTCCTTCATGGTCTTCCTTCACTTTTATGTCATTTACACTTTTTCTACTTAATTTAATTGATGAGATAAGCAAAAATCATATACCATATGATTATTTTCTTTTGGTTTTGCACAAGTTGACATTTAATTTTTCTGAGTTTAACTTGAAGAAGTAGTGAACCAACAAATTTTTTACATGCAGGTTCTTGCCTTCATTTGCCGTGTACTCTGTCTCCTACAGATCCAAATTATGCATGATCGACCTACATAGTGATTGATCAGGCTTTCTTATTAATGGTGGATGTCCAGCTTCAAAATGGTATGGCCTCATTGCAACCTATCCTGACCAATCCTTGAGAAATCTACAAGTAACTTTTAAAAGCTCAGTTATAGAAGAATATACTTGAGGAGATCCTGACTTGATGCCACTTATCCTTATCAAACCTTTATGAAATCTATAAGTAAATCTTAGAAGTGCAGAGATTGATGAAAATAGCTTTGATCTTTAAAATCTGGGTCTCTTAATGTACAGGAAACTTATTTCAGGATCTCTTAATGATAGGCGCAGCTTCTGAATCTGAAAACTGATACCTGCTTTCAATTTATTTGGCTAAGCAAACGAGCTCAGACAAAATTGAAAATTGTGGACAAGCAAGGCATAACTATTCTTGACAGATTGTAAAAGTTTCAGATTAATCAGAGTTGATTTGAGTTGTTGATAAATTCGAGAACAGTGCAGCCAGAATTTTGACAAAATCTGAAAACAGAGCCATACCTAGCATTTGAGTGGGATTTTAGAGAAATAAAGTATTTTTGAATCACTTGCAGTATGATAAAAGTTTAATGGTAAGTATTTGAGCTGTGTATTTTTACTATGGGCCACTCGGCATTCCATACAGCTTATTTGTATAATCATGCTATATGTGAACTTTGAATGGCCAAGATTCATTTAAATTTTGTTCTCATCTTATTTCAGACGCTTACTGGCAAAACAGTGCTCTGTTAAAATGTTGATCTTCGCATGGTAGACAGGTGAGGTCTATTTCGTGTTTTATTCATTATTTCTGTTAAGTATTGAACTGCTGATCATATGGTTCACATTCATGTTGCTGGTTCTTCTTCAGGTCTTTTATCTTCGACCCAAAACTCCGTGGGTTGTTTACCTTCAGATTTTGTTTGCAGGTTTGTTTGCAAAAATTGTACAAGCTCGATTTTCTGTCCACACTTTGCCTTCAGATTTTTTCCACATGGTTGAGATTTTGTTTCTTCTATTTTGGTAGAGGAACTGATTAACAATAGTCCTGCAAATTCGAGCATCACAATGTTTTCCTCTACATACGGGTTTGATTGCTTGATATCCTTCCAGTATTTCTTGTATGCTTAGATGTTAAGGAGAGATGACAAAATTATATCGAGCGCTATGCATATTCAGGAGAGCACTCCAGTTTTAAAACATGGATGCATCCTTTCTTTCAGGTAGATGTCCATTTTCTGCTTCTATGTTACATAAGCGTGCAATGACTGTTTATATAAATGCTTAAACAGCAACAAGATTTAATTATCTAATTGACAGTCTATATACAAGAAAGAATTCAGTTTTACTCACCCAAATTTTGATGAGGTATTTCTTAGGGTCAAATTTATTTATACGGACCTACAAGCCTTTGTATCTGTTGTTTTCGGAGGTTACCCTCACATCACTGATCCCTTCGTGGCTCAACCAGGTGAGGCCCTAATTTGTTGTGTCGCCGTCTGCATCTTTTGGTACTGCGTCTTCATTTGATTTTTTATGCAGCGCTGAACCGGCCACCGCCAATGGGTGTTCCGCCGTGTTTCTCCACTGGGTGTGACAAATCAAGAAATGCATCAATATTGATTTCACGATTTGTTCTGAACAGTTATACTCACTGTTGTAACCCTTGGAATGGGTTATTTACAGTATTGTGTTTGCCAGAGAATAACGCCTATATACTAGGATTCTACAATGCAAGATTTCATTCATGCAAGTACAGTGTGACAGTTTGCCTGTGGGTGCAAGTAACTCTTTTCTCTCTGTGTTGGAAGAATATCCCACACAATTTGATCAGTCAGATTACTTGAGTTGCCCTGCTATGAATGCCTCAGACCATTGTTTTTGGAAAGGAGGAAATGTAATCCGGTTGGTGCACACATCCATGGGTGATGATGTGATAGATCATTATTTCGTAGTACTGATTACCACCCTAAATACTATCAGATCATGTGAAACGATCCAAGTGTCAAGCTCAGAAGTTTTATTTTCTTACCTAATGAGAAGTCTCTGCAAGGATAACCAGACTGTGCTCTGAATTTCTTGGTCACAGTGGTTTTTTTTTTTAAACAAGGCAAAAGCTTTGCCTTTTTTGGTCACGGTGGTTAAAACTGAATTACAATTGATATAAATAAGTATGACTTTTACTCACCCTAATTTTGACAGAACATGTGTTACGGTTACACGTGCATTGCACGTGCACGATTACTAGTTATTATTAAGGTATAGATTTGTTGGACATTAGGTAGCCATGGATCCAATTTAGAACCACAGTTTTCTTCAAACTTGACCCGAGGTACAAATTATAAAATTTACAGAAATTACTAAATAAGTTTACAAGTTTTCTTCTTTTTTTTTGGAGCAGTCTTTATGGAGATTTCACTGAACACGTCAATCTATCAACGCGTTAGCTCGGATGAACCCTCTCAAATATGATGCATCCGATGAGTGTGTTTTTTCTTCCCTTGCAACAGGTTTATTGGAAACTTGTAAACATTTTTCTTTAAGAAACATTGAGGGGAAATGCCCGGTAATGTGTTAGTTTATAATGTAATAGAAAAAAACCGAATTATAAAGGGAATACTCAGAAAGTTTGTGATATTTCCTATGGGACTTAATTCATTTCGTTCAAAATTAAATCACTTGTAACAACATCGAAGGGTACATCATGCATGCCCATGTCATGTCAGCAAGAACACACGATCTTACTACTTTTTAGATAAAGAGTATATATTAATATCAAGCAGATACTAACTACACCCAGCCTCTGCAACAACGTAATAACCAAAGGTATTACGGATGCACACAGCTGAAAGACAATAAGAAGAAGAAACTAAAAAGAAAAGTCCCGCTATAGAGTTACAGCAGCAGCACAACCACCACCAAGATAACACCTGATGTCCAAACTCTCCAAAAGCAACGCCTTCAAGAAGGAAACAGTGCACAAGCGCCGTCGTCACCTGACCGAGATCATGGGTTTTCACCCTGAAGATAGTCCCCCTCACAAAACAATGCCTTCACAAGACCATTGCCAGGCACAACCAATTAAGGTCAGACCTTAGATTTTCACCCTGCGAGGTAGGACTTTGAAGTTCACCACTGTTGTCGCCCCCGCATACATACTGCTGACACTATTCCTGAGACTCGAAGCCAGTTCCTCATGGCTGCAAAGGTTCCGAGCGCCACCGCCAGTCCTCCAATCTCAGCCTTCATGGCCTTCCCCGCCTCAGACTTCATCATGGATTTGCCCATGATGGCAACTAAAGCAGAGCTTTGCGCTGGTTCCTCGTGGCGCGACCGAATCCCACCCGATCCAGCGCTATCTAGTTCTTAACGCCCATTGATCGCCGGCGGAGCCTTCTGGAACCCGTCACTCTAGCCAGATCCAGGAGGCCAGGCGTGAAACAGCTCATCGTCTTCACGTAATCGGAACCGTAGGACCACCGCCATTATTCTCAAGCCTCGCAAGCCCCAACGCCGCGAGACCTCTCCCAGCAAGAGGCAATATAGGAGGGGTAAACCAGCTAGCGCAAAGAATTAGTCGCCGGCGTGGTCAAAGGCACAGCCAGACCACCGCATCCGCCCTGGCCGGACCAAGGCCGAGAACGCCCCGCGCTTCCGCACCTTGACGCCATGCAGTCAAGTGAGTCGGTAAGATTGCAAGATCTCCGAGGATGCTAAGTTAATTTTCACGTTCACATTCGATTGTTTTTCGCGAAAGTACTACTAACACACTGTAGCTGGTACGATAACAAATTGGATCAAAGTACAAGGCTGCCCCTGATCCCGATCACTACCATACAGGGGTTGGGGAAAGACGCAAGGTAGGACGTAGATGCCGACGACCAAATCCACTCCGAGGACGCCAAACCAACCAGACTGCTGCCATACCAGACAGTAAGATCGAGCTACAACAAATGCGTTGCGGCAGTATTTTGAGACCGGACATCTTCCGATTGGCATGCTGCCCAGCTAGCATGCATTGCTAGCTCCGCGCCAGGCCTCGACAATTCTGTACTAGGCAGACTTACTAGCAGTTGTTTATTAAAACTTTGTCAAAAGTTATGTGAATGAGATTCAGTATTGGACAAAGCCCATAAATGACTGGGGCTAAACCAAAGGAGTTGGTTCGGTCCTGATTCCTGAAAATAAAGAAACCCCAGAAAAACTCCAAAATAAAACAGTCCGTCCTTATATATAATTATTTTACTGGACTTCAAACCAAATACTTGAAAATACAATGTACTCGGACACTATTTTACTAACAAGCAGCAGCGAATCCAAACTGAAACTGTATATGCAATTAAAAGATTTTGAATCATTGGCGAGGTCGCACTAGTTGTAACACGTCATGCCCAAGTTCGTGTCTATGGTCTTCATCATTGGCATCCTCATGTGGTGGCGAAGACAATGCGAGAGGCGAAAGTAGGGTCGGGCGGTAACCACAATAGATATCCCAACTCAGATCCCATTGGCATTTGGACGGTTTATCCGACATGCGTTGGTACAACGGTGGAGGGGCCGCGGGAATTTGGAGTTTTTGGTCGCATGGCAGACACTCAGTCATGGGACTATAGGGAGACACGGAATGTCTTGTAGTGTCATACTTGTACAAGGTGTCTCCATGCTAGCACAACATCCCACGGTCATCAAGCCATGCGGCCGTCAACTGGTCGAAGTAATAGGAGCTCTCGACGTGGAAGCTGTAGCGCAGGTCCCAGTACATTTTGTCGTCGTCGCCGAGATGCTGACCGTCCGGTGGCGGCGACATGACCCAGAACTGGATCTCGCGGCGATGTTCACCGAGGATGTTTACGGCGAGGCACAACTTCCCATTCATCTCGAAGGTATCCACTAGCGGGTTCCAGGCCCAGTGATACTGGTCGGTTGGGTACGGGAGACGATACATGCGTCTTCTCTCAGTCGCGACATCTAGTACCAACATTCTGTCGGCCATCCTGCGGTCTTCCGATAAAGTTGAACCACTGTTGAGTATGTATAACCTGCCGGCAATATACAACGGCGGGTAGTTTATTAACGGACGGGACTCGGAGATGTAGGAATACTTGCGCCACCCGGTGGAACCTAAGGTGTGCACGTGTGGATATACGTTGTGGGCGGGTTTATTACTGTGTGGGCAGAAGGAAAACCGGAACATCTTGTACTCGTTGGTGGAGGGACTATACCCCAAAGCGAATAGGCACCACCACGCTTGACCATCCTGGCCCGGAGGCCCCTTTGGGAGCGTCAGCTTCTCGCCGGTGATAGGGTTGCACAGAACCGCCGGTGCCTCGGCACTGGCCTTATTGCAGCCATGCACAAAGCAGAGGAAGCCATTGCAGATGTTGGCCATGGTGTAGCCTCGAGGGATGGTGATGTCGCACATGAGCTTGCCGAAGGAGACGTTGAAGACGCTGGCCTCGTCGGCCCACCCGGGAGCGCGCCTCTCCAAAACGAGCAGGAGTTCCGGCTTGGCGACGTAGGTGGCGGCGTGGTGGTCGCGGAAGTTGGGGTCGCTCACAATGCTGCGCCACAGCCTGGAGACGCAGCAGCACCGGGGGATGTCGGTCGCCGGCAGCTTCATAAAGATCTCTTGTAGCATCTCGCTTGGGATCTCCCTCCTGCTGCAACCCTCGGCCTCCACGATGTTCCATGGATGTCAATCAACGTACGCAACGTACGGCGGCAAGCCGGAGATCCCACCGATATTGATAGACGCGACGGTGGCAACTTATACAACCGGTGATCGACTTGTGATCGCAGACTTTCTGTCTTATATATGGAGTACTGTGCTTTTGTACGTACGACTTCCCGAGTCCTTGTCCAAGGCAGACTCCTTGTCCAACACGAACACAACCTGCCCTTCCAAGGCCGACAAGATAGTTCAGATGGAGACCCCTTCTACTCTAGTCTCTTCTTGAATGTACGCGTTCATGGCAGTGGTATTTTGGCTCCCGGGTACGTACATATGCACCTTTTATTTTAAATGCATTTTGCATATATTTTCAAATGTCAAACAATTTGGAAAAAAATGTCCACGCATAGATATTTTATTTTCGGTTTTTAACATTTTGATATATATTTTCAAATACCAGGTGCATATATATGCACCCGGGTGTCAAAGTGAATTTCCGTTCGTCTTACGGCAATTTTGACATATTTGACCTTTTTTTAATTTATTTCATAAAATGAACCCAAATCAGAATCATTTGACGATCTAACCCTTTTTCATGGCGTCCGGCCCTGGGGCGCAATCCTCTGTTTCACGACGCCCCGACAAAAGGCGTCATGGACCCTGCTACATCAGGCTAGGCGGACCCGCATGTCGACAGCACAGCGCCCTTGCCGATGGAACAGTGGGCGAGACGCGCGTGTAGTAGTCACGGATAGTAGCTTGTCGCGGCACGGCACGTGCAAATGGCGTGGAAGCGGAAGTCGGCGGCATCGCGCAGGCGGCCCGAGATGTCGCTGAGTAGGTCAGCCCCCCTCAACATTTCTGAGGCTGTTATCAGCCGGCGGAATTGCGTGCGTGCGTAGCTCTAAGCTCTTCTCTATTTATGGGCGGAGTTGGTTAGAAGATGCGTTCGTGCTAGATAAACGAAGAGCCCATGATTAATTCCGCGTGTCCGATCAAAATATGAACTGGAATTCGAACTAGGAAAGGATTACCATTGTTTGCAGGCACGTTTCCGTGAGTCCATCGATGAGCGTGACACTACGTACGTGGCAAACGAGTGTCATCTGATGATTCCACAAAAGTTTGATCTCCCAAAATATCAGCCGGTTTGTTCAAAAATGTAATACCACAGCTAGGAGGATACACACCTAACATCATGACCGTTGATTTTATCAAGATTCGTGCAACAAATTTATCAGCGAATATTCAAATGTCAATGCATTATCAATAATTGATAATTATTTAAAGAAAGTCAGGGCTCTTCCTCCTTTCCCAGCTGATGGCAAGATCAGGTGGTCTATGTGGCGTCCCCATGGCATCATCTACGGCGACGACACCGTCTTCCTCTACTCCTTTAGCAATAATATGGTTTGCCTTTACACAGCGGCGATCCTACATCCCGACGACGTGGGGTGGATGGTCATGCATGAGATGATTAAAGTGTTGGGGGCCATAATTCCTGCGCCGCGTATCGCGACGGCAAGATTCTCTTGTGCCCTAGTGTGTACTGGTCATGGATCCTGACGCCGCAATTCCAACCCAGCACAAGACATGACACTGTTGCTAGCGATCTCACGGTGTCGCAGTCGCAGGACACACTCAAGGACGGCCGATATGTGCTATGTCCTCCGGGAGTTCTTCCGTGTGTCTCTCTTCTTCAAGCGCGACTGGCACTCTAGTAGCTACGATGAGGACCCGTTTTATCGGAACTGGCAGTATCGGTGCACGCGTTGGAAAGAGCAGCAGGAGGCGAGATGCGATGGGTGGTGAGGAGTGGCTCGAGCTTGGCCGACCGCGTCCTCTTTCTCGGTTATAATGCCAGCTTCGCCTGCGTTTTGTTCAAAAGAGAGAGTCTATGATTAACTGTACGATGTGTCAGTATAGGATGTGGCTGGCTTGACAGCGTGGGGTGCACGTCTAGCGTTTGTGCTGGCCCGCGTTGTAAAAAATCTCAGCTTCTTGGCTTTTCTCTTGTGAAACATGATATGTCTTCCGCGAAAAATCATTGAAAATTTTAACTATGCGAATCTACATACCAGAGACCCCTAACCTTATTCTTAACTAAAGTAGTTACTTGAAAATTACTCCCTCCGCTCCAAATTCTAAAATGTTTTGACCACTTTAACGTAGACTAAAAGTAGACTGAAATGAGTGAATTAACACATTAAAATATGTCTAGATAAATATGAATAAAAACAAAAAAGATTTATATTTGGAAACAGAGGGAGTACACGACAGTGATCTCCATCATGAGGTGTACGTCACGGTGCCAGTCAACCTCTTTTCCATGATTGTGTTTAAAAAGACAGTGCCATCGTTCGGTCAGCTGACGGCTACCCGGATTGCGTCGGAGAGTTGGCCACTTGGGTATCATCCAAATACACCGCGTAAACGACCAGCTTACGTACACTTAAAATTTCCTACACAAATTAACAACGAACCAATCAAAGAGAGCAGTACTGACTCGAACTCAATATGTACTTCACTGGTCTTCCACCTTCCGATTATTCATGTAATCGATCGAGAATGTACTGATACTGATGTTTTACATGAATAAAGCAAAAAACTAGCTAGCAGATCACCCTAATCAGACTAGAACATGACTGTAGCTAGGACTTAAACACTTTGCTAATCAAGATGATTGCGATCAGCTGCGAGAGCTTTGCCTTTGTAGCTGCAGTGGCAGTTGCTCCAAGCAAGTCGTCGCACTCGCCGTTAACGGCCGCCGGTGGGGACGCTGCGCTTGGCGCACTCCCGCGCCACGCCCGGCAGACGGCGTGGAACCGTACGAAGTCGACAGCGCTATGAAGGCGGCCGGAGATGTGGCGGAGCAGTTTCGTCGGGAGTAAGGCCCAGCCGGGGCTGCCATGCTGCGCCTGCGACACGACGACGGAATCCATCGGACGAAAGGATGATCGAGCTACTCCATCAAAATCATGTAGATAAGCCCCTATATATATGCTAGTACTACTTATAAATCCCCCCTTCGAATCCTATCTTGCTTCGTATTCGTAATCGACTCGTAGTCCGCTAGCTAGACAGTTCCAAGGTAACTTTATATGTTCGGTACAGCTTGTAAACGATCTGGGCTAAAGCACAGGCACAGGCCAATTTTAGAATCACCACACCTTCGCTGAATCGCTGTCACCGCTCCCTAAAACCCACAGATCCTCATGTTCCTTCCCAGGACGGAATTGAGCGCCGCCATGGCAGAGGCCACCACTGGATTTACCCCTCCCCACTGCACCCTCCCGGATGAGATCGTGATATGGGAGATTCTTGTCCGCCTGCCTCCCAAACCGCTCTTGCGCTGCCGTGCAGTCTGCCGCGCCTGGCGCCATGCCACATCAACCCACGAATTCCTCCTAACCCACCACGGCCGCCAGCCCACCCTCCCCCTCATCTGCGGCAACAATACAAAAGGTATTGACATCATCCCCTTCGACCATCGGGCAGGGGTAGCAATCGCCGTCAACCAGCTCCAGCCCGTCGCCCGACTTGATGACAACGTATTCCATCTCGAGTCCTCTTGTGATGGCCTCCTCGTCCTTTCCGACAACTACGGGCGATTCTCCATCTGTAATCCGGCAACTCGTCAGTACGCTCGCCTCAAACATCTTGATAAGTTCACGCATCATTACTTCACGCTCTTGGGGATGTATCCACACAACCCTACCGGCGAGCACCGACTTATTACAAAGTTAAGGTTTGGAACCTATCTAGATTGTTCCTACTACGTTGTCTTCACCTTAGGCTCCAGCCAGCCGCCAAGAGACATAGAGTGCCCCCACGTGTGGGAACGGGTAGATGACGTACCCGTCCTCTTCCATGGTAACCTGCATTGGTACGCGGGACAAATGATAATGGTGTTCGACACCATAGCGGAGTCGTTCCATCAGATGCGCACTCCGATTGTTCATTGTGAGGACACTGAAATGTTTGAGAGTGGTGGCAAGCTTGGCATGTGGAGATTTAATGAAGAAGCGACAAACGTGGATATATGGATGATGCATGATTACGAAGGAGAGGTTTGGACCTTCAAGCACAGGGTTGAATTCCCGATTGCAGAGCTCACGTTGCAGGTTGGACAGTTCCGAGGACATTGTATTGTGGTGGCTCCATCTTGGGATGGCGATGTGTTCGGGATGGCTAGATTTGGAGAGTGGCTACATCAGATCGATATCGATGGCAAGTTGGTCACCAGTTTTCATCGCAAAGGGCTTGGTCTTACTCCCATTTGGCTGAAACAAACACTTGTTTCACATTCCTTCTTTCAAACACTGGACGGTTATGTGGTGAACAAATCACCTTTCATCTAAAGATTGGTGAGTAGCCGGTACTTTTCACATTGGTCTTGTTTTTCCGAAAAATTATCAAGTGGTTATCGTATAATTAATATGTAGCATCTACATGAGTTTATTTGTTTTGTCCTTGCTATTGTTCGAAGTTGGCTTGCAAATTGCACCTGGTTTTGTAAATGTGCTCAGAGCCTATTTCTCACCTTGAATCAAATACATCCTTTGCGTGACTTCCAGTTGCCTTGCTTGGAATTATATCCATCATATATCACCTCTGCTGCAAATCGTTTTAAGGAGTTGCTTTCTTTTCACTGGATTTGTTCCGAGATTGTTTTCCCTTTGCGTTAATAAGAAACAATGCTGAAAAGCCCCTTTCAAAACAAAAAAATCTAATGACGAAGGCACATTAAAATTCGGTTCCTTAAACCGACTATAATAATCTAAACTCTCAGTTGGCGCAAAATAATAATTCTTTCCAATAGTCTGATTATTGGATATGGTGAAATACAATGGCAATCTCAAATTATAGGTCTATCAGAGAAGGCTATTATTATTGGCCATCTCCAATAGTATGATTATTCGAGACGGCTAAATACTCTGGCCGTCTCTAATGATACGTATATCAAAGACGACTATTATTATTGGCCTTCTCTTATCTGCAAGACACAGAGGCAGCTTGATATGTCCATATCCGAGACGGCTGACGTTTACAGCCGGGGATATTTCCGGAGGGTTCGAGTTTCTCTCCAGCCGTAACATCGTGGAACTACACATTATTCCTAGCCTCCGGGAATTTTTCCGGGGGGTCTGGGTAATGCTATATATTACAAGATCAAGTATCAAGATAGAAGCCACAAGTCACAAATTAAACAATGTGCATCACAAATATCTAACATGGCAAATTTCTAATTAACGGGACTCTCTCACATCAGCATCATGCATATTCAACTGTCTGTCATCTTTGAGCACATGTTGAGCAAAAAAAAAAACCCCGGTAAGATCCAACTGGATCATTGCTAGCTTGGTCTAGGGAAGTTCCTTTACGTCAATTCGCGATTGCTACGTAAACATATCATGTCTAAAACCCAAGTAAGGAGAACATTGCAATAACAGAAAAGAATGTTTGCATACTAAAGATGATGGCTTAGGTGGACAAAGTGTGCCCTTGATAAATAGCATATATTAATATCACGGAGATACCAATTACACCCAGACTTTGCAACAACGCAATAACCTAATGACATTACGGACGCACACAGCCGAAAAAAGAAGAAGAAGTAAAAAAGAAAAGTCCCGCTATAGAGTTCGAGTCCTTGAAGAAGCAGCACAACCACCACCAAGACAACTTGTGATATCCAAATTTTCCAAAAGCAACGCCTTCAAGAAGAAAACAGTGCGCAAGCGTTGTCATCGCCCGATCGAAGCTTGGAGTCCGTATTTCGACAGAGGGGTCCTTTGTGGGCCGTTCCAACGTTCAGTCCGTATGGGAAGGGCCCAACCGTTGGGTGGGTTTTCGTGTTTGGGGTATTGGCTTGTTGGATTTTCACTTCTTATTTTAAGTACCACATCGCTTGAGGAATAGAAAACGGAGCAGTTTATATACGGGTTCGAGTACGTGGCTATCACCACGTGGCATACGTGGTTAGCAACACAAAAATTGATACAACATCAGTCTTTGCTCACAGGCGTGCATGCTGTGGTCTTTTGATTGGCTCACACTTGACATGCTTGATATTAGCACTTCCACATGGAGTGATTGCTTTTTCCACCTTTTTTAACAGCTGCAACGCAATGGTCCTCAGCTCTCTCAGGTTGTCACGTCGCGCACAGATTATTATCTTCCTGAACCCAAACGCCAGGTTGATCACAAGCTTCCCTAGCTAACTTTTTCTAGATTATTATCTGTCTGAAATCTGAAAACAAGGTTGTACCCGCCAGTAATAAATTTGAATCTCTTGAGCGGAATAGCTAAAGTATTTTATCGAAAGAACCGCCTTGAACAACATTATCTTGATAGATCAAAGACGAAGCCATGCATGAGATACACACTTCAATGAATGTAACTATAACCTCATGGTAGTCCGATAACATAATCAATCTGTGTAGGCCCATTTAATTTTAATTTCGCGAAATGGAGGTTGAAACCGCGAGCCTATGCATGAAAAGTTGCACACAGCATAAAAAGTTGCACACACCTCGAGAGGAAGCCGTTGCAGACACTCGCGATGGTGTAGCGTGGAGGGATAGTGATGTCCCACATGCATGGGCTTGCAGGAGGAGACATTCAAGACGTTGACCTCATCGACCCACTCCAGCATGCGCGTCTCTGAAACAGGCTGGAGTTCCCCGTCGGCAACGTAGGTGGCGACCTAGTGCTCGCGGAAGTTGCATACTTGCACGGGAAAGGATCGAGTTGCATGGAAAGGATGGTCCATCTTGGTTTCTTGATACATCCTGTTTTGCGGGCTTCTCGATACAGCTCCATTTCATGGAGATGATCTGGCGGCAGGTCGGCCCAATGCCTGGCTCGCTTTAATTAGCTCTCCTTCCTTTTTTTTCCTTTAAAATTAAAATTGTCAAATTGTGAAAACCTTTTTTGTTTATTTCGCACATCGAGATAACTCATGATGCACATAATCCTATTTTTTATTTATCTCTTGTTGCGACAACCATGTGTGATTTAGTTA
The DNA here is from genome assembly GCA_947311845.1 of Poa pratensis. Taxonomy (NCBI): domain Eukaryota; kingdom Viridiplantae; phylum Streptophyta; class Magnoliopsida; order Poales; family Poaceae; genus Poa; species Poa pratensis. The sequence goes on along the minus strand of CAMZMU010000097.1, from coordinate 1,237,151 downwards.
AAAGAACGTCGTTACCAAGCAAAACAGTGAAAAATCACGTTAAATGGATTGAGCTATACAAAGTGGTTAAATCACAAAGAGGTCTTCTTGGGATGCTGAATGATCAAACACGTGATTAAACATATTTCTTCTTAAATATATTATCTTACATATGTTAGAACTTATAAATTTCATCCAAGGTTTTCGTAAACCATTTTGTGAGCCAAGTTCGAGTTTAAAAATATATCACATATTTATATTAAACTTTTTTAATTCATGACAAATAATTTTACCATATAATGAATTTTGTATAGATATACATAATTGTGTATGCTGTCTTGATACATATTTTGGTATAATACATGAATATCAATATAACAAGCTCATGTATATAAAGATACACCAATTGTTACACGATTCTTATTGTTACGATCACATCAATGTTTGTTAGAGCTAATTACTAAATGTATTTTGTCCAAATTATATTTAATTTGGGATATCCAAGAAATAGATTAGTTCTCAGTCGTCTTTGAAATTTTATTTTAGCTCACATTCATACCGACCGATGAAGAATCTAAATGTAACCAGTATTACTACTTTACACATTTTTAGTAAACTAATTTCATAGCATCCTTATATATCTACAAACCTGAAAAACGTGTTTGCGAGTTTATGAATGTATATAAACTACTTAGAGGCTTCTCGAATACCAGACTATAAAGGTTACATATTTCTAAATTATATAAAGTGTGCTTATACCATGACGGAAAAAACAACTCACTGCCAGACAAATTAAAGAATGACTGGTTTGGAGACCAACGTATATGAAGTCAAACATGTTAAAGCGCGTCCATCAGCTGGGTCTATAGAGTTGGTTACTTTCTAATTTCTTCTTGAAGCTTGGAGCCGTTCTTGGATTTCTTGAATCGGAGCAATGGTAAGTTTTGGCCTGAGCCACATGAAGGACCTGTTGGCACCCCATCCGGGGCGTAGTTGCTCCAAGAGTTGGGCCTCATCGTTGACGAAGTTGTACCTAAACACGACAGTCCGACAAACAAAGTAGGCACACCCACCGGGAACACCCAGCTGCACGGCGTCGACGGCGAAACTAGCCGGCGACCCGAGAAATAGGACACGGTCACCCAAGCTCCGTCCATCTCTTGTCACCCACCCCATGTCGCCTCCCTCCTTGGTTTCTTCCAGCACTTCCACCGTCACCAAAATTGCGCTCGGCGGGCGGCGGGTCGCCAGAACGAGGTTGACGCTTGACCAGGATAGATGTCCACATAAGCTGGCCACAGGATTCAAAAACGTAGTTGCCATCAGGGATGTACTCCCCGTGCCTGAATGTCTTCCACATTGGCATGACCTTCTCGCCTCCTAAGTCGTGCGCTGTCATTCTGGCTGGACGCGAGCCAACTCGGTCCAGCTCGGGCCGAGCCTGCAAAAAGCTCGAGCCAGAAATGGCGAGCCTCGGGCCGGCTCGAAATGTCGGCGAGCTGCAAAATGGAGCTCGGCCCGAGCTTTGCAATAGCTCGGTGCAGCTCGCGAGCTTCGACGGTGTGGGTCACTGACAGGTGGACCCTTCTTTCCCGAGAGCGGCGGGCGCAACATCCGCGGTGCAGGGCGGCGCAGCGGTGTTTCCTGCTTCCGGTGGAGCACGAATTTGAGAGGATGGCGAGGACAGGCGTGCACGGCGTCGACGGTGTGGGTCAGTATATGTGCGGGGATGGCGGCGGTCGGAGTCAGTAGCGCGAGTGGTGCTGAACTGGCCTAGCGGCCGGAGTCAGGTGCAGGAGAAGGGCGGGATTGGCATGGCGGCTGCGGCGCCGTATCTGTTCGTGCGATTTGGGGAAGAAGAGACCTAACTGCTATGTCGACCAGGTAAATGGGCCTGCAAATTGAGCCCAATCTGTGATATTCAGAAGCAAAATTCGTAAAAAAAAAAGAAAACACGGGCCAAACGAGCTGGACCGAGCCGAGCCTGGCTCGGCCCGAGCTTGCCGCGGGCCAACAAAGGGAGCTCGGCTCGGGCTTTTTTTATCACGGGCCGAGCTGTGCTCGGGCCGAGCCCAGAAAACTCGGGCCGAGCCCAAAAGCTCGGTGCAGAGTGTCCAGCCAGAGCTGTCATGGCATACCAGAAATTCATGCCCATTAACAGCACGACCATGCCGTCATGGTATACTACGGACAAATAGCGGCTTTTCGGAACATCTATCCTCTTCGTCCCGGACGTCCACGCCGTATCACCGGGGCGCAGGATAGCCGCCGTGAAGATGGGCGTGCGTATGCACCCGCCGACCACCTCAGGAATAAAGCTATACAAAAATATGGTGCCATCGTTGTAAATGATCCCGTGAGGGTTCTCCATCAGTCGCCGTTTTTCATTGTCAGAAGGAAAGAGAGGCAAGCGGATGACGGCTCCGGTAACAAGATCGATGAGACTAGGCTCTGGACTCCAGGTGAAGAGCTGGGCCGCGGTGCAATCTGCACTTGCCACCCAGTTCCTGTCGCGGGCGGATGGTGCGCCTGGCGGTGAAGGCAGGATGATGTCGTCGCAGTCGCGGCGGCCATGGCTCGATGTCGCGCCGAAATTGACGACGGAGTGCAAGAACAAGCCGTTGGACGACCCGAGCAGCCACGGCGGGAACGCGGGGCGAGCAGCCGGAGAGTTGATCTGCAGGTCGCGCCAAGGCCTGCAGATGGCGTGGAAGCGGACGAAGTCGGCGACGTTGCTCAGGCGGGTGGAGACATCGCGCAGCAGGTCTGATGGCATGTCGGCCCAACGGCTGGCTGGTGGCGTCGAGTTCGAGGCAGACATGCCGGCCGGCGTTGGTTTCGGACGACGGTGATCGTAACGAGCTTGCTAGCTAGCTACGGGCTCCAAGGTAACCAGACAGTATATAAATTCGTAATGATCGATGTGATCCTATCTTTCTAGGTACGTGATTCAGTTCATATATATTTAGACAGCCGGACTTTTTGAGTCCTTAACCAAACCGGCCAATTTCTACATACGCGATTCAGTTCATACATATACACACATCCGGACTCTTGGGTCTTTACCCAAACGGACCAAATCCATTACTCAATCCCTGTAATGTTATGATCGATCACGCTCGGTGGATACAACGGAAAGGCCCTCTCGTCTCCTGAATCGTGCACTGTCACGATGGAGTCTGCCGCCGCTGCCGTGCCGCCACATCTCTGGGCGAATCTCCCGACGGATCTGCTGCTCGACATCTCTGGCCGTCTGCGCGACGCCTGCGACTTCGTACGCTTCCACTCCATCTGCCAGCCGTGGCGCGACGCGGCGCCCACTTGCCACCACAAGTTCATGCCGTGGCTCATATCGCCGCATAACGGCCGCATCATGCTCTCTCGATCCTCTGGTCGACAGCATCTCTTCCGACGTGACTTCGAGAAGACGCCGCGGCAGCCAACGGTGGTACCCGCCTTCGCAACTACGTCTTGGAGTCTCAAGGTGAGCTCTTGTGGGTGTCCATCTTACTTATGCAGGACTAGCTTGATAAATATAATACCAACTCCCTCGAGGATGCACTAGTGTTGAAGGTGCGTGCACTAGAAGAACAAGCTGACTATGGTACCGCTAAGATGCAATGGGTAGAGCGGGATGGCAGGAGTTTTGGTGAGCGTGTACTTTTTCTGGGATTGCCGGTGAGCTTTGCGGCGAAAGCCATTGAGCTGGATATGGAGGGCGGGTGCGCCTACTTTTTCTTCTGGCGTCGTTTGTTCAAACTAGCATGGTGGCCCTCGCAAATGCGAGGGCATCGCCTTTATCTGTATAATATGTTCATGAACTAAAGTTTTGGTTTCATAGATACTAAAAAGAAAACATTAAATCATAGAATTCAATAATGGTCCTAAATATTACGCTAGATGAAATATCACCAACATAGAAGCTTTAACTTATGAAAGACGGGGTATTCTGACATTTCCCGAAAACACCATGTCACATATTCTAAAATGTCATTTACTTTTAACCATATGAAGTGCTCTCTTCCCGTCCTCCCCTATTTTTCATTGTAATCCCTCGTTGAAACATACCTTTTAAAACATGTAATAATGAATACGTGGACTTGATGGCACGTAGTTTCACATAACATAATAAAGTTAAGACAATAATACATGGATTGTTCATAATTTCAGCATTTAACCGCTAATCAATTTATTTCAAGCCATCTCACAAATAATAATTTTAGTTGCACAGGCAAACTCTAACCAACAGGTTATTATTGATCCTCAGCATACTACTCATACTACCCAATAGTTAAGGTCGATTATTTTATTCACATGTTATAAAGCTCTCCCTACAAAAGCCACTCTTGAACCTATTAATTGTGCTCTCGCTCACTTGTATTTATCGTGTCATGAAAAAACAATGTTTTTGCATCTTCATTAGTAATATTTTTTAATACATATTTGCGAACTCCAATGATGTCTCCTATTAAATTCTACAAATAATAAACCAAAGAAATCTCCTAAAAAGATAAAGTGAATTTACAAAATAGCGTAAGGAAAACCATATGACTCATTAGACATAATTATTTTTCAAAAGGTTATACTCAAAGCAAATTTTTATTTCTAGTTGAGTGTTATTGATAGAAATATTTTCTTAAATTTATAGCCCTCAGAAGTAAAAGTCCTTGGTCTATAGGGAATTTAAAAGAAGTAACATTTTATCACCACTCCCGAATTATTTTTAACAAAAATGGTAGGAGATCATTTCTGATAGAAAATCAAATATTATCGCTTACTTAATAAACACTTCAAACTACACATCATTGGATGATGGTTTATATCACGTTAATGTATACTCATGCAATCTTTTGGTTGTTATGAGTTTAAATCGTACTATTACACTTTGTACACTTTAGAATGGTTTATTGATTGGTACAATTATCGTGATTGATGGACTCTTGTTATCTTAAGTACAACTATCATATGACTTGTGAATTGCTCAAACACATTTATGATGAGGTGTTTGTTTTGATCTTGTGTGTGAATAGTTATGGACATTGTTTTTTATGATTAACTAACAAAAGGAGAGTCTGCTACAATGATGACCGGATGTTTTGTTTTTCTGAGAAATTCTCGCATGTCTATCTTTCTCTACCATGTGCTCGTCTACCATACTTTGATTTTAACGTAGACTTCCTTTTGTGACATATAAAGTTAAAGTATGGTGATGGATTATAAAGTACCTACCTCTTTAACATCCCAGTTCCATTTGCCTCGAACCTGGTCTTTGACATTTCCATTTCACCAGAAATAATTTTTTTTATCTTTACCAAGCTCTATTCACCCTAATCAACACATATTGAGAATCTGAGAGGTGAGAGAGGCAATTATCAATCCCTAAGTGTATTTTAGGTATGTGTGTTCTTCATGGTGTACGGCTTGGGGTTGAAATGGTGCCATATGGAAAAAAAATTGTTTCGGCCTAATTCTTTGGGTTTTTATGCATCAATGCTCATCAGACAGTGGTGCATGGAACCGATGGTCCCGAATAAATCTCCTAAGTGTATATTAGGTATGTTATGTTAGTCTTCATGACAACGTTTTGGGATTGAGATGGTGCCATGTTAAAAGCATATTGACTCTGCGTAATTCTTTGTGCTTTGCTATGGATCAATGCTTCAGGTAGTGGTTCATGAAACTAATGGCCATGTTTTTTTTTTTTACTTTTTAGTATAACTAAACCTTGGGCTATGCATCGTGTGTGTACAATTAAAGACGATTTTTTGAAAGAGGATTACACTCTCGAATATGAACGTCGATAGCGAGCCAATAATGGTACTCCCTCCGTCCACAAAAGGATATGTCTCAACCTAGTCCAAATTTGTATGTATCTAGACATGATCTAGTGTATAGATACATGAAATTTTGGGTTTGGTTGAGACGCAAAACGGAGGGAGTAATTCTTTTCAATCTCGATGCTCCTCGACTCAAGTCGTGAATGGACGATTTAGTTTAAGAAGTATGTGTACATATATGGTGATACCATGCTAGTGTACCTGCGAGTATATCTCGTCAATGGACGATATATTGTAAGTATGTGAATATATATATATGGTTCTATAGTGCTAGTGTGCATGTGAGTATATCCACAGCATACTCAACGTTTTTTAAATTTATATTCCATATAAGGCACGTCTTTTTGCACGCCACGACTCTGACCAATAAAATCGTTGCATTTGTCTTTCAATTTGTTTCCATTTCATATATCTTGTATAGTATTTTTGGACATACTGTAAAAGTACATTTTGGAATGGAGGGTGTAGTTATCCCGTGATTAAGATTTTATTCTCAACCATGCATACATAGAAAGATGCAACGTCTATATAGAGTAACATATAGTTTTCTTTGTGTTTTCCCTAACGGCAGCAGTTTTAGTTGGCCGATACGTTTTAAAATTCTGAAGAAAAAAAAGAACTAAGAGTCTTGTCTTGATAGGACTCCTAGCCAAAAAAGATCGTGAGGTGGGCAAGCGCCTGCCGGCCGGCCGGCATGAAGAAGATCATCAGTACAGTCTTTTTTTCCTCTAAACTGGTGCGTGGCTGTTGTTAAAAAAAACCTGTTACGTGGCAATTGAACTTAGAATCGTGTACGAAAATAGCTAATTTGTTACGTGACCATCGAAACTTCATTAAATCTTAGCCACGTATTTTAGATCTAACTGTTACAATTAATTTAGATGATGTGGCTTAACGTGGTGCCTCGAAAAATTAACTCATTTTGCTTTTAGTATATAATAGATAGATGCAATCTGTCTGAAGGTCAAGCCAAACTCATTGACGGTCCGATTTTTGGATGGGGTTTCGAGGATGAGTGTTTGTGGCTCCGGCCCCAACCCATGGTTTCTCCAATCACAGAAATCCGATAAAGAGTACAAGAAAAACAAAATCTTCAATCTTGTAACTCAGTGATGCATATATGTAATTTTTAGTTGTTCTTCTCTCTGCCCCATGTTCATACCTAATTGAAGTCATTTGTCAACAATTTGCCGTCATGGTAAGGTGACCGCCAAATAGCTAACCCATTTGGCGGTGTCTATTTTGAAGTTCATTAAGAACAACTCCAATAATGTTTTCAAAATTTGTTTCCATCGACACCATTGTTTTGGGGGTTCCCTATTATTGATGAACCTTTTTTTTTGGCACCCTTACCCTAGGATTTAAATTTTCTCCGTTATTTTTTCTCTAAAATTAAACGCGTCAACTTGTGGAGGTGGCCGGCCGGCATTATACACGACTGAATAGGGCTATCCCTGTGTAGGTTCGGGGTCAATGTCCTATGGAAAGTCGACTATGTCTTCTGTCTCATATTTCCAAGTTTTTTTTTTTGCTAAACACAGTACAACGCATACGCTCATATACACGCGCATACATCCACCCCTATTAACGCACACACGCACACCTTACCCCTATGAGCACCTCCGAGAGACTGAGCCGGCGGATCAGGTCTTGAGATTGACGAAGTCACCACGGGCGCCTCGCTGTTGACGGGAACATCGCCTCACACTGAAGAATATTCCGGCTAAATGAGAATCACCAGCGTCAAACCTGGGGTTTGAACTCTGGTGGGCTGGGGTACAACCGCCCTCCTAACCATCTTGCCACAGGCAAGTTCTCCATATTTCCAAGTTAAACCATCGATTTTGATGCCAGTTCTATCTTGACTCTGCCGGGTCTTGAGCCGGCCTATCATGTCACGTGTAAGACCATGGAGGAGGGCTGAGGGCACGTTATAACACAAAATCAGGCTGGCGATGCATGTGGCTGATGCCGACCTCGAGAATATCAAAGTTGCACTTGGCTCTCTCGTGGAAGGTACTTGGGTCTGCCTCTGTCACGTGAGAAACTGACCCTGACTGATTTGATTGTGAAGGTGGACAGGTACCTGTCAGCCATCCTGCTCTCGTCTAGTGGCTTGATTAAATCGTTACGAATGGGGTGCACTGTTTTTTCCTAAAGAAAAAGGAATGAATATCATTCTGTTATTTCCTCCAACAAAAAAGGAATGAATCATTCTGTTGTATCGTGTTGCCTCGAGTCTTGATCGAATCTGCGTCATGAGGAAAACCACGGCTGATTGACATATCCTCGAAATCTGCACTTTCTATATAAACCACGGCTTACCTGAAGAGTTATCATTCATTTTAGGCAAGCTTTTGTATCGACCAATGGAAGGTTTTAGTCCATGCCGATCTATATGTAACATGCACATCCAACCAAGAATTAGAAGCATCGATCCAAAACAAGCGACCACTGAAACATGGCGTTCAAGGTGCCTCCGGATGAGCAAGGACGATGTCGCTCTTGTTGCATCTGGATCATCTTCCTAGGTGTCCTCTTTGCTGTCGCAGCCATCATCTTCCTCGTTAGCGCCTACGGGAACAAGCAGCCACAATACTACGCCGCGATAGACGGCGTCTCCGGCCTTAACCCGGCAACCAATGTCAGCAAACCGGCGTTGGACCAGGTTGAGTTCAGCCTCACCCTTGGCGTGAAGTCGAGCAACCCCTTCTCCAGTGAGTGCTTCGAGCCCGTCACAAACGTCACGGTCATGTACCTCGGCGTCGAGATCGCTGGCGGCGGAACCGGCGGGCAGGCCTGCGCAGCCGGTTGGAAGCCGGAGCAGATGGTGCGGATGCCCGTTGTCGCACGCTGGACCGGGCCACGGTTGCAGAGCTCTGTGGTGGATAGTCTCATGGTGGACATGAGGCGAGGGGTAGCGCTGTTCGACGTCTACCTGCGGTTTCCGTCGACTCCTGGCAACGATGCGAAGATAGTGTTGTGTAGGGGCAGGCGTGTCGGTGGTGCTGTCGACACGGATACTGCAGGGGAAGAGCAAGTTCTGTAGAACAACTGCAGAAATTAAAGTAGTTTTCTTCTTAGATTGATGGTCACATAGTTGATCATGAGTTGTTGTTCATGAATTAATAGCCCCATATCTCTATGGGGTTAATATCAGCGCATAGACTGTTTTACTCTGTCCCATCTTGTTTGTCCGGTTAACTTGTTCCAATTGCATCTCAAAAAAAAGTTGTTCCAATTAATCGAGTTTGAAAATAATCTCGTGTTCGTTTCGTTACTCATATAAAGATTTTTGAAAGAAACTAGAAAGCCCCACTAGTAGAAAAAGGACTTTTGGTCCGGAGTACTGTTTTGCCATTAGCCCCGGTTCAGGCAAAAACCGGGACCAGTGCCTGGCACTGGTCCCGGTTCGAGCTGCCAGGGCCCCGTGGGGCATTGGTCCCGGTTCGGTTGGGGGCATTGGTCCCGGTTCATGCCAAGAACCGGGACCAAAGCTCCAGAGCCGGACCACGTGGCATGCCGCGGAGCTTTGGTCCCGGTTCGTGCCAAGAACCGGGACCAATACCCCTCCCCTGCCTATATATTGTTGCCCCCACCCCCCTCTCTCCTCTGTTTTTTTTTCCTGGATTGGTGGGAAGTGGGGGTGCTAGTTTTTTTTCTCTTTGCCACGCACAAGATGTGTTCGATGAAATGCCCGACCCGCACCGAGGTTAGCAACTTTATCCTTTTCGTCTGTAATTGATACAGAAATATTGCACGTGTCGATGTACGGTGGTCATTTCACTATTCAAGATGTTATTGTAATGGTATTTGATAAACTTAATTATATATATGATGCAGATGGATGCACGGATGCGATGGATGTACGGCGAACGACGCAGTTCCGAGTTTATTGCAGGCCTGCATAAATTTCTCGATGTGGCTGAGGCAAACAAAGTGAATAATTTTATGCCTTGTCCATGTGAGAAGTGTCGGAACGTCAGGGAGTACTCTGACCCGAGAACCATTCAAGACCACGTGATTCGGAAAGGTTTCATGCCCAGCTATAATTGTTGGACCAAGCACGGAGAAAGAGGGGTTACGATGGAAGACAATGAAGAAGAGGAGGATGATGACAACTATCCTATGTTCCCTGAGGAATGCGGTGATACTGTTATGGAAGACGTTGAAGAAGAAAGAGGTGAACATCGGGCATCAGATGAGCCCGCTGATGGTCTTGGTGGGGTCATTTCTGATGCAAAGCGAGAATGCGATACAGAAAAGGAGAAGCTAAAGTTGGAGGCCATGCTTGAGGATCACAAAAAGTTGCTGTACCCAAACTGCGAAGATGGCAGCACAAAGCTCGGTACCACACTGGAACTGCTGAAATGGAAGGCAGAGACTGGTTGTTCTGACAAGGGATTTGAGAAGTTACTGAAAATAATGAAGCCGAAGCTTCCAAAGGATAACGAATTGCCCGAGACTACATACGAAGCAAAGAAGGCTATCTGCCCTCTAGGATTAGATGTGCAGAAGATACATGCATGCATTAATGACTGCATCCTGTACCGCGGTGAGTACGAGAACATGGATAAATGCCCGGTATGCAATGCACTGCGGTACAAGATAAGACAAGATGACCCTGGTGATGTTGAGGGCGATGACGAGCCCCCCCGGAAGAGGGTTCCTGCTAAGGTGATGTGGTATGCTCCTATAATACCACGGTTGAAACGTCTGTTCAGAAACAAAGAGCATGCCAGGTTGTTGCGATGGCACAAAGAAGAGCGTAAGAAAGACGGGAAGTTGAGACACCCCGCCGATGGGTCCCAGTGGAGAAAAATCGACAGAGAGTTCCCGACATTTTCAGATGACGCAAGGAACTTAAGATTTGGTCTAAGTACAGATGGCTTTAATCCTTTTGGGGAGCAGAGCTCCAGTCATAGCACTTGGCCCGTGACTCTATGTATCTACAACCTTCCTCCTTGGTTGTGCATGAAGCGGAAGTTCATTATGATGCCAGTGCTCATCCAAGGCCCGAAGCAACCCGGCAACGACATTGATGTGTACCTACGGCCATTAGTTGATGAACTTTTGCAGTTGTGGTCCGAACCAGGTGTACGTGTGTGGGATGAGCACAAACAACAGGAATTTGACCTACGAGCGTTGCTGTTCGTAACCATCAATGATTGGCCTGCTCTTAGTAACATTTCAGGACAGTCAAACAAGGGATACAATGCATGCACGCACTGTTTAGATAAGACTGAAAGTATACATTTGGGAAACAAGAATGTGTACCTGGGGCATCGTCGATTTCTTCCGAACGGTCATGCCGTAAGAAAGCCCGGCAAGCATTTCAACGGTGAGGCAGATCGCCGGAAGAAGCCTAACCTCCCTGATGGTGATGTTATATATGACATGGTCAAGGATTTAGAAGTAATCTTTGGAAAGGGTCCTGGCAGTCTATCTGTTCCGAATGACGCTGACAACCACGTACCCATATGGAAGAAGTGCTCTATATTCTGGGAGCTACCCTATTGGAAAGTCCTAGAGGTCCGGTCTTCAATCGACGTGATGCACGTGACGAAGAATCTTTGCGTGAACCTGCTAGGCTTCCTGGGCGTGTATGGGAAGACAAAAGATACACCGGAAGCACGGGCAGACCAGCAACGTATGAAAGACCCATACAACAAGCAGACGGATAAAGGGCGTAAATACTTAAGCAGATACGCTCTTACCAAAGCAGAGAAGGAAATCTTTTTTGAATGCCTGAGCAGTATCAAGGTCCCGGCTGGCTTCTCGTCAAATATAAAGGGAATAATAAATATGGCAAAGAAAAAATTCCAGAACCTGAAGTCTCATGATTGCCACGTGATTATGACGCAGTTGCTTCCGGTTGCATTGAGGGGGCTTCTACCGGAAAATGTTCGAGTACCCATTGTGAAGCTATGTGCATTCCTCAATGCAATATCTCAGAAGGTCATCGATCCAGTAACTCTACCAAGTTTACAGAAGGCTGTGGTCCAATGTCTTGTCAGCTTCGAGTTGGTGTTCCCCCCATCATTCTTCAATATTATGACGCATCTCCTGGTTCACCTACGCGACGAGATTGCCATTCTCGGTCCTGTATTTCTACACAATATGTTCCCCTTCGAGAGGTTCATGGGAGTCTTGAAGAAATATGTTCATAACCGTGCTAGGCCAGAAGGAAGCATCTCAAGGGGCTATGGAACAGAAGAGGTCATTGAGTTCTGTGTTGACTTTATTCCTGACCTTAAGCCGATTGGTGTTCCTGAATCGCGGCATGAGGGGAGACTGAGTGGAAAAGGCACGCTAGGAAAGAAAGCACTGATATGTAGGGACGGGCATTCTTTAACTCAAGCACACTACACAGTTCTACAAAGTTCCACCTTCGTGGCTCCGTATATCGAGGAACACAAGAATTATGTACGCTCCAAGAACCCGGGGAAGGATGACTCCTGGATTAAAGAAAAACACATGGAGACCTTCGGCAGTTGGTTGCGATTACAGCTCATGAATGACACCACTGTCGGAGATCAGCTCTACTTGTTGGCCGCGTCACCATCTTCGACTGTATTGAATTTCCAAGGGTACGAGATAAATGGGAATACATTTTACACGATCGCCCAAGATAAAAAGAGCACCAACCAGAACAGTGGTGTCCGCTATGCAACAAACGACGATGGGCAAAAGGACACATACTATGGTCGCATAGAGGAGATATGGGAACTTGACTATGGACCTACTTTTAAGGTCCCTTTGTTTCGGTGCAGTTGGGTCAACATGAATGGAGAAGGGATAAAGGTAGACCAGCTGTACGGGATGACAACAGTGGATCTCAAGAATCTTGGTTGTTACAAGAACGAACCATTCGTCCTAGCCAATGATGTGGCTCAGGTTTTCTATGTGAAGGACATGTCCTCCAGACCGAAAAAAAGAAAAAACAAGCAAACGAATACCGAAAAAAAGAAAAAACAAGCAAACGAATACGATGAGCCAAAGCGTCACGTAGTTCTTTCAGGGAAAAGAAACATCGTGGGAGTCGAGGACAAGACAGACATGTCAGCAGATTATGATAAGTTTGATGAAATTCCGCCCTTCACAGTGAGAACTGACCCAAGCATCCCGTTAAATAATGAAGATGCTCCATGGTTACGGCTGAAGCGATCATAGGCCAGGGACATACGCGAAGAAGGGTTCATGGCTTTTATGTAAATCAATGTAATGTATTAAACCTTTATGTGATGTGTAGTAATGTATTAAACCTTTATGTGGTGAAACACGCGTGGTAGGTGGTTGTCGGCTCCCACACCTCCCGTGGGAACCTCTCAAACCTCAGCTTCGACCGTCCAAACACAGTTCCCCCTGCATACAGCCCGACGGTGGCTCGTGAGTTTGAGCGCCACTTCGATCCAAGCAGCGGTAAGACGTCTCTGATGATCTACAACCGTCCGGCAAGACGTCTCTGATGATCTGCAACCGTTTGGAACGGTCGCAGGTCATCAGAGACGTCTTGCCACTGGTTGCCCAAAGATGCCTCTCCGAGTGACGCTGGAATGTTTTGTGTTTGAGCACCACTTCGATCCAAGCAGCGGCAAGACGTCTCTGATGATCTACAACCGTCCGGCAACACATCTCTGATGATCTGCAACCGTTTGGAACGGTCGCAGGTCATCAGAGACGTCTTGCCGCTGGTTGCCCAAAGATGCCTCTCCGAGTGACGCTGGAATGTTTTGTGTGAGTGAGTAACTTGTCTGAGGAGGGCGGTTATATATAGGGTACGTGTGCTTCTTTAGTCCCGGTTGGTAACACCAACCGGGTCATGTGGCTCACGAAGTGGTCGTGATACTGCTGATCCAACAGCTCACAATCCCTCAAAAGAAACACACCCCTGATCCAACGTCTCACAAGCGCTTGAAAGAAACACACGATCTGTGTGCTTCTTTAGTCCCGGTTGGTAACACCAACCGGGACTAAAGACGGGCTTTGCGGTCACGACACGTGTCCTCCCCCAGCGCTTTCCTGGGCACCTGTCCTCCCCCAGCGCTGCCCTGGAGGTCTTTATATATTGTCGCCGACGGGGAAAACCCTAATCCACCATTCCTAGCCACGAACGCATCGTCTCCACGAGATGGATCCGCCACGCCCGCCGCAGCGCCTTCTGGACGAGGTCGAGCGTGCTCGGCAGAGCGCGCTTGGGCGCAACCGCGGGAGTCTATCCCCCCGTATGCCCACGAGCCCGGCGTGGAGAGGAATGCCCAGCTACCGGCCTCCTGCTCCACCAGGTGCCGCCGCACCTCCACCTGGCGCCGCTGCACCTCCACCAGGCGCCGCCGCTCCTCCCGCGGAGGAGGAGGAGGACGACGACTTCGACTGGAGCGACGACAGGGAAGAAGGTTGTGGGTTGCAGATACAGGAGGCCATGGAAGCCTCCTTCCAGTCTGTCCGCGACTACCCTGTCCAGCGAGCCAAGACTTCCTACCAGCTCAAGGCGAAGGAGGCTTCCGATCTGGATTGGGCGCTGAAAGACTCATCCTCCATGGATCTTGCCCTCCGCCGCAAACGTGCGCGCGAGAACCGGGCGGCCGCCCACGGGGCTGGCTCCTCCCGCCGTTCCCCCTAATCCTACGGCCTTCGAGCCAGCAAGTCCGTTTATGCAGAATAATGTTGGTGATGTTGGATCAGGGGTGTGTTTCTTTCAAGCGCTTGTGAGACGTTGTATCATGTGTAATAATGTATTAAACCTTTTATGTAATGCATTAAGATAAATGAATTAATAATTTTTATCTGCTTTCTTCTGCATTTTACAACACCAAACATTCATCTTACAAATATAGGTTTTCTGAAATTGTTCTGCATTTACTTCTGCTTGCCATGGGATTTTACAACACCAAAAATAGAATTAACTGAATTAATAATAATTATTACTTAATCATAAATCTTACTTAATCAATTTTTATCGATTTATACGTATTATTAGTCGAGTTTTGACTTACGGATTTAAAGATATGAATTTATCCATATTAAATTGAAAATGACAACAATAATGTAAAATTGAAAATGGCATGTTGAAAGTTTTGTCAATTCAAAATATGCAATAAAGTTAATGCATTTTTAATTGAAAATGGCAAAATGGTTAATAGTTTGTATAGTTAGAATAATTATTTTAGAAAACAGAAAATGGTTTTGGATTATTTATTCAAATTTAATAACTTTTCATGTTGAAAGTCTTTTCAGATTCAAAACCATTTGAAATTCATATCCAAACACCTAAATAAGAAAAAAAAAGGCGGGAACAAAATTTCAGAACTGAAAAGTTCGAAATAATTTTGAAAAATGACTCTTTGGTCCCGGTTTCTACCAAGAACCGGGACCAATGAGTCCGTGGATCCCGCGCTTGATCTGCCCACTCATTGGTCCCGGTTGGTCGAAAGAACCGGGACCAAAGAGGCATTGGTCCCGGTTCTTTCCAGCAACCGGGACCAATGAGGTCTGCTATAACTGCCCGCGCCTCTTCTTCGTCCTCATTCTCACGCAGAGTTCATCGACGAGGAGCAAAGAAGCAGAGGAGCCGCGGAGCCGCCACCACGCCGTCAGGCTGCCCCGCCGCCGACCTCCACGACGCGCCGCCCCGCCGCCTCCCCGCACGCCGCCCCGACGCGGCCGGCCTCCTCCCCGTACACGTACGGCGCCACGACGCGGCCGGCCTCCTCCCCCGCACGCACGCCACCGCGCCGTCCCCGCGCCGTCCCCCTCGCAGCGCCACCGCGCCGTCCCCCTCGCACGCCACCGCCGCCCCCCTCGCAGCGCCACCGCCGTCCCCGCGCCGAGCTCGCAGCGCCACCGCCGCCCGCGCGCACCACCGCTTCTCGATCGGTGAGTTAGAATTTTAGGATTTTTTTTGTATAGGAAATGTTAGTGTTAGGATTTTTTTGTTTTGTATAGGAAAATGTTATAGTGTTAGGAAAATGTTAGTGTTAGGAAAAAATATTTGTTAGGAAATTGTTAGTGTTAGGATTTTTTTTGTATAGGAAATGTTAGTGTTAGGATTTTTTGTTAGTGTTAGGAAAATGTAGTGTTAGGAAAAAAATTTGTTAGTGTTAGGATTTTTTGTTAGTGTATAGGAAAATTTTGTTAGTGTTAGGATTTTTTTGTATAGGAAAATTTTGTTAGTGTTAGGATTTTTTGTTAGTGTATAGGAAAATTTTGTTAGTGTTAGGATTTTTTGTATAGGAAAATTTTGTTAGTGTTAGGATTTTTTTGGATAGGAAAATTTTGTTAGTCCTAATTTGTGCTTGTCCTAATTCAATAACATTTCAAACATGATTTAGAGTTCCATGTCAATGCATTAAATTGATCATGCATACATATTGCGCATTGCATCAATGCCATGTATTGATTGTGTTCTTGTCCGGTATTTGTTCTTCCCGGTAGATCGTGGTTCGGAAGTTGACCCGGTAAATTGTGTTAGATATGCAAAGATGCAAATTTACGGGTTTACGGGTTTACGATACGAGTTTACGAGTTTACGGGTTTACGATACGAGTTTACGGGTTTACGATACGAGTTTACGGGTTTACGATACGAGTTTACGGGTTTACGATACGAGTTTACGGGTTTACGATACGAGTTTACGGGTTTACGATACGAGTTTACGGGTTTACGATACGAGTTTACGGGTTTATGATATTGTAGATGTATCTTGACATATGGAACAAGTTACCCAACTAAAGTTTTGTGCATTGTTCTTAATTTGCAGAAACTATGGAACGAGACGAAGATCAGGAAAATATCCTCCAGGATATAATCCGCGGGCCGGAAGATATTGTCGATGTCACCACGGAGTTTTTGAACAACTCCGGTGAGGGAGATGAGTCTCTCAACCGAAGAGACGGCTCCGGTGAGGTAGAACCCGACGGCCGGGGTGAGGGAGAAGTCAGCGAGGGAGAAGCCGACGAGGGAGAAGCCGAAGGCTCCGGTGGAACATTAAACTCCGGCGAGGTGCATATACATATATTAATGAAGCCGAAGATTGTATTAATTAAGTCTCTGATGTCTATATACATATATTAACGCTCTTTCTTCTTTTAGCCCTCCGGATCGAGCAAATCTTCTGTAAGGACAAAACGAGGCCCAGCCAAAAAGTTGGGCGACCAAGAAAGGTACACGATCGAAAGAGTCGCTGAAGACGGCACACCGACTGCTCCCCCTGGTGTTAAAAATAAAATGGTAAAGCAATGCGGAGTTCTTGTTAGGGACTTCATCCCGATCACCGTTCGAGAATGGCATCGGCCAAACGAGAAAGGACAGCTATATGTCAGCGATGAGGGCAAAGAAAGACTTTGGAGAAAGCTCATGGTTAATTTCACCCTGCCGGCGCCAGAGGTGGATTCAGATGAGGAGGATCCAGATGAGGCAGAAAAGATTGCCCGGAAAATCATGGAGCAAAAAGTCAAGGACTGGGCACTTAAGAAGATGGCCGAGCTATTCAAGAACTGGAAGAAAAGATTGAACAAACTGTTTGTCAAGAAAAATAAGACTCCAGACTTCAATAAAGGGTATGAGAAGATAAAGGACTACTGGGAAGAATTTGTGGCGTACAAGAAATCAGAGGAAGCTCTGGAAAAGTCTGCAAAAAATGCGGCAAATGCTGCTCTAAAGATGTACCACCATACTATGGGGCCTGGTGGCTACGCTGGTAGCATGCCTAAGTGGGAGAAACTTGAGGCGGACCTGCTGGCTAATGGGATCACTCCAGAGCCACTCAAGTGGATCGAACGGGCAAGAAATTGGTTTTACGGGCATGGGGGCACGTTGGACGCAGAAGGGAAGTGCATATATAACAGAAGACACAAAGATAATCCCCTACTACCCATCCAAGAAATTAGAAAAGCAGTAAAGGATGTTGAAGAGGGACGGTTCATTCCCGATAGAGAGGATGACGAGCTCACACGCGCCCTTGGGAATAAGGAACACGACGGACGGTTACGAGGCGTACCTGGCTCCAAGCCCAAGACAATTGCGATTCCCGAGCACAGGAAGAAATTTCCTGATAGAAGCCATCAGAGGAGAAAGGAAAGGGAGGCAATGGAAGCACGCGCTGCTGCAGACCGGCTGCTTAATATAGAAGAAGAATTAAAGCGGCAGAAGGAACAAATTGCCGTGCTTAGCCAGCAAGGTACTAGCGGCCAATCTCAACGGCACATGGTAGAAGCTGCATGCGATGGTACCGGTGGCCCATCGAATCGGAAAAGCAGCGTGGCTTCCACGGAGCTCCAGGATGGTAATGATGATGCAGTGGCTCCACTTCGTCGCTACCCAGTGGATGATATCACGGAGAGCACACCTTGTGAGATGCATGTGAAAGTTTTTAACTTAACCGTGAAGGTGGCGGTCGGCTATGTCGTACCAATTGGACCTAATCCAACTTACCATTTCTCTCCGGTTCCAAATGGCTACGCTGTTGTCGCGGTGGATGAAGTGATGAAAGATTATGAGGAGCTGAAGCTGCAACACCCTGCAGGTGAAGATGGGGAGGTGCTTGAACTTGGAGAAGCCAAGAAAGCGACCATTCTATGGCCAAAGGAATTCATCGTGCTTCCGAACTGGCAGCCAAGGCCATCGACTCCTCACCAGTCTCCAGCGCAACAGTCCTCTTCACCGCCTCAGCATTCTCCAGCGCAACAGTCCTCTTCACCGCCTCACCAGTCTCCAGCGCAGCCGTCTCCGCCGCCGCGTCAGCCGTCTCCGCCGCCGCGTCAGCCGTTTCCGCCCACCGCTCGTACTATGAGGGGTAAGCGATCACCGAAACGTAAAAGGTCGCCCCTCCCAACAGTACCTCATAAGAATCTTCCCATTAGACCTTATGACAGGACTGTAGCGGAAAACGCCGCGGAGGTGGCTGCCTACAATAAGGCTTTTTTTGCACCAAAAAAGCCCGAGCAGAAGCCGGTATACGATGAAAAATCCAAAAAGTGGAGAAAGTCCTTCCTTGAGCAGCCATCCCAGATATCGATGAATCTGCCATCTGACTATGGTCGTGAACTTACTAAGCTAGCACGTGCCCAGTCTGAGCAGAACAAGGGAAGAAGTGCAAAAAGCGGGAAACAAATTGCCCAGCTCGGACAGCAGAAAAATCAATCGGTCCCCCCGCTCATAGTGTGTTCCGATGTCGACAAGGACTTCAGAGTCGCTATGGATAAGGACCTGGAATTATTGGACCCCAGAGCCATAGCTGCTGCTAAAGAACTTGGTGTCACTGTATCTCAGGCCAAGGAACAGGCTACCGCCTTGGGTATGAGCCTTGGTCAACTTTTAGGCTATGAACATGCGCCAATGTTAGAGATGGCACGGAAATATGTCCAAGGGGAGCCTATGGTCAGTAATGAGGAGATGACGGGTCTATCAACACATATGCGAAATCTGCATACCTGGTACCTGGTGCACACATCAAAGAAGGACGCGAAAGAGTGGTTTCCGCTGGACGTTAGAGTGGAGCATTTCTTCAAACGTTACACTATACAGGTTCAACTGACTGAACTGTTCCAGTTATTCCAAAAGCGCGCCCTCGACAAATCTATCCTCTCTTGCTATTGTCTGTAAGTGATTTATTTTCGTAATTAAGTCTCTAGCTCAGCTCGTTCATTGCCTGTATTATATTATCCTGCCTATATATATATCCTTTTGTACGCTATTATGCAGAATGAAGATGCTGGAATGCAAAAGATCTAAAGTTTTTGAGGTTGGGTTCGTTGACCCATATATCGTGAATTCACATACGTTAGTCAATCACCCCAAAGACGTGGAGCATGACCTGACCACCTTTTTAACCATGCAACATTTCTGTACGGAAATACTATTTCCTTACAACTTCAGGTGAGTGTTTCTGTCTTGTACATATTTTTATTTGGCTTTCTCGATGTTAAGTGTAATTGATGAGCTATGCATGTCTGCTTTATGTAAACGTCCGCAGGTTCCACTGGATTCTGCTAAGCATTCAACCTGACAAGTCCACAGTTGAAGTCCACGACTCATTAAGTTGGGACCAAGCGTTGTGGTCCGACATGAAAGAAATGCTCAACAAGTAATTTCAATCATTATCGCATTATATCGCCCTCTTTCGTTCGTTCCCTGATGTCAAGTAATTAATAACTCCTTTGTTCATTTTCTTTGCCAAAGCAGGTGTTGGACAATTTTCAAACAGAAGGTAGAAGGTCCATTCAAAGATGAGCTAACTTATAAAACGGTGGAAAGTCCGCAGCAGCCACCGGGGAGTAATTTATGTGGATTCTACGTTTGCGAGTTCATTCGCGAGTTGACCACTGAGCGGAGAACAACTGCTTTCAGCAAAATGCGGGAGAAGATCGACCCAGAACTGCGCGTAGGAGCAATTCAAGAGGAATTGGCGGGATTTCTGCTTAGGGAGGTCATCGATGAAAGGGGAGAACATTATGCTTCGGACGATGAACAACATATGCCTTGATGGCTTGATCTATCTCCATGTAATTAAATAGTTGTATTCTCGCAAGAGATCGAATATTAATTATATATGCATCAACATGTACTGTGTATATAGTAGAGCGTATAATATGCGTACGGAAACGATGGAGAGCACGTCGGCGATGCGAAGAAGGGGGAGACGACGGAGGCACCGGCGAGAGGGAGAGGGGGCACCGGCGAGAGGGAGAGGAGGCACCGGCGAGAAGGAGAGGGGGCACCGGCGAGAGGGGGCACCGGCGAGAGGAGAGGGGGCACCGGCGAGAGGGGGCACCGGCGAGAAGGAGAGGGGGCACCGGCGAGAGGGAGAGGGGGCACCGGCGGCGAGGGAGACCCTAAACCCTAAATACCAAAAAAAAAAAAGCACTCATTGGTCCCGGTTCGTAACAAGAACCGGGACCAATGAGTCTCTCCCCACGGCCAGCAGGAACTGGCCACGTGGCCACACATTGGTCCCGGTTCGTGGCCCAACCGGGACTAGCATTAGTCCCGATTGGCCAGTCCCGGTTGGGCAACCGGGACTGATGGCCCAACCGAACCGGGACCATAGGCCCATTTTCTACTAGTGCCCCTTGTTGGGCCCATGGATTGCATACATACTGATGTCGTTGCATGTTCATACTCCCCCTACACACCACTATCCGTGTCGACGGCACCATCGACACGTCTCCCCCAACACACCACTTGCTCTTCCCCTGTAGTATGTATTTACTAAATACGATACCATCGGAATGGATTTGAGGCGGCGTGTGCTGCAGGCTCCTCAATCCACGCCATGGCGAGGGCCTATTTGAAGGCAGAAATGCAAAGAACCAATCTGGGCGTTGAATGCATCCCACCCTTCATGTTGGTATGATTAATTGCTGACACGGACACGCGCACCCACAGACACCGATTCATCCACTATTTCCGTGTTGCTACTTGCTCTATAAAAAACCCATTCAGTCTACGCCTTGTTCTATAAAAAAAACCCATTTCATCTATCGCTGCACTTGGGTACAATACCTGTGAAGTTTAGGAGATCGACATTGCTGGCGTATGTTGAGGACAGGGCACGTTAGCATCCATGCAGGGTTGGGAGGTGTCAGGAGTATGAACTTGTCAAGATTCAGATTTTTCGTGACTAGGAAGTGAGGTAAGGGTCCTCTGTCCGGTAATGGAACTGATTGACTTGGCAGTCGGTTTTGTGGGGCGTCGACAACCTGTACAGCTAGGCAATCTATGAGTGTGGAAGAAAGCGTTGACGCCCTTACGTTTCATTTAACGACGAGACAAGCTTTATTTTGTTGGGTCAAAGATAAATCGGGCAAAGCAGTAAAGAACATGATCGTAGCCCCTACCTGATTAAGCCGTTCTGTTACTCTCTCACTTAAAGCGCGCTCCAAATTCATCTACTAGATTTTTCAGTTTAATCAATATAGATGCGTGTATGACCTCCGTTTTCTTACCTTTCTGTCCCTTACCATATTTTCCTTCTTCCGATGATCACGTTTTCTTCCGGCTTTAAACATATACCAACTAGGTCCATACAACGAGTTCAATAGCGAGAAAAATACAAGTCTACCGGTTAACAACACCAACATGCCAAACTGTGAAATAAAGGAAAGAGTGAGTAGCTCAACGGCTAGGCGACGAACTGAGATGGCATGCAGCCACAAGAAGATAATCAATAATGCAATCTAGCTGATATCTGTCCCGATGTCTACATGGCGCCAGAGGCAAATTTACCATGCCTGGGCAGCATGCCTGATTGGTGGAGAGCTACGACGACGACAAGCTCGCTGGAACAACCAGGAAACACGATTTGAGCTGGAAAAGACGTATGTTTTCGTAAATGGGCCAGATAGACAGCTATGTGGGCCTCAGGAGCAGGCAACAAGCCCACTTTTTCCTGTATTCACTCGTCTCCACTACTCCAGTCCAGGCTGCCACAGTGGCCCGTACCCGTACGTACGCCTGTTCTGTTCAAACTCAGATTCGCAGAATTTTAGTATTGGTCTAGTATTAATGATTTTATATTCCGTTTATGTGCACGTAAGATGTGTTAAACGATCGAAATATTTCAGAATCGATTCTGTGAAGACCAAATAAACTATTTTGTTTTTGACGTGCCATGGCTTTGACAAATTGCTAGCTCCGCCACAGCATAGCGCATGCCACTTCGGGAGCAAGGTTCCAAGAGAAAAAAATAAAAAAAAGACATAATTAACGTTGCGTACATTCAATTCAATTGGAACGAGAGTGCATGCGGAAGTATGTACAAAAGATTGAGTATAAACCTTTTTTTGAGATCAGGTCGGCACCCAATACCCGAAACCTAAACCCGTATAGCCTGAACACGTACACTCGGACACTATATCGGCTAACAGTTTTGAAAACCCCTGATTTTAATTGAAAAAATCCGGTTAAAAGCCACAGTTCCCAAATTTCCTGAATAACTCGGAATAGCAATTGAACCAAGGTAAAACGACCCCGTGGCCTGAAGCCTAGCCCAAAATCTGTCCCCAAAATCCTAGGTTTCCTATGTGAGAGCATCTCGATCTGATGGGGTGAACCTGACGCCTAACGCCACCTCACATCTCCCACTCTAGACCAGACGTCACAAGTTGAGTTGAGAAATGAGGATCCATGAGTGTGCTATAGTGAAAAGATGTTCTATAATTTGCACTTCAATATGATGGGTGGTAGGGATTATGAAAATTCAGTCTAGTAAATGCCTAGACATTTCATAATACTTACATCCAGAATCTGGCCTGTGTGACAATATTGCGTGAGGAAGTTAATTTTAAGAGGTCACGTCGCAATAGTCTCTCTCACACATACACTCAGACGAGAAACACTCAGACACGGCCTCACGAGCTCACGCAAACACGCACCTATGCACTTGGGAAAATAATCTCACTTGAGTACGTACTCAACTCCGATGGCAGGGCACCGCTGCTGCTACAGATCACGCTGAAAAGGGAGCAGATACATTAGCATAATGTGGGCTCCGAAATGGCCCAGAGAGCGACATGTGAGTCAGAATTCTGTCATGAATTTTGACTGAGAATGTGTATTCGTGTAATGCACATTGAATTACATAACCAACTGTTTGAACGTTGCATTGTACAATAGAAACATTGAATTGCAACTATGGTTGTGCAACCACCTTAGTTTTATCACGATCAAGCAAAGCACACAGTGCATTGGTCGCCTTAGAACTGCCGCATATGTATGCACCTGGCTGTGACCGATCCACACCACAACCACAGTACGGTTGATATCAAGAGTTTATAAATTGGTTGTTCCTGCATCCGCATCTCAACTTGCAATTGTTTCTCTTGGGTGGCAACGATACATTCATGAGTGTCACAAGTCTCTTTGATTTGTTTGATCAAATGTTTACTAGTGTGTGGGATTGAGAGGTGGCAGGAATTTTAGAGCACACAGCCGTGGACTAGCAAATGTTTCCAGTGACTTACGCTTCCTGACTCGCCGGAGAGGTGAATGGAGAAGGACAACAGTAGGACCAAGATGATCGGCAGTTGGCTTGCAGGCCATGAACTTCCACCCCATGTAATCGAGTAGCATGTGGAAGAAAGGATAAGAGGGGAACGACTAAGCGTATAGAACTTGGCAACTAAGAATTAGGAAACAACTGGTGGTCCTTCCGTTGAAGCATACGAACTATAGGTTTGATTCGTATGTAATTTGAATTCTCTAGCAGATTTATTGGTGGACGGTGGAGCTGTTGATCGCTGTTTATACGCTTTCACGTTCACTGGATACTTGAGTGAATCATAGTGAGGATCATATTTTGTACCAGAGTAAGTACCAAGGTTTTGGATCACGTTCACGTCTACGTCAGGTGGGCTACCCACGCATCTCGGTTAACGAGACAGGGAAAAAAGGAAATAGAGATTTTTTTTTTCTTAGAATTTTATTTCTTTATTGGACTTACAATTTGGGTGCACTATCAATTTAGGTGTCAATTCTCTCTCAGCTGGCCACGTCATCTGACAGGTGGGCTCGGGCTGTCAGAACGGGTGTCTATTTATAAGACACAAGAACATTAAATACGGCGTTCATACTGAATGTTCATACCTGAGTAGTGTAGTAGCTGGCTCCACCAACCACTGCTGTACACGAGTATGAGCTTACATCATGATATATAAGTAGATGCAAGCATCGAGCTAGCAAGCTGCAGTAAGGAAGACGAGTTTTGCACATTCAGTACTAGATACACACATCATTCCGCTGACGGATCGACACAAACATCCGTCTTATGTAAAATTGATGTGTCTCTGCTCCCAACTTGCACATTAGCTACGTGGCATGGGATTGGGAGGTTGCAGGAATTCAGATGCCCCAGCG